>VXBP01002482.1:0-155110 GCA_013400115.1 Rhinopomastus cyanomelas
CATGTCATCTGGTGATAGGACAAGGGGCAATGGGTTGTAAAATGGAACACAGGAGGTTCCGCATCAATGTGAGAAGGAACTTCTTCACAGTGAGGGTGACGGAGTATTGGAACAGGTTGACCCAGGTGGTTTTTGAGTCTCCTTCACTGGAGACCTTTAAAACCTGCCTGAATGTGTTCCTGTGTGACTTGGTCTAGGTAATCCTGCTGTGTCAGGAGGATTGGACTGAATGGTCCTTCGAGGTCCCTTCCATTCCCTAGTGATTCTATGAATGTGTTATCAACATTATCCTCACACTAAATCCTAAATACAGCATTGCACCAGCTGCTAGGAAGAGAATTAACTATTAACTCTAGACAAAATCAGGAATATGATAAGGTGCTTGGAACAAAAATTGGATGACACCTGTTTTATCTACTCAGGGAAACGCAATGATCTTTCATAAAGCAAAAGAGGCACTAATGATATGCTATCCATGCTGATACCCAGATTTATGCTATTCACATTAAACAAGGGGGTTTTTGTCTTTCCTTGTTCAGTAGGAGACAGGTTTTCCTTTCCCATTTTCCAGCTCAACATGCTATGATCTTCTGCACACTGCAAACTTACTCCTTAAGTGGAAAGTTGTCATAAAATTTATTGAGTAAGTTTCTGAGAAAGATTATAAAATTAGCACTTACAAGTGGCACCTATGATGTAAAAAAAAAAACAAAAAAAAACCAAAAAAAATATTTTACCAAAATCAAGCAAGTGCAGGGTTATAGACAAGACAAGGGGTCATGGTCTTAAGCTCCATCAGGGAAGGTTTATACTTGACATTAGGAAAAAATTTTTCACTGAAAGAGTGATCTGGTTTTGGAACGGGCTGCCCACAGAGGTGGTTGAGTCACCATCCCTGGAGGTGTTCAAGGTTAGGCTGGATGAGGTGCTGAGTGGCATGATCTAGATGTTAGATGTTAGGATTACTGAGGTTTTTTGAATTGAGGTTGGACTGGATGATCTTTAAGGTCTTTTCCAACCTTATCATTACTGTGATACTGTGATAGTTACCACAAGAGCTCTTTGTGGTTGTTTGCAACTAGGAAGTAAGGTCACAGAGTCACAGAACATCTGAACAAAGATGTTGCCTGCATCTCACTTAGGCTGAACACAATCCATTTAGTCTTAATCTTGCACACTCTGAATTCACAGAATCAGGGAACGTTAGGGATTTGAAGTGACATCAAAAGATCATCTAGTCCAATCCCCCTGCAAGAACAGGATCACCTAGATCAAGTTGCATAGGAACATGTCCAGACATGTTTTAAATGTCTCCAGAGAAGGAGACTCCACAATCCCCCAGGGCAGCCTGTTCCAGTGCTCTGTAACCCTCACCGGGAAGAAGTTCCTTCTCATATTGATGTGGAACGTCCTATGTTCCAGCTCACACCCATTGTCCCTTGTCCTATCATTAGATGACACTGAGAAGAGCCTGGCTCCATCCTCCTGACACACACTCTTCACATATTTGTCAGTATTAATGGGGTGACCCCTCCTCAAGACCAGAACACTACAACTCGTTTCTAGTCAACCACTGTTAGCATCAGGCCCAAGGATTGTTTTATGAGGTCGTCAACTGAAACAGAATGAAAGACTTGATGATTATTGCTCTTCCTAATACTGAACAGCACATCTCAAGGAGGAGACTACAGGTAAAGGCAGGACCATCTCAGTCAAGTCAGGCATAGATTAATTTTTATTATACAATCGTAGGTAACCAATCAGGTATTATGGAGTTATTTTTCCTTAGTTATCTTTTTGTATGTAAGACCCTCTGTTGTATGTAAGTCCCTTCTTGGCAGGGACAACACCTACAAGAGGCAAAACTGAGCAATTTAAAAGCTTTGGGAGAAAAAGTTTAAATAATGACTTTTGAAAAGAGCTGACAAGTTTTTATGAGGGTTTTGTGTGAGACTGTAAATGTGGACTATTTGGAGGAGATGAAGAGAATGCACCTGGAGAAAAGGGATAATGTGGGATATGCAATATTAATGGTTATTCAAGAGCTCTTCGCAGTGACTGCTTTTGGATAATTCAGTGCAAAAGCTGTGTCAATAGTGCTGACAGCTCATGCATGAAGGACTAAAACTATGTGGTTATGGCAAGGATAAATTCCCATGTATGAGAATGGTCAACGAAGGAAGATTGCTTTGCATTTCTGAAAGAAAGTTAACATACTGATCATAACATTTCAAAAGTATCTGTCTCTGGTTCAGAGCTCTGGTAGTCAAGGGTATGACAAGTCTCAGCCTGCTTTATAAACTGTCTGTTGGATATCTAGCCTGTACTTTTCTCTGCAGTACATGATTGAAACAAGAGTGTTGCATTTGCCCTAGAGCTGAACCCAGTACTCCAGGCTGGAATTCTTTCAGCTACACTCTTAATTACTCTAGCTCACCACTCTAGCCTGGAATACTGTAGTTCTCATTGTTGCCAGCCTTCTGCTTCTGCTTTCTATAGTTTGTTGGGGCATAAAACCTGCAGAAGTCCTGTCCTTACATTGTGCTTTGCTCTTATATAAAAAACTGCTGACATCTTTCTGTTGTTATATAGCAGTCACACATGTCAGATAAGGAGCCACGTCTACATTTCCTAGGAAACAGTGATCTTGTTTCTGAAACCTTGAGATGGAGAGGGACAGGATGGGAAACAAGAACAGGGGTGTATCAGAGCCTTGTTAATAATAAAGCCCAAAGTTTTACTGTTGGCAACTGTGGTATCTCTGAAACCACAGAACATTAGGGATTGAAAGGGACCTCGTGAACCGATAATGCAATACAGTAGGAAATACAATCATATGTATCACTGTGAATGTATGTTTTGATTTTCCTCTTATACTGTGGCCTTGGGCTTATTTTATGTTCAGAAGTTTTCTATAAAGACACTATTAAACTTCAACTCTTAAGCTATAATGTCATTTACCTTCTGTCCAATAAATCTGAGTTAATCATGGGATAAACCCTGCATCTCTGGCCTGGGATGACTAATAATAGCTCTTCCTTAAAATGCTAAGGAACAGTGGTTAGAGAATCTAACATGATTGCTTCAATTATTCTGCACATGAAGTGCTGCAGGAATGGAAGTTCCTGGTTTTCAAGCATTTCTCTCTCAGATAATGAGATGGCATCTTGAAGCTAGGGATTACAAGGCACGGAAGTGCCAACAATCATTAACTGGATGTAAGTTTATTTTCCCCAACTGACGAAAACCAAAATAGGTAATATATCTCTTATGCATCATTAAATTGACCTCTGGGGGTGTGTGGCAGTGGTGGGTATTTTTGTTCAAGTATTCTTGTAATAAGAGAAACTTATTCCAGCCTGTGTCTCTCTTTGCCTCTTACCACTATTTCCATTTTCATACAAGAATCTTTTACTGCAATGTAATCTGCAGCAGAGAGGAGATACAGACAGAAATTTTGGTGAAGAGCCTCTAGAAAAATTCAATAGTTAACTTTACAAGTAATCCGTATGCAAGAACAAGAAGAATCATACAAGTGTTTTAGATGATGAGGGGGTTTTGAGGGGGAGCCATTTTAAGACTGTTTTTGGATTCATATTTATGGCAGAAGGATAGGAAAAAGCAATATATTAATTCTGGACAGAAAGTGAAGCAAATGGAATGAAATAAGTGTACTTGAATGCCACAGCTGGAACCTCAATCATCTTAAGTTTTTCACTGATTTAAGGTATTTTTAGATTAGAGATTTCTTGTCAGATACCCTAGTGTTATCAATATTCTCTTGCCAAATCTATCATATTTATCCTGTATTCTGGCTGCAGAGGTAGTTGATCACTGATGTAGGATGACTGCTCTATGTTGTTCATGGGACTTTAGCATAGATAGAATCAAAGACTATTAAAGTTGGAATAGGCTTTTATGACCATTGAGTCCAGCCATTTACATACTATCACGAAGAGCAGCAAAACCTGTCACTAAGTCCCAAATATCTACACTAGTTAATTACCTTCAGGGATGATGAGTACAGCGCTTCCCTGACCACCTGTCCCAGTGTTTTATGACTCTCAGTTAAAAATTATAAAGCACTCCAACATCAAACAGAAACATGTAACACTGCTTCTATTTACGAGCATATCAGCCTGACACAGAAAAAGTCACAAAGACATAAGTGAGTGAAAGCCTGGCACAGATTTGTATTTTTATGAAAAGCTGTTTCTGATTTGGAGTGTAATGACTTTCAGTCTGATGTCACAGAATCACAGAACTATTGAGGCTGGAAAAGATCTCTAACTTGAATGATCAAGTCCAGCCTGTGACCTAACATCACCACAACATAGACCATGGCACTAAGTGCCACGTCCACTCTTTTCTTAAACCTCTCCAGGGATAAGGACTCCGCCTCCTCTCTGGGAAGTCCATTCCAATGTCTAATCACCCTTTCCGTGAAGAAGTGCTTCCTATCTTTAAAGCAACCAGTCAATGCAAAACAGTTAACATCTAAAATCTCAAGAAGATTTGTTTAGTTCCCTCACTGTCTGTGCAGATAGGAATACACAGGGTTGACCTCCTGAGTGGTCACGTTATCAACTAAAACTGATCTACATGTACCAAGCTCTGAAGAATACTTGTTATAAAGTTCAAAGTAATATAAATCAGTTCATGCAAGGTTAGAAAAGAACATGCAAAGGGCAGAAGGAAGATGGAAAGCTGCAGATTCAGCTAACTGAATAGCTGGTTACCAGAAAGAGAGGTTTTAATCTGAGTTTGAGCTCTCAAAATACATTTCTCTCTTGTGCTGAAAATGTACACACAAGTGTTAAAGCCAAAATACAAACCAAAACTACTACCAAAAGCTGTCACACTACCCTGTATGAGCTATTAAATAAAGCACACCCTTTACCAATAGGAAACATTAAAGCTGAACTGGCAGGTATTTTAAGGATTATCATTTGCAACACAAACTGCTCACAGCAATGTGTTTTCTTAGTATCTGCAGATTCCTCCCCCAAAACGACCTTAAGTCTTCCTTTCCTTATCTGTGAACTGGTGCCACCTCTCATATCAATCGCCATTACCTATAGTGAAATCAGGCACTTCCCATAGTGCTGTCAGTCCTGCCGCCTGCTCACTCTACTATGGGCAGCTCTCTCTCTTGTCATGCTCAGGAGTTTCCCACAGTCTGTTCAGATGATGAAGGCTCGTGCCAGGCCCTGATGGTCACCTCCTGTGCCTTAATGGATAGCCCCAAACTGACCACCTGTCCCATTGTTTCTTCCTATCTGCTTTCCAGCCGTGGTGTGCCAGCCTTCATGTTGTGAGCACCCCCTCCCTGCCCAGGCACAATGACTTTCCCTTGGTGCCCAAACTGTCTGCCTGCAGCATCACCATTCAGGTGCTGGGCGTGGTAGCACTTGCCTGCACAGGGACAGGACAGAAACAGTGAAAACAGGCAACTTTATTTCAACGACTAAGAATAACAACTAACAAACAACAAAGAACAAACAACAAACAAGAAAGAACAAGCTTCCACATTTGTTTGCCCTCAGAAGAACAGGGGCAGGACCAAGCAGGCTGCAGACACTGAGGCTGCCTTTAGCTGAATGGGAATTTCCCCAGAAGGAAGTGGTGATGATGGGCTGCAGCCTGGGCTGGATCCTGGTTATCCAGCTGCTTCTGGCTTGATCCCTCTTGCAACATTCAGCAGCTCCTGCAGCAGGTTGAAGAACTTCACTAGCTTCTGGAGTGGGAAGGGACAGGACATGAACCAACTGGACAGTGCAGGTGTTGGCTTCTGCACAGTGGTGGTGGTGTTAATGACTAGCTGTGGTGCTAGAGTAGTCAGTACTGCTGGGCACAGTCCCCTCTGCTCCAGGATCCAATCATAGAAGTGCTGAGTCAAGGTGTAGACTCCAGGCTGGTTTGGTCTGGCACAGCCTTTGCCCCAGCTGGTCAGTCCCACCAGCCAGAAGTAGTCTGCGCTCTTGTCTTTGCAGACCAGAGGACCACCACTGTCCCCCTGCAGAAGAGCAGAGACAAACAAGGTGCTGTTGAGTGGCATCTGTCTGCGCTACGGCTGGCTGCTTCTCCCTCACAGCGCTTGCCAGGGCTGTAGCCACTGAGCAGAAATGCTCTGCTTGGGGTCTGGAGCCTGCAGAAGCTGCTCTGGGAGAGGGCCTGTTGGGTAGGGCTTTCTCCCATCTCTGCACAGTGATGCTGGAAGTGTAGCAGAGGCAGGTCTGGTTGAAGCAGTAAAGGTTGGGGGTTGCCTTGGTTGCAGTGACCACGAGATGGTGGAGTTCAGGGTCTTGTGTGGCAGGGACAGAATAGCTACCAGAACCACAACCCCGGAATTCAGAAGGGCAAACTTTGGCCTTTTCAAGCAATTGCTAGGGGACATCCCATGGGACAGGGTACTGGCAGGTAAGGGAGCTCAGGATAGCTGGCTAACATTCAAAGACTGCTTTCTTGCAGCAAAAGAAATGAGTATCCCAACAAGGAATAAGTCAAGGAAGGGAGCCAAAAGACCCGCATGGTTAACCAGGGAACTACTAGGCAAACTGAAGAGGAAGAAGCAAGCCTATAGGTCATGNGGATGAGGGATTGGCATACACTGTCAGCAAGTTTGCTGACGACACAAAGCTGGGTGGTGTCGCTGACACCCCAGCAGACTGTGCTGCCATTCAGCAAGATCTGGACAGGCTGGAGAGCTGGGTTGAGAAAAATTTAATGAGCTATAACAAGAGTAAGTGCAGAGTCTTGCATCTGGGCAAGAACAACCCTAGGTACCAGTATAGGCTGGGGACTGACCTGTTGGAGTGTAGTGTAGGGGAAAGGGACTTGGGGGTCCTGGTGGACAGCAGGGCTGGCTGGTCCTTATTGTGTAATATTATTGTGGATTTTTTTAAATTTTCTGGTTTAGTTATTGTTCGAGTATATGTTGGTCCCGGGACTACAATAAGATATGGTTTAATCCTTCTAAAATCTATTCCGTAATGTGGTACAGCTCATTTATACGTCGCTGAATGTTAAAACCACTGTGGTGTTCCGAACGTGCCGAAAGCTCCCCCTGCTGCTGGAAAGCCTTTGCGGGATGAGTCAGCCCTCAGAGTTGTGTGATTACAAGAAAAGCCGAGATCAAAAACAGGCAAACTCTGTTAGTTTGGCCGACGACATTTTCAGTTGATGAAGGAAAGAAAGAAATTCATATGTTTGTATTCATTCTTGAATTTGTTAAATTAGGGGTAAGATTACATAAGTAATTCCATATTAAGAAAGAAGCTATTTCAATTAAACATCTGCCTTATGAGGAATGCTGAGGGAATTGGGTCTCTTTAGCTCGGAAAAAAGAAGGCTGGGGGGTGACTCCATTCATGTTTATAAACATGGAAAGGGTGTGTGTCAGAAGGATGGAGCCAGGCTCTTATCAGTGTCATCTAATGATAGGACAAGGGGCAATGGGAACATAGGAGGTTTCACATAAACATGAGAAGGACCTTCTTCACAGTGAGGGTGACAGAGCACTGGCACAGGCTGCCCAGCAAAGTTGTGGGGTCTCCTTCTCTGGAGACATTTAAACCTTGCCTATGCGGCTGGATCAAGTTGATCCTGCTGTGGCAAGGGGATTGGACTAGATGATCTTTCGAGGTCCCTTCCAATCCCTAATGTTCTGAAGGGGATTGGACTAGATGATCTTTTGAGGTCCCTTCCAATCCCTAATGTTCTGAAGGGGATTGGACTAGATGATCTTTCGAGGTCCCTTCCAATCCCTAATGTGCTGTGATACTGTGATCTGTTGTTTCATTTTAATGCTTGTCTAATATCCAAAACAGGATTCAGTTATAGATTATAGCCCAATCCTCTGCCTGTCTGAGCCACAGTCCATTCTTGAAAATCTTGTTACAAGCTTTTTGAATTTTTTTCTAGTTCAAAGGGGTCAATAGATGTAAGAATCGATACAGAATCCTTCTTTTCTGATGTACAAGGAGTAGAAGGGAAGAGCATGACCACATGTTTCACAGGGGGAGACATATTCTTTAACCTTTTTCCTTGCATGATAATCTTTCACATCTGGGAGGTGTAGAGTATAAGAACCTGCTTTGTGTGGCCGTAGAGGAAAATCTTGTAGGTTTGGTAGAATGCAAACAAATCTTTCAGGTCAGTGTTATTTGGACATTCAGTATGTCATGGAATTAATAACTTGTAATTATCAAAGGCTAAATAAATGAAGGAAAAATAGTATAGAGTCAAACAGTTATGTTAAATAACAACAAAGTGACACAACAAATACTTTACTAAAAGTTATTTAACTATATCATTGGAAGCATGCTCCTGTCTTTGACTTGATCAAAAAGGTGAGATAAATAAAATCAATCACATTACTATTAGTTCTGTTTCAGAACTGATCAATGCTTTGTTTACCATTCTAAAGGTGTGTGAGAACATAGTCATTGTTCAATACGGGCTGCACGGTGTCATTGCAGACATAGTAGATCAAGTCCTTTTTTGAGTGAGGTGTTAGGCTTTTGGGGAAGGACTGACTATCTCTGTAGCTGTGCAATGCTGTGAGTACATTGTTAGAGATGCAGCTTGGCCTGAAGTGTGATAAAACAACAGTGTTTGAGAATCTGTCTGCCACTGAATTACTCTGGGTGATGTTTTTGCTAAAAGTGTGACCGATGTCACTGTGTCGCTGTCATAACTGACATGACATTACAAAAGAACTTGTTACCATTTTCAGAACATCAGACTGCTGTGCACCAGTTCAACACGAATGAGAATCAGAATATTCCTGCTGATAACCTGTTATCTTAGAATTCAGGAGGCTGATCCTTTATTGCTGACTGCTGGCGCTCTTACAGGCTGTAGTTCAGTGTTCTGTTTTCTGGGGTGATAGTAAACATCATAAATAACGAAGTGTTACTATAATTCCATTTCCATGATTAAAAGTGAGTTGCTTGCTCAGTCATCACCATTCTCCTTCCACTTTTACATGCCTAAAGCATGCCTGCACAAGTCTTTGTACCAACTCCTAAAAGTATCCTGAAGTGATTCTGAAACCCCACCTAGTGGAGTATGCCCTTGGAAACAGAGGATGTAAGTGTTAGAGGGCTCCTGAGCTCCTAACAACAGCAAGCTGTTGAATAGCTCCAGTGGCACTCAGGCTCAGGATGCTTTCACACAGCTCTTTTGGATATATCAGAGAATGGAACAAAGCAAGGTAAGGCACCCAGAACTAGCAGGTTTAATGTCAATGCCTAGATATGCACAGAAGGGCTGTGACAGAAGTGATTACTAGGCCAGCATCTGTGCTAATAAAAACAGTACTTTCTCAGAGGAGAAATGCAATGAATGACTGTGTTTTCTAAATTGGTGTTTATTACCAGAGTGAAGGTTATTGATAAAGTCCTGCTGGAGGAACTCTCATTCTCTGGTACAGAACTGTGGTACTTCCCAAGGCCATGAGCGAGCTCCTAAACAACTCGGGGAATGCAAAAATGTTCTGTTCAGTGATCAGTTGGCAATCAAACGTATTTTTCTCGTCTTCTGACTTCTGTGACACCAACTCTTATTCCAGCTCATCTACCTCATATAAAGCAACCTACCCTGTCAATTGCCCTTTAGCTTTTCGGTGTTTAGATGAGGCCAATGCTGGTCCATGTGCCCACCACACCATTCTATCACTCTCCTTCATCAGCTGACCAGGAGGGAGAAAAACACAGTGAAAAGCTCATGGTTTGAGGTAAGGTCAGGGAGATCACTCAGTCATTACTGCGTGGTCTAGCCTGGGGAAAAGGAATTCAATTTGTTTTAATGTATTTGTTTAGAATTTGCCCGCAATCTACATGAGGTAGTATCGAGTAGCAGGAATCAGCTGTATCACTAATGATAATTTAAAGAGAGAGTATTTGTTTTAATCTTTCTTTGCAGTCTCAAACTGCTCTTCCTAATCAGCTTTATTTGGGCATTGGACGGATGAACTTTTTTCGCCATGATTGAATGTTTCACATTATCTCTCCTCCCCAAGGGTCTTTCTATACCACTTCTATAGTTAACATTAATTAACATGTTCCTGTCTTCAAGATTCTCATAACAGAATCATAGTATCACTCAAGTCAGAAAAAACCCTTCGGATCATTGAGTCCAACCACCAATCCTATTCTACAAGTTCACCCCTAAACCAGATCCCCCAACACCACATCTAAGCATGTTTTAAACTCATCCAGGGATGGTGACTCAACCACCACCCTGGGCAGCCCATTCCAGCGCCTGACCACTGTCCCAGTGAAAAAATATTTTCGTGATGTCCAATCTAAACCTACCCTCTTGGAGCTTGAAGCCCTTCCCTCTGGTTCTGTCACTAATTATCCATGAGACGAGACCAGCACCAACATCTCTACCATGTCCTTTCAGATAGTTGTAGAGAGTGATGAGATCTCCCCTAAGCCTCATCTTCCTCAAGCTAAACAGCCCCAACTCTCTCAATCTCCCCTCATAAGATTTATTCTCCAGGCCCTTCACCAGCTTTGTTGACCTCCTCTGCACTTGCTCCAGCACCTCAATGTCTCACTTGTACTGAGGTGCCTAAGAATGGACTCAAGATGCAACCCCACCAGTGCTGAGTACGGGGAGACAATCACATCCCTACTCCTGCAGGACACAGTTGCTAGCACAGGCCAGGGTGCCATTTGCCTTCTTGGACACCTGGGCACATTGCTGGCTCATATTCAGCCTCCTGTCAACACCAGCTGTGGTAAAGCAGAGCTCTCCACACAGTGCTCATAACGCTGTGAGCAATCTAGAGATAAACTTGGACATTAATACAGAGTGCTATCTCTATGTCTTATCTTAATAAATCATCTTCTCTTATGTGAAGCCTGGATATGACAGCATGGCTAGTGAATCTGTGAATAGGTAATTGGTCTGAGAAATGGCATTAGCATTCTTGGGTTTATTAGGTCTCTTTTAGAATTACCCACCACAGCACTCTTGAAAGCTGCAGCAGGGGAAGCTGGCTGAATCTTTCATTATGTTGTCATTTTTTGCTGTGCTGCTGCATGACTGAATTCCACAACATTTCAGGCTCTGATTTAAAGACAAATATGATTTGAACAATAGATTTAATTATACAGTCATAAGGAACAGAGTCTGTGTGTTTTGTTCCAATGCATCTCAATGCATGAGTCCTGTGGGGGCAATCACTGTCTTTATGTGACTGTAAACACGCAGTTCCTTTGATCCTGTCTGTATCCAAGCTACCCTTCTTGTAAGATGATGTTCTACCCATAAATAGTAAAACTGTTTTAGTAAACAGCTGGAATCATCCTCCATGAAGAACTAAACATTCCAGTGAAGATCTGGGATTTTTTCCAGGCGCTGCCTCATTGAAACCCTTAATATTTTAAGTGGGATGCAATCTTCATTTCTGCTTGCTTTGGCTTCTTGGGGCTACAAAGTTTACCAGCTTTGTAAACCAAGGGGAAGCCAACTGCAATATTGCAACAGGGAGACTCTCAATTTTAAAATATATCTGTTGGAGGTTGTGGATGTCCCCTCCCTGCAAGTGCACAAGATCAAGGTAGATGGGCTCTTGGTGACCTGGTCTAGGGAGAGGTGTCCCTGCTCATCACAGGGAGTTAGAACTAGATGATCTCCGAGGTCCCTTCCCACCTAAGCCATCCTATGATTCTGAATCAATATCAAAATCTACTGCAGACCTTTTTTTTCATCACCTTCCCACTGCAATCCTAGTGTAAAAATTAAAAAGGGATGTTTGGCTGAAGAAACAACCTGATTAGGTGAGAAATCTGTTAAATACCAATACTACATCAAATTACAGTGGATCAACTTTCTTCATCAACCTTTCAACCAAAGTACTGTTTAACTAAAATTAACTTTTCTATAGATTTTACTCTGTACTAGAAACTTATTCTTTCCTTCTTTCTACTTTTATTTTCCCACACTTGCAAGCATTTCTTTTTCTTCCTTGCATAGTTCTGGCAGTGATCAGTTTGTTTCTTGCATGATCAGCACTTGGGAAACCTCTTAAAATTGAGGCTTTCTCCACTGAGATTCCCATCTGTTAAAATTCTTTGGAGAAACACGTAACTGAGCAGCTCTGGAATTCTGTCTGCATGTTGTGAACTTGATCTTTTCCAGAGGAATTCTGAATCTGTGCCATAAGCTGGCAATGGCAACAGAGTGTGAAGGCTGCTGAGCTGAACATTTTCATTAGACCTGATAATATCTTCAGATAACTGTGTTCAGCTAACTCCAGGTTCTGATGTGGATGAACGAGACTGTGTAGATCTCCCAGTTATTTGTAGTTGTGTTTTAGGGTGTGGTAGTGAGTAACGCTTTCCTAACACACCAGATAACTCTAATAATCATTGCTTTTGGATATTATATAAAATCACTTGGACAACTGTCAGCGAGGTTGATAAGCTCAGAGTAACTGAACCTAGTTCAACTGCAGCTTATCTGTGTTTCACTATTGACTTGGTGCTTTTATAAAAAGCACTGGAGCAGTGAAACAGTCGTTCAAATCTCTATGCAGGTTACAGATAATTGTGTGAGAGTGGAAAACCGCTTTAAGTGTGTGTACATGCATTGGTGGACTCTCAGTTTCTCAGATGGATTCAGGAAAGTTTTATGATTTGGTGGGATGTGAGCATTAAAGCTCTGGAATTAAAAGCAGAAGTCTGGTTTTAATCAGCGATCAAGGACAGCTGTGACTGTCTAGGACTGAACTATTTAGAACATGAAATGTCTTACACCAGCTTTTATTCATCTACCTAGTAAGTGATCCTTGTTCTTGATCTTCATGCATTTTTATTGCAGCCACATTCCAAACCCTTCTTGGCCTTAGCAAAGGCTCATGTGAAGTTACTTCATTTGATAAAATACCTGTGGTGTCTGTGCAAAAACTCCTACTGCAGGTGCAGCTCTGGAACTGATAATGCATTTCTTTAACACAGCACCCAATCTATTTTATGCGTGGAGCATTCGGGATAGCGTGTATGAGTCCTTGCACTGATCACCTGAAACTCCATCAACTGTTTGTGTCTCAAAGGCAAATACTATGCTGGAGGTTTTTCGCTAAATATTCTGTCCTTGCACCACTTAGTTGCAAAGATGAACCTTCTTTTGCACTTAATGAACATATTATTGACTCCTTGTTCTTGCCTTCCTTCTGGCTCCACAAGACATGCAAAACTCACATGATTTTTCCCTTTCCATGATCACGTTACTTACTCCTCAGGTGCAGCACTTCCGTGATGCTGAATTGCTGTCTCTAATAATGTGCTCTCATTTCTTGTATGCTAGCAGGGACACTGTATTCTGCAGTACAGTAACAACGCTTCCACAAAGTTTTGCTGGTAAAATTTGTGTGTTTAGGATCCTTTTGAAAGTAGAAAATAGATTATTTCTGACACTAAGCTGCAGATGTGTGTATTTATTCCAGCAATAATTGAGTACCGTTTCATGAAGTCAAAAGACATTGCTGTTGCTTGCATATGTTGATCTGCATGTGATTCTGCGTGATAGAAGCAGGCTCACTTCTGCAACAGAATCTGTTTGATGTTAGCGGGTCTTTTATTCATTCAGACAAACTTTGTAACTACGGGACTACAAGACCCTAAGGTTTTGGAGCATAGGGAAATGTATAACTTTTTTTTTTTTCTCCTGAAAGTTGAAGAATCTTTGTCCAAGTGTGTAAGGATATTTGTAGAAGTTATTTGTAGAAGGAGCAAGATATTTCTTATATAGGCTTAAAAAAATAAATAAGAAGATGTCAGGTTTGCGGGGAGGGGAGACCCTGAAATGCCCAAAGACACAAACCTCTACAAGAGCTTTATTTTCTGGTAAGCTTCAGATCTATGGTTGGGCCACTCTGAGGGACTCAATCCTATTCTATATTTTGTTCCCTTTTTTCAAGGCTATAAGTTTTTCACTGCCATTACTCTTTGTTCCTGTCTTTCACGTCATTGGCCAGTTCTTCTTTTGGGATTATGCACCACCTGTCCAGAAACCACCTCTAGGACAATCCATGTATCTTCTGGATAAATCTACCTAGCCCTAAACTCCTTTCAGATACTAGGATAATTGAAGCCCTGTTTGAGGCTCTGTGTGAGTCACAAATAACATGATCCATCTCAAAAAGCTTTTATGGTTAAGCTTTCCCACAATTATCTCTTTGCAACTATTAGATATCTATTGGCTTTCACAGCATGTTTTTCTTTCTTTTCAATACACACATAGTCTAATAACTTCCCTAAATAATATTTGACCACAGTTAATATCCTGAGTAAAAGAAACAGATCATTATACATTCCATTCAGTTTACTGTAAAGTACTCTAAAATTTCAGCAAGATCTGCAACTGAGTGAATGTTAACTGATTATAATTGTCAGGCCAGCAACTTTCAACAACAAACATTATAAAAGATAAATAATAATTAATCAATGTTTTGGCTATTTGGAGCCTGAGCAGCCTCTCCTTTTTTCCACATAAGTTTCGTTCTGCAAAAAACAGGAGGCTTAGGGGAGACCTCATCACCCTCCACAGCTATCTGAAAGGACATTGTAGAGATGTTGGTGCTGGTCTCTTCTCACAGGTAATTAGTGACAGAACCAGAGGGAAGGGTTTCAAGCTCCAAGAGGGTAGGTTTAGATTGGACATCACGAAAATATTTTTTCACTGGGACAGTGGTCAGGCGCTGGAATGGGCTGCCCAGGGTGGTGGTTGAGTCACCATCCCTGGATGAGTTTAAAACATGCTTAGATGTGGTGTTGGGGGATCTGGTTTAGGGGTGAACTTGTAGAGTAAGACTGATAGATTGGACTCAATGATCCCAGGGTTCTTTCCAACCTCAGTGATTCTATGATTTTGTAATTCTAAATTTAAAAAAAAAAAAACCTAGTTGTGGACCACGTGACAAAGAAAGCTGAGGTTATCTTTGGTTTCTGTCAGGTTAATAGAGTGTTTCATAACACCAATGTATTGTTTCCCTGAAAAAAACAATGCAAAAGGAAACACCCTTCTGCCCGTTCAGCAGTGGCATGGGCATTTCCACTTAACCCCATCAATTCCTTGAAAAAAAGGCAAAGGAAATGTGTTGTGGTGCTTTGTTTTGGGGTTTTTATCCTTACAACCTAAACATTGCTACTTTGGTGGCAGGATGATTCTATGATGAAGAGAAATCAGGAGCTAAGGATATAGGGGTAATTGCTTTGATCTTAGAAAGAAACACTGAGTTGAATGTCCTGCTAAGACTCCAATAGACTTCATTCTTGCTAAGCCCTTGTTAAGAGGTACTAGAAAGGAAGTAATAAGTGAGAAATGTCTAATGCCTCCTTTGAGGTGGGTAGTTAAAAATGAGAAAGTGCTTCAGTGCTTTAAAAAGGTCATATTTTACAACTGTTGCTAAAACCATAGGCTTTTATGCTAAAGCTATTATTATGAAGAACCCCAGAGTGATAATTTGGGACATAACAATAAAGACATATAGGTTCCTCTAACATGTTTAATCCTTTAATTTGATTTGCAACTTTTAATCTTTCAAAGCATCCTTTAAGTCTCACTGTAGTAGGATCAGACTGCTTATTTCTCTTTACTTCCTCTTCAGTGGGCAAATGGTCACAACCCTGATTCCTAGGATTTAAAGCAACTATTTAGCAATTGTCACAGAATCATAGAATCATTAGGGATAGGAAGGGACCTCAAAAGATCATCTGGTCCAATCTCCCTGCCACAGCAGGACCACCTAGACCAAGGAACATATCCAGGTGGGTTTTAAATATCTCCAGTATATAAGAACTGAATTGGAAGCAGTGTTTTAAATGCATAAAAGGCATCCACACTACGTTGCAGACTTATCAGAAACTCTAAAAATGGAGTGTCAGGGTATGTTCGCACGGAAGCAATGTGGAGTCTTAGCTGCCCCTTGAAATGCCCACACAAATCATGGCTTGGCCCTTACAAATCAGATTCATGCCTTCCTTCTCATAGCCATAATTGCCTTTTGATGTTAACTTCCTCGTTAACCTCTGGTGTTTCCTGCCACTTCTTTTATTAGAAAGGTAGAATGCCAATCTTGAAATGTGAATCAGCATAATGAAAAGTTGCTCCAATTATTACAGTTCCACTCTGTAATTACATTCTGAAAGGATAATTTTACTGACCTTGGGGGATGCAAGTGAAAAATTTTCTACAGAAACTGAACTTGTATTTTCTAGGAACCTTTTGAGCCAGGTACAGCTTTCTCCTTTCTGAGGCTTATTTCCTAGCTGAAGCACTTTAACATTGTCCTATAGGTTTGTGTGGCAGACAAAAATCAGCAGCTGTGTTCTTGAATTATTTGCAGTTAGAAATTGCTTTTCATTCTCAGATAAATTTGGAGATCTCCAAATTGTAGCTCACCATTGTAAATTCGTTTGCAGAGCCAACTCTGTACTGTGCCCTGTGTCTTTCGTGGAGGGGAAGCTTTGTGGTACCAGAGAGGGAGACTCACCTACCGCATCCAAGATACTTCTTCAATTCACTCTTGGTTCCTACATTCTCAAAGAAAAGGGAACAAATTGTCTTGGTAACCAAGAACAAGATGGTATGTCTGTTTTAATTTGCTATGCTAAATTGTTTCAAATACAGATGTTTAAAAAGCAAGTGGGGACAGAGGGATACGGTAGTTTCTGGAAAGTCTAAATAAGGGATTAAGGACAAGGGGAAATGGGTGTAAGAGATTCCACATAAATATGAGAAGGAACTTCATGGTGAGAGTGACAGAGCACCCAAATGGGCTGCCCAGGGGGATGGTTGAGTCTCCTTCTCTGGAGATATTTAAAACCTGCCTGGACTTGTTCCTGGGTGACTGGATCTAGGGGATTGTGCTGTGGCCGGGGAATTGGACTAGATGATCTTTCAAGGTCCCTTCCAATCCTTAATGTTCTGTGATCCTAGGTGAACCTTTTCTGAACTTTGACCAGACTTTAAGACATGTTTTTACAGAAGAATGTCAACTCAATTTTGAATTTGTAGATATATATGACTCTGAATAATATAAATAACCCACTGTGTTTGCAATACTGCACTCCTTTCACCAAGTGGCTCCTGCTGTCACCAGTTAAAGAGTGGAGCAAAGTTCCATTTTATAGCCAGTTTGTTCTCGTTTGCTTTTAAAGTCTCAAGTTGCTGGTTAACTGTGTAGAGTGTGCTACCATAAACAATGATTAAGACAAACAAGTACCTCCCCATCCACAACAGAGTAGCTGTATTTTATATTCCTTCTACACTGGGGCTATTTACACTCCATGTTATTGAGCACAAAAGATTAATTACATCCAAAAAACAATTCTAAGTGGTACCTTCCATTACAATTCATTATCTTCCCGAGGAACAATTTCTACAATAATTTCTACACAGTAATTTCACAGAGTGAGAAAATGGTAGATAATTCAAAGTTAGGAAAATATTCTATATGAGAAGCCAAGGGAGGTTCAGTTTTAAATGCAGGAGGAGTAATATGAGGCAGCACTTTGTAGGTGGAAAAGTACAGTGAAGTTTAAAACAAACAGAACTCAGCATTAAAGTCAGTTACAGAGCCAGATTCCGCTATGGACTAAGTGCAGATGCAGAACACCTCCAGCTGACTAAACAGATAAATTACAGATTTACTCTGCTGGTACTGTCAGCTGGATCTGACTCTGGGTTCCTTCATCACTATGTGTCCTTGTCGACCAGAGTTTCTATAACACTCTGGTAAGAGCCTTTGTCTCTGCATGTGCTGCTCATGCTTAAGGTACCTGTGATTATATTTCTAAAACTGAAGTCTTTGCAATTCAGTTTGATTCTTCAGTGAATTTCACCCAGCAGGTCTGTGGCAAAAATGGAAAATAAGAAATCACGGTTGAGGTGTAACTGAAGAGAACTGGATTCTGTACTGAATTAACATTTGTAGTCCATATAAATGTAAAATATTTTGTAAATAGTCCACATTTTCATAGTATTTGTGCTTAAATGGTGGAATGAACATTAACTAGTTCAAAATCTTTCCAGTTATGGCTCATGAAAATTTCAAACAAAGACCCAGAAAAGAAGTCTTCTGACAAAATCTAGAATCCCTTTAGAAGTCCCCTTAGAGAGTCACAGATTTAAGCTGTGACCCACAGCTCATCATCATCTAAAACATTTTACTCTTTAAAAATCTTTTTATTCTATTACCAATGCTAGCAGCCTGGATAGCAACTACAAACAACCCAGTAAAAGCTATAGAGGCTGTCTTCCTTTCCCACTTTAGCACGCAGGGCTGTATTTGTACCAAAATCCCAGCTAGAATCAGATCCAGAAGAGTAACCAGAAAATCATCAAAGAGATGGCCTCTTTCTTACTAGTTGTCTTTGTTGACCAAGGGGAGAGAGAAATCACAACCCCAGAGACCAATGAAGGTGTCTGGATGTGAGAACGACTGTGAGTTTAATGCTTCAGTTAAAAGCATTCAAGGATTTTTGCTGTATTAGCTGCGACAGAACAGTGTGAACGAATGCCCAGATGGAAGACCTGAAGACTAGGTTGGACTGGATGATCGTTAGGTTGGACTGGATGATCTTGAAGGTCTTTTCCAACCTTATCATTACTGTGATACTGTGAAGAGCTGGATTATGCTAATGTGAAGTTCTGCAGTATCAGCACTTTCCTTCAAGGAAACTCATGAAAGATTACAGACTCTACACCAGTTTAAACTTCTATTTTATATCCCTACACTGCAGAAGAGAAGGCATCCTCTTGCCTTGACAAAGGCTACGTAATGAAGCAGAGTATCACTGGCCACAATTGCAATGGAAGACATCACTTTAATAGTAAATAACTGAAGTATTTGGCTGCATCATTAGCTCCTGTGCTGGCAAATAATGGCTGAGTTTGCCGTGGCTGTTCTTAATACTGCATCTTGATCTTTTTGTGTTCTTCAGATGGCAGAATTATAAGAGTTAGTTTGCATGTCAGCATATCATCTACTTTCTGCCTCTTTTCCTATTTATTTTCCTAAATAGGAAAGGTTGGCAGAGCCGTGCAGTATTGCTTCTGATGACTCCTGGAATTTCCTTCACTTTAGGCAGGAACTCAAACAAAAGTAAGCCCAGAGTAAATGGAAAATCACATACAGTACCTGGGTGAGAAAGGGCCTTGATACCATCCCATAGCAATTCCTGGGTGAGCAGCAGCTGCAGCATTCAGAATGACTGCCTTACACATTGGAAATTCTTCTGCCTGTTTAAAAATAGCAATTATAAAGCTCTCTGCACTACGGAATACAATTTGTGAACAAGCTTCTTTTGAATTAATTGTTCTATTCTTACACTGAATCACAGAATCAGCTTTGTTTGGAAGCACTTCTTAAGACCAAGTCCAACCTGTTAACCTATTGCTGGGTTAATGTATATAATGATCTAATTTATTTATTATATAAATGTATTCTATAAAGTGCAGTATTGATGTGCACTGTAAGAACTGTATGCAGTCACAGAATCACAGAACGTTAGGGATTGGAAGGGACCTCAAAAGATCATCTAGTCCAATCTCCCTGCCATAGCAGGATCACCTAGATCCAGTGACACAGGAACATATCCAGGCAGGTTTTAAATGTCTCCAGAGAAGGAGACTCCACAGCCTCCCTGGGCAGCCCCTTTCAGCACTCTGTCACCCTCACCATACAGAAGTTCTTAATGAGAAAGTTAATTAAATCATTTGATGCCCAGGTATTCCAGATGGTTTTTTCCATCTCAAACAGGGTGGTACCAGATGTTTGTGAATAGAATTTTGTAGCCATACAATCTTCCACTGTCATTTGCATAGTCTACTTCAGTCTGTGAAGCAAGACCTTTCTACTGTGGTATCAAACAGTCTTTCATCACAGTCAAACCAGAACATGCAGTTCATCGACCAGTTAATCATCCACCAGAACATCATTAAGGTTGAGATGTCTCCCATCATCAATTCTGTATTTTTCCTGCAGAACCTTATGCTATTGTGTTACTCAGTTGTGATAACATTGACATTTGTTTCTCCAGAGAGGTGAGTAGTTGGATGCTCATTGTATAGTTGGGCATTTGCTACTGTTTAGAAAAATAAAGTAATTTCACTAAAAAATGAAAAAGGCAGTTTTGTTCCAGAATTCTAACTTCCTCTTGAACTTGAACACTGCCATCCTCATTATTTGCTAGGAAAATATTTTGAGAATTTTACCCTTGAAATGGCACATACTTATTTTTCCCTTTACAGCAACGATTTTCCTGCTAGGGCAAATAAAGGGAAATGAATATTGGGAAATTTTAAGATACAGAGTAAGATTTAATTTGCATCTTAAAATTAAGGGACAGATTACTTGCTGAATTCTGACTCCACTGCCACAGAAGATAATCTGAACCACAAGTACAGGGTACCCTGCAGAACAAGAACATGCATGTTTTACACTTTATTTTGATTGTATTACATTTCAGAAATTGTAAGCTGGCTTTTTTCCACAATATAAATGTTTTTTTATTAAGATAAGTCTTACAAAGAAAGTCTCTAATGCACCAGCAGAGCATTACTAAGAGGAACTTCCTTTTGTGTTTACTTCTGAACAAACACAGACAATGTATTTCTGGCAAAGAGCAAATTCCAGGTGCAGCTCTGTACAGTTAATTTAAGGAAACTTCATTACAGAACAACAAATTTTGGACACCTGGTTGCTGGCTATATTTGTGTGATGACTGAGAAGAGAAAGCTGGGGATTTAATTCCTGGCAAGAATCAAATGCAGGTTGCAAACATTCAATAAGATATTTTTGAAGACCAGAGTGAGGAGGATGTGTGGGAATGAATTCACACCTACATAAATCCTGTATGATGCCAGGCAAAGGAATTGCCCTCTTCACAGAATCATAGAATCATTAGGGATTGGAAGGGACCTCGAAAGATCATCTAGTCCAATCCCCCTACCAGAACAGGATCACCAAGTCATGCAGGATTTTAACAGGCAGGTTTTAAACATCTCCAGAGAAGGAAACTCCACAACCTCCCTGGGCAGCCTGTTCCAGTGCTCTATCAGCCTCACTGTGAAGAGGTTCTTTCTCATATGGAACCTCCTATGTTGCAGCTTACACCCATTGCCCCTTGTCCTAGCACTAGATGACACTGAGAAGAGACTGGCTCCATCCTCTTGGCAGAAGAGATTCACATTTATGATGTGGACAGTACAATCAAAAATAGCATTTCCTGTGAAAAAAATGAAGGTAAAGACTGATAACTGTCATTTGCACATGCAAGAGGGTTTGTTTCTTTTAATGTAAACTACCAATACATTAAAAACCAAGGGCGAGGCTCTGTATTCTTCATTGTGAATGTTCAGCTTCTCTGCAGGTGTAATGTCATTTCGACGTTGCCCACTCACCATATTTTCATTGTGATAGGAAAATCGGGCTTTACGTGTCTAAGAAGAAAAGGATTTGAGTGTTTTCCACCCCATTAGCAGGCTCATTCCTTGTATTTTTCTTTCTGTTGTTGAGAGCTGTTTTCACGTGGAGCAGAACTAGTGTTGTCAGGAAACAACACTGTACTTTTAATAACAGTCATTTAGACAGATTCATCCTTCTTGCTGTGCACAAATAGCTCAGCGGAGTCACTTCAGGACAGTGTGTATACTGAGGGCTGTGTGCAATCGCATCATCCCTCGTGAAGCAGAAAAGACTTCATGGCTACAAGCACCTTCTGCACTGTGGGAATTAATTTAGTGTCTCACCAGGACCTTTAGTCAGTTCAGAGTGAAGATAGAGAACCCAGGCCCAGTGTCCTGCTGGTGCATAGCTTGGGAATTAAGGGGCAAACCGAGAAAGGCTTGTTTGTGAAATGGTGTCGTTTATTGAAAATAGCACTGGAGCAGATTATTTTCAGTCCAGTTTGGGGGATAAACAAAAAGTAGTCTAAAGAACAGGTATTTTAATGACCTAAATCAAATAATGTTACTGAGTAGGGAGTCTGGCTGGGTGGTCAGGGCGATGTTAAAGTGTGCTCTAGCTAGCCATTTGATGTCGTGCTTGGAAGGGCGGACATTGACAGCTTTAGATGATGATATGTGACATTGAACAACTCACTGACAATTTTAAACACAGAAGAAAGGTCCAAGGTGTTGATAAAGTTTTCTTAGGACTTTCTGCTTTTGCCACTCCAAGTACCTTTTCACTTCTCTCTGGGTACTCTAATTATTTAATAAGTAGATGTGTTTTCATTTATCCTCCTGAAGTACTTTGATCCTTACCAGGGGCACTTTGGGATGAGCAAATGGAACTGGAAAATGTCACAACAAAGCAAGACAGGTTCTTTTGCTTCTGCTCAACCAGAAATTAAATTTGCAAGGATCTTAAAAGTCTCCTGACAGGAAATTCTCTTGCCAGTAGTTTATTGAAAAGATTCACAAGGCAATAAGCTCTCAGTGCAGTAATGAAGCTAAAGAAAGATGACTGGAGACATACTTGGTTAACCTAAATAGAGAAAACAAATACGTTGTGTGCCCAGAAGGCTCAAGACATTGAACACATAGAAAAAGAAGAAGAAAATAACCCCACAAGCTGTAAAGATTCAAAGCAGCAGTAGTGGCTTTAATGTCTTAGCTGCAAAACTATAGGGTAACACCAAATGGGTTATGTTGGAAAAGAAGAGCTGCTTTGGCTTTGCTCTCTGTATCATTTGACCTAGCTTGGGGCTATCAGTTCATTTCTGCCTCCTCTGTGTGCAGTCACAGGGATGCCTTTTCCCCGACACTTGTCTGCTGCAGCTTGAATGAAGGGCAAGACGTGCAGGAAACCCCAGGTATGACTTTTCATTGCTTCCTGGAAGGGCCAAGTGGCTGGGATATGGGAAGAGCCCGGGCTTTCTAACGCACTGGAAAGCAAGCCTTAGCTTATACCTTAAGAGTCAGCAAATGGCCTCCAAACCTTTTCTTGCCAGGGTGTGATTTTTACACTGCCCTTTCTGTTATGTCTTGAACACACGCGGCACAGCGAGATAAGTGTTTCATTGCAGCACAGACAAAAGCAGACGTCTACTTCTGATCTTGGTCAGTTATGCGAGCAGGATCCAAGATTCAGCACAGATCAGCAGGCAGAGTACAAATAATTAGGGGCTTTTTAAAGTACAACTTTTGGTAGCTTAATAGGAAAGAGCCTGGATAATGCTTATCACCGCTCCAGTTCTCAGTAGTTATTTTGATGCAATGATAAGAATACTTAAACATTTCCAAGCCATGTTCTCCTTTTGCTCTATATCCTGCCTAGAAAACCTTAAATGATGCCACGGCTGTTAATGTTGCACCCAGTGTGCAGCAAGCATCACTGCTGTGTTGAACTCCTGTACTCAAAGCACTGAAGCTATTACACACTCAAATGAGCCTTCAGGGTTGAGAGCTGGTGGAAGAAAGTGGAGAAAGGTGTAAACTGATTGAATTTGATTCAGAATATGTAGTTTCATGAGAATTACACAATAATGCTCATCTAGAGTTTCACTTACCTACTCTTCTTGTGTGAGCAGATAAACCGCTTCGTTATGAGATGAAGTTCATCCCTTGAGTTCTGGCCAGGTTCATTGTAGTCTGTGGTAGGAGAAGCAGCTTGGGAAGGAGGCAGAGAGTGATGTGGGGGAGAAAACACAAAATACCTTATTTTGACATCTAAACTTGCTGTTTCAATACAAAATCTCATCCCAAATCTGGTTAAATTTTTTAAAAAAACAAGCAAGAACCCAATAAAAAGCACAAAACCAAGAAAACAAAGGAAAAAACCTTTAACTTTTTAGGTCCAGTAGAGAATGTTTATTTTCACTGAGAATTATGTTTTGAGATGATAGAAACAATGCCATTTCTATGAGTAACCAGGACTTCTTTATCTTTGTGATAAATACTAATGATTTTTATTTATTCTTTGTTACAACTGATAGATCAGCAGAGTCAGTTATTTGCACAGCTCTACCTGAAAAAATAATTATCACAGAATCACAGAACATCAGGAATTGGAAGGGACCTCAAAAGTTCATCTAGTCCAATCTCCCTCCCACAGCAGGATCACCTAGACCAAGTCTCACAGGAATATGTCCAGGCCAGCTCCACCAGCCTTTCCTCATAAAGGAGGTAGGTGCTCTACTCCCTTTATCATCTTTGTGGCTTTGTGTCTCTCTTGAACTGAGAAGCCCAGAACTGAACAAAATATTTCAAATATAGTCTCACCAGAGCAGAGAAGAGGGGAAGGAGAACCTCTCTTGACCTGCTAACAACCCTTCTGATCCACCCCAGGAAGCCATTTGCCTTCTTGGCCACAAGGGCACATTGCTGGCTCATGGTCATCCTGCTGTAATCATAACACTGAAAGTGTATTCCCTAAATATCACAGTTTAACTATTATTAGTAAATGGTATCATTCACTCTAGGTGTAAATCAGTGTTGCTCCATGGCAGAAATTTATCACAGTTAAACACCTGGAGAAACTGCCCTGAGTACTGTGGTCCTCTTCAGCCAGAAGCAGCATGTCATTCCGTTATCCTTAACAAGACCATAGAACACAAAGCCGGTCTGGTTAGCGATGTTAGAACTATGAGGCGGTGTGTGCAATTTAGCTTGATCAAGTCCTTATATAATTAAGGATACAGAGCATCCTTTGGCTTGGTAACAAGGCACAGCACAAAGCTAGCCAACCAGCCAACTATATTTATCATTGTTATGCCAACAAAGTGACTTCACAGTGGGGATGTGCCATAAACTCTTTCCTGATATATTATCATCTATAAAACAATATTAAAGGTTATTTTTTTTGTAATGATGGAACAGTATTGATAGCAAATTATGTCTACAGAAATTAAATACTAAGCTTGAAGTCTGAAGCACAAGGGGAAGCCTGTTCCAGTGTTTTAAACATCCTTTAGGTCAAGAAAGTTTTTCTAATGTCCAGTTCCTCTGGCACAACTTGAGGCCATTTTTTCTCATCCTGTAGATAGTAACTTTACTTGAGATGAAGCTGACACCTTGCTAAAAAGGTAGCAGGGTGTACTATTACTAGCTGGGGTAGTAGTAGAGTTTAAGTACATATCATCCTGTTCTAATAGAACCACTTGATATCTGAGCATCCTATCAGTGACAGCCAATGGTGTCCCTTCTGCTTGAGGACAGTTGTTTCCATGTCTGGTACGTACACTGTTACTTTCCATCCTAGGGTTAGTTTTCACAACTCTTCTATTAACAAGACTGTTGCAGTTACTGATTTGAGGCAGGCTAATCATCTCAGGGCTGTGTTGTCCAATTGTTTTCAAAATATGCTATGGTTCTCAACTGTGGGCTAAGGAATTGGGAGAGCACTCCCAGAGCCATTCCTTTTGTCTCTTGAGTGAACTGTTCAAACTCTTTGGTCAGATCCGGTAATCCCAACGCCAGAGCTCTCATTAGAGAGCTATTTCAATTGTTTGAGAATGCTCCGCACTTCCTCAGTCCAGTTCAGGACTCTATTGTTCTGGTACTGCAGCATAGGAAGGACACTGAGGTGCTGGAGAGGGTGCAGAGAAGGGTAACTGGGTTGACTGGGGGTCTGGAGGGCAGGTCTGATGAGGAGAGCCTGAGGGAGCTGGGGCTGTTCAGCCTGGGGAAAATAAGCTGAGAGGAGACATTATTTCTCTCTACAACTACCCAAAGGGAAGCTGGAGCGAGGTAGGTGTTGGCATCTCCTCCCTAGTGACTAGCAATAGGACAAGAGGAAATTGGATCAACTTGTGCCAGGGGAGTTTCAGACTGAACCTTAGGAAAAACTTCTTTCCAGAAAACCCACTGAAGCCTTGGAACAGGCTGCCCAGGGAGGTGGTGGAGGCACTGTTCCTGAAGAGGTTCGAAAAACAGGCTGACATGGTGTTTTGGAAGATGGTGTAGTGGTTTGGGGTTGTAGACTGGACAGTTGGACTTGATGATCTTGAAGGTAATTTCCAACTCGGATGATTGTGTGATTGCTCCTGTCGCTCATAGAGTGGTTTCATCAACAGCCCGTGGTTCATGATCCAGAGGCGACATCAGCTGGTCGTTCCTATAAATCCTTGTAACTCCCCGCACTGCTCCTGCTTCAAGGAGCTGGCGAATTCATAGGATCATAGGATCATAGGATGTTAGGGGTTGGAAGGGACCCAAGAGATCATCGAGTCCAACCCCCCTGCCGGAGCAGGACAAAACTATCTAACACAGATCACAGAGGAACGCATCCAGGCGGGCCTTGAAAGTCCCCAGAGAAGGAGACTCCGTGACCCCCCTGGGGAGTCTGTTCCAGTGCTCTGTGACCCTCACAGCAAAGAAGTTCCCCCTTGCGTTGAGGCGGAACCTCTTTTGCTGCAACTTACACCCATTGCTCCTTGTCCTATCACAGGGAGCAAGTGAAAAGAGCCTGTCCCCCCCCTCCTGGCCAGCCTTCAGATACTTATAAACATTTATCAAATCTCCCCTAAGTCTTCACTTCTCCAGACTAAAAAGCCCCAAGTCCCTCAGCCTCTTCTCATAAGCCATGCCCTCCTGTCCCCTAATCATCCTCGTAGCCCTCTGCTGGACCCTCTCCAGTAGATCCTTGTCCCTCTTAAACTGGGGGGCCCAAACCTTCTGGGTCATTGCTTAACCGCCTCTGGCCTCTTGTTATCTGAAATCCCAAACACAGAAGAGTTTGTCGGCAGTTTGTGTCTTCTCTAGAGACACTTTACTTAGTCCCACAAAATTCAAAAGGTGGGTAGTCATTTGGATATAGGATTCCTGAGTTTGGGTTGCAAGGGGGATGCTAGCTACATGTGGCAAAAGCGTTTCTTAGTACTCTCCTTGCTATAGCTCTTGAGTTCCCTTGCCAGTTGAGTTCTGAAAATAGTCGGACTGTTCTTGAACCCTTGTGGTAAAACAGATCGCGTGTGCTGTGTATTCCTTCCCATGTCTGGATTTTCCCACTCAAAGGCAAATAATTCCTGATTTTGTTTGACCACAGGGACGTGGAAAAAGGCATCTTTCAAACACCTATTACTGTGAACCAGCTTGTCTGTCAACGCAGCGTTCGGGGCTTAGCAACCACTGGGTGGAGATCTTGCATTGGATTTGGATCATCTCTGCTTGAAATTCTGATGGCAGGTAAGAGACAACCTAGGCTCAATGAGTATTTTTCACAACCTGAAAACTTTTTCACATCCCAATATTTTTTGCACCCCAATATTTTTCACAACACCCAGTCTATATTTTCATGCCCCTCCCAGTCACCCTTCCACCTCTCCTGGGTGAATTTATGGGTCTAAACCTCCTTTTCCTCCCAGCCACACCAGGGTCTGGCACACTATTTCCCACCATGTGCCACTCACCATCCCCATAATCTTTTCCAGAGCAGCCTTTTTCCTGTATTCTATGCCAGAGTGGGTGGGTGGCCCCAACACTCTGCCAAACGAGCTGTTGCAACTTCCAGCAGAAATGTGGCAGCCAACATCAGGCTGCAGGATGGGAATCTGAAGCTCAGTGAAGCTTTGGCCAGACTCTGCCAAGCTTAGGGCAGCCTGGACAACACCTGCCTGGTGTTCATCAGGCTATGGGGTATGGGGAGCATTCCCAAACTCTGGCTGTGCTACAGCTCATATGCCTGGGTCTCTGTGGCAGGTGCAGCCTGCCCCAGCTCCTTGCCAAGGACCTGATAAAGGCACCCAAATTATTCTTCTTGATGGGTAGTTTATGCTTTGTCTTTCCAGCTCCCTAAAGGCTGAGCCACTAAAGCTCTCTGCTCTTACTGGTAACTAGTTAGAATGTTACCACAGGCCACACTTGACTGGGGGTATAAACCAGGCCTGCCAGAAGTGAATTTGAGCTGGTCTTCTTTGGCACAGCAGGTCCCACATAGTGTGACTCTCTCCTTGGGTCACGACTCCACCCAAGGTTAATACCCTGGGACTGAATGATTCCTCACCTCCCTTTCAGTGAGTGGCTTTTCATTTGGGTGCCCTCAGGTGGGAGATCTCTCACTTGTATATGTGAGTACACACACATTTGGGATCATCTTTTCTTAGAGCATTCCTTAAAGTTTAGGAATCTTGCTGTGTGATGATACGCTCCCAACCGACATCCAAACTCGTGTGCTGTCAAAAAGTGTCAGGAACTCTGATAGTTACTCCTGTCTGGTTCTGTGAGTGCCTCTGCAGCACCCTACACCTTCCCAAGCAACAGAAACCCTGTTTGCTCAAAAATTGCAGATTTACAACTCCTTTCCCTGCATTTTTCCACGTCTTTCAACCCATAGCAGAAACTCGTCAGACACAGAAATTGCAGCTGTGCAGTCCCCTTTTCCCTGTGTCTCTGCATTAACCTTTCCCTGCAGTTTCCCATGCAACTTCCCTACATCTTTCCCCAGTGAGGGCCCTCCTCAAATATAAGCTTCAGGATTGAGCCCCTCATTTCAAGGACATTGAGGGGCTGGAGTGTGTCCAGAGAAGGGTCTGGAGAACCTTCTGAGGAGCAGCTAAGGGCCTAGGGGAGTTCTTGCCTGAAGAAGTGGAGGTTGAAGGGAGACCTCGCTCTTAACTCCCTGAAATTCAGGTGGTTGGGGCAAGGTGGGATTTGGTTTCCTTTCCCCAGAAACTGGCAATATTATGAGAGGAAACAGCCACAAGTGGTGCCAGGGAAGGTGTGCGTTGGATACCAGGAAGAAAGGGCTGTAAGAGCACCGTCCCCAGCAGCCACCCCCACGGCCTGCCAGGCTCTGAACAACACCAGCTTCTGCCTCTTTTCCCCTTTCCCTTCTCTGCCCTTTGAGCGCAGCGTAAAGGAACTTCAGAAAAGCTGCGGTTTGTGCGGACCTGCGTTGTAAATCTCCTTCATTATGACCAAGAGAATCCACAACCGGACTCGCTCCCTTTTCTTTCCCTAATCTATCCGGACGTGACACCTCCCTTCTCCCCACCCTTGCGGGGACAAAGAGCGCTGAGATCCTTCACCCTCCCACCGACAGCTCCGGGAGCGATCGCCGCCGGCCCAGGATCCTCTGCCCCGTTCTCTCTCCCTGCAGCGGCCGTGACTCCGTCCTCGAACCGTGTCCGTCCGTCCGTTCGTCCAGGCAGCTCCTGGGAGAGAGAAACACGGGCGGCACCGCACGGCGACACTGCAGGGGTCCCGCTTCCCGCTGCCCTAGCCCTCGCCCCGGTTCGAGTGGGCACCGGTGTGGTCCTGCTCAGGCGGTGTAGCTTGCAGAGGGGGTCAGTTCTGCTGCGGCCGGAGCCAGCAGGGTCCCCCCCATCCCCAGGAAACTCGCGGCAGCATCAGCATCCTAGACTCTGCGGGGAGGGGCGCGGCTGGTACAGAACAGCCGGAGCCTCCCGCGTCGCGCTGCCCATGGCCGGACGGAGGGGACACCCCGCGTGTCGAGAGGAGAACCGAGAGTAGGAGCCAAACACCCCCCCCGACTCGGAACGCTCTGGGATACTGCAGCACCAGTGGCCCTTATAGCAAGAAGGGAGATGGGCGGGACCGGGATCTGGATCACGTGACACAGCCTTTGCCCTGGTCCCGCCCAGCTCCAGCCCCGCCTGCACGAAGCGGGGAGGGGCCCGCCCGCTCTTTGTTCCTGCCCCACCCAGTCCCGGCAACGGTCGGTCTTGGTCCTCGCCGGGTACTTGCCTAGCTTTGGGACCGGTCGGTTCCTGCCCCATCCGGTCCCGGCACCGGAACATTTCGCTCCTGGCCGCGCCCTGTCCCAACACCGGCATCGCCCCGGGCGGGCCCCGACACTGACCTCTCCAGACCCCAGTTCCCTATTAACGACTTGGGGGCCGCTGCCATGGAAAGCAGCTGGCAGAAAAGGACCTGGAGATCTCGGTGGACACTGAGGTGAACGCTTGCCAGCTATGTGCCCCTGCACAGAGAGGAGTGTCCTGGGCTGTGCTAGAAAGATTGATACCAGCCGGGCAGGGATCAGCTCAGCCATGGTGGGACAGGTCTGCAATTCTTCATCCAGTTCTGTGCTTCCCAGTATAAGAGATAGACACATGAAGTGAGTAAAAGGAAACACCATGAATTAAGGGACTGACTGAGTGAAGCATCTGTTGTGTGATGAGAGACTGGGACTGATGGTTCTGGAGGAGGCTCAGGGAAATCTCATTAGCACTGTAAATACTTCATGGCAAGGAGTAAAGAAGATGGAGCCAGACTCTTCTCAGGCCTGTTAAGTGACAGGAGGACAGGTTATGGGCACAAACTAAAATCTAAACATAAGGAAAAACCCCTTTGCTGTAGTGCAAGCTGGCCAGATTGATTGGGGAGTGTCCATTCTCGTAGAACGTCAAAACACAAGTGAATGCAACCTTGATTAACCTGCTCTAGCTGAGCTTCCCATGCTGAGTAAAAGACTGGACTAAATGATCTCCAGAGGTCCTGGCCAACCCAAACAATCCTGCATTACATGAAAGGAAGAGCATGGAGGGGGAGGCTCTGTGTGACCAGCGACGACAGACTGGTGGTTTATTGATCTTGGACTCACAGTACGTCGTCGTGTTGCAGTTATAGCAGCCTCAAGACTAGCATATTTTTGCCAAGGTAAGATAATAATTGATGTGGAAATCACTATAAAGAAGAAAACGAATTGCGGCCAGAATTAACAGAATTAATTACACATTACTCAGATTAGCTGTGCTTGCCACATTGTAAATCAATGTGTGATGTTACCAGCTTCATTCATTTTTTTTTAATCTGTGGCGGAAAATAGTAGAAGTACTGTAGCTTTGCCCAGCATTTGCCTCCTGAGATCTTAAAAAAGTGTTTCAGCCATATTTTCAAAACAGGCTGTGTTTGCTCCAGTGCATTGATTTGCTTATCGCCGAGGCTCTTTCTAGTGCAGAAACCTCAGCTGCTGTGAAATGTCTTGAGCATGGTCTGGCTCAATGTTTGGAACACATGCAATGACATGTGTTGTTATTACAGCTGGCTTTGGCAATCACACAATATCCAAAAACTGTGCTGCTGTCGAAATCTTTTCAGCGAATTGTCACAGAATCATTATGGCTGGAAAGGACTCCCAGGATCAACGGGTCCAGCCCTCATCCCAACATCTCCTTAACCCCCAGACCATGGCCTCAAGTGCTCTAGTTAGTCATTTTTTAAACACCCCCAGGGTTGGTGACTCCATCATCTCCCTGGGCAGCCTGTTCCAGTGCCCAATGACTCGCTCAGTAAACAGCTCCTTCCTAATAGCCAAACTAAACCTCCTCTGACAAAAACATGAGGCCACTAAGAAACTAAATAATAATCATTCCACAAGCTTGTCCTGAAGTTTGTGTTCTTGACATCCTGGGTAGTGTCAGTATTTTCTTTCTGCACATTTCTGAAATACAAGCAAATCACAAGCAGCTTTTTTGTTATTGCTCACACAACTCGTGTACACACACTTCTTCTTGCTATAGGCATAACCCACCCTTTTGGGCAGCAGCAGGCAGTTACATCTTCTCTGGCACCTCTGTGCCAGAGGTTCTGGAGAAGTTTTTGCACTGCTGAAAGTGTTCTTTGCAATCTACAAAGGACCAGCTTGAAGCATTCTGATTCCCCTCCCTAAGGTACCTGGACACTCCCAAAGATATTTTCCTTCCACAGGCATACAGTGGCCTCCTGGGATTTTGTAGTTATTCCACTAAGTGTTAGGAGCAACTAATTCTTAGATGTTATAGCACTGGTATCTCTCTAGGTCCCCAGAGGTTTTCCTGGGACCCGTAATGCCAGGTTCTTAAACTGAGTACCTAAGGAGAGGTATGTGTTTATATTTGCAAGTTCTCTCATCTACAGCAGTGCTGAACATCCCTGAAAACATAGTGGAGAAAACGGAATGTCAATTGCTTGAATGTCAACTCAGAATCCTCCCTTTTGGCAAATGCTGACAAGTCTTATCAACTGATGACATTTAAATAAGTACAGCAGGTCCCTATAGCACTTTTTGATATAGGTCCATAAATTCTAACTATTTGGAATTGCAAGTGAAAGTCAGACCTCTCTCGTTTGCAAAAATGCAGTGCTCATGCCCAGGAACACCCATGTGCCCCTTGGCAGCCAGTATTCTACTCACTGCTCACATCAAATCCTACCTTCCCAGTTTCCAAGGCAACAGCAGAGCTCAAGCAATGGATGCACAAGGGAGGCAACAGGGATCCCACATTTTCACTGTTTGTCTGTGATTTCCTATTGTTCAGAAGAGAATAACAAACATAAATGTGAAAGATGCTCATGTGTGCAGTATGCCCTCCTATGGCTTCATTCTCTCGTATGTGTGATGGGTGGCATCTCATGCTCAGGCATGAGAATCAAAGCGTGTGTGACTTTTTCTGTTGGTACTCGAGTGAGCAGTCTCTGTACATTAGCTGATTGTTTGCCTTCTACCTGCTAACTGTGCTATTCCCACCTGATGAGGACTGTTTGGAACTTGATGCTTAATCACTTGCAAAGCACTTGCATTAAGATAGAATCTTTCTGCCAGCAAGAGGGTGGAATAATTGTGAATAATTTTTAATTCCAGTTGTAAAGTACCAAATAGGGAAATCTATTTTTATTTCAAGGTTACAACCCACTACAACCATTAGAGTCAACTAAATACTACAGTGCTGAGCACACTTTTATGAATGAACAGAAGCAGCTTTGTTGTACAGCCCTCTGTTTAAGGTACCTGAGGGTTTGTGGGTTTGGCCAAGAACAAAAGAGAAGAGAGGACAATCACAGGAGAGGACATGATGTTACAAAGCAATTTAGGGCACTGTCATTTCTAAAACAACCCAGGTTCCTTCTAAGACAAGAACCATTTCTTCATCAGCCTTGTATTTCTTCCACATCTGACGGATTCTCTTGTGAACTCAAATAATTTAAGGTTATAGAAACCTCCAGGAGTCAGGAATTTCTGTGAATGTGGTTGTACAGGACACAGCAAATGGAACTCCACTTGTCTGGCTTCCAACGCTGCCATAATAAACACAATCACATGTCACAAAATTACTCCAGAAAAGGAAAAATATGTTGATGATCATCAGGCAGCAATTTGCTGAGAAGAAAGGCAAAACAATGCAGCCTCTCATTATTTCTGCTTTGCACACCAGATATGATGGGTAACAGCCAGATGGCTCCTGCCCCCATCCAGGCTGCCTCTACCTTTTAAGATTGCTCAGTAGATTAAATACATCTGCTCTCTCTACAGACTGGGTCCTCCAGTCAAGATATGACAAAGATTCTAGCATCAATATAAATGGAATGCTGATATCGTGTTTTCCAGGGCAACCTATTTCCTACGAGTCATTGAGAACAAGACACAAATAATCACTTTGATCTGCTAGTCACCTTTTTCTTTGTTCCTTAGCCTGCTTGCTTTATTTTGCAATTCGTTAGTTACTTGTAACTCAAACTGACACCAAGTAAACCCTAAACTTCACCTGCTAAGAGATGTTGTTTGTGGTGGGATTCTGTGTACATTGTTTAAAATCGCACTGGTCCCCCATGAGCGAGTGCCATCACACTGTGTGGCTGAATTAAGTAAACATCCTGGTCTGCTTGCTCCTGCTTCCAGCTGCCTGCCTGTCCCTCCTCATTTGCACCAATCTTCCCACTGGCACACTCCATAATCCAAGAAAAAGCTTCACTTCTCCCCCACTCCCAGCTTGCTGTCCCTAACTTTGCCGAGGGGCTGAACTGACTGTGAAAAGGAAACAAAACCTGAAGCAGAGTGATTAGAACAGGGCAATCCTTATTAGCAGCTGGAGGATACAGATCAGCCCCACTCGTGTTGCTACCCACTTCCTCAATGTGGCTGTTTTCTCAGTGCCCTGCAAATCTCTAACCCCAGCTTGCTCATTCTCCCTGCTGCTGGGGTGGAGCTGGAATTTTCCAAAAACAGTCATGCAATTAATTTATTAATTATAGTTAATCTGCACCATGCTGGAGGCAGACAGCCAGGCTCTTAAGAAGTCGGTGTTTGAATTTCATTAAATGTTTGTGAAGCTCATTGTGGACCATTTGAATTCTGCCTGCAAACCCTGTTTAATGATTCACTAGGTAGGTAGGCAGTATCTTCCTATTACACTAACGGAAAATGTGGCAACATGATTCAGTGCAGAACAACAGAGAGCTCTTTGGTGAACAAGCCACGCAACCTCTGCCGGGGTAGCCATTTCGTCCTTTGGAATAAGGATCTGCACATTCTGCTTAAGATGGGTTATCATTAACTTCTATATTCACAGTGATGGAGACATGCTGGGCAGAAAGAGAATATACTTCAGACTTGCCAAACAGTGAGAAAAATAATCTGAGCATGAAACATGACATAAGGACAAACAGAGACCCATTAGAAAAAGCTCAACCCTACAAGAATCAAACACTAATAAACTATAATTTCACAAAGCTACCTGTATTTCCTCCCTTACGCATGGATTTCTGCCTGTAAGGGAAAAAATTACTTTGAGTGGGGAGGAGGAAATGACCTACTCTAAAATGATTTCTTTTTTTGCTCAGATTCTCTATATAAGGAGTTTCCTTATACACACACTTTTAAAAGACCACTTTTTTGTTTCTGGCAGATTCACAAGTAAAATAGTTGAAGTAGGATTGAAGCTAGAAGCAGGGAGACGTCTCTGTTCTTTTTGTACTGCTCAGGAAGATGAAAGGATCATCACACTGCCAGCAGAATGGCTGGAAGAGGAGCCGACTTTCACAGCTGCCTGATACCCGCCCTGTGCCTCAGACTCAAACGCTCAGAAGGCTCCAACTGGACATGTGTTCAGTAGATTCAGGGCCAAGAAATGTCTTTTTCCAAAATGAACCATGGCCTCAGGTGCTTTCCTGTGACCAAATGCTTCCATTTTGAATTTTCTTGTGGGCAAGCTCAAGATAAGCATTTAAAATGGATGCATCTGAGATCCAGTAGTCTGCTCGTTCCCATCTTAATAAATAGCAGACCAAGGCAGACAATTGCTGGAGTATCCAAAGGTAGGTGCTTAGGATGAATGAATTTTAGATTGGGAAATAACCTGGTTTTTAGTCACACAAAGGAGCAGATCATAATGCTGATTTATGAAGGTTTGATTTTAAGAAGGGAGGAGACATAACCTTACCTGGATCACAACAGGCCCAGCTTACTCATGAAAAGGCTCCCAGCTTTGTTCTGTGGAAATGTAGAACCAGCAGAAAAATGCACGGGGAGTTTGAAAAGGGGATTATTTGTAAATGAGAAACAGTGTCACCCCTACAGGGAGCAGGCTCAGGGGTGTCTTACTCATAGCTCCTCCTGTGCAGGCTGCCTCATCTGAATGGTCCCTACAAGTACACATTCATAATGCTTTAACGTGGAATGGAAAAGTAGAAGGGACCCTCTGGGATACAGGGTGTGGTACCCAAGATAGTGGCTGGTCATGTGAATTCTCCAAAGAGGATTTTATCTCCTTCAGCAAACAAAAATATTGCCTCATTAAAGAGAAAAGCAATAACCAAAGTCCTCCCCACTGCAAAGCAGAATTTAATATAGTTTAACTGTCCTTCTTACAAAAATATAGTAAGACAATGAGGGGTGGGGTTTGGTGCTTTGGATTTTTTTTTTAAAGCAATATCAGTGGAACAGCATGGAACTTGCCCTACTCAAAGTCAGAACCAGGGTTGACCAAACTTGTCACTCTTACTCCGCTCTGCCCCAGTTCCTCAACACATCAGAGCCATGCTTTGCAGCACTGTCCTGTAGGGCCTCAACCAGTCTGTCATGTCTTCCCAAAGCACACAGTATTTGCACATACACTTAGAAGGACCTACTAGCCCTATACTGTTTTGAAGTCTGTAGAGCATTATATCATCCATGAGAAGATTTTCCTCCATACAATTTCAAGGTTTAGTCCTTCTTTTGCTGATGAGATCAAGGTCTGGATTCCCTTCTTTTTTCAGGTTCTAAATTGTATGGCTGCTTTGGTTTACTGTGTTCCTCACCTGATAGCCTCTGGAAAGACAATAGGATGGGCTCCAGGTTTGATTCTTAGCTTGTCACACGACTGCAACCACTGCACTTTCAACAAAACCCAATTTCTGATGTATGTGGGCACAGCAGAGAGAATCACTATTGCTCCCCCTTGACAGACCACAAAACACATCAAGTGCTTGAAGAATGAGACCAGATATTAGACTGTCCTTCCACAGCACTGGTTCGACAGCTTAAACTGAGGTCCAAGGGAAAGGAAATTATGAGAGAGAGCTCCTCAGTGCTACCACATCATTCCATTTCTATTTAAAAGAAACCTACATAGCCCCTAGCTGCTTTTACAGCTCTACCAAGGAATGCTACCCTGCAGGCCACCGTTGGTGTGTCGAAACAAAAACATATTGCTTGATATTAGCTCTATCAAAACACAAATGAGTTGTAAGTGGGTGAAGCTGCACATCACCAAGCCTGTGCTATCTATCATTTCTCCCAGAGCTGGTGCCTCATGCAAGATCTTTAGGCTTAGAGGTGTTGTTTATCATATTGACAAACACACATCAACCTCTCACAGAGGCTAAGACAGATGACCTAACACAAAATACTTTGTGGTTCTGCTTTCTTTGTCAGACATGAGCAACATGTGCAGCCATGAGCATGCATGGAGACACCTGTTTGTTGCTTGGCACACAGCAGTCTCCTGCTTTTATACTGAATGTTCTTCTGGGCAACAGATGCAGCTAAATCTCAAAGACCCAGCTGGAAAACAGTGGCACTGCAGCTCAAGCTCTATGTGAGACTCATTCTGATTTATAATTTATTGCCCTTACTAGAAGGGAGTATTGAACCTCCCCTAGAAACCTCTCGGTATCCTCTTCAAATGCATTTCCCTCAATACCTACTGAAATGATGGGGTTTGGGTCTTTTTGATATTATCATTGGCTTATTGAGCTCTGTAGGATTTGTGAAAGGATGTGTTTCTGTCTAGAGTGCTTCTATTTGTGGGTTCTTTCCACAGAAAAAGCCCCCCAGACTACAAAAAGCTGCATTGTAGGGCGGTGCCCTACTCACTGGTGAAGGACCTGAAGTAAAATGTGTCGCTCAGACAGCTACACTTAAGGGTTAGCTAGAGACACCAATTGCACCAAGAATTACAAGTTACACATTCTGCAAACTAGTGAAACCTGCTACAGCCCCACAGCAGAAGGCAAGATCTTTACTATCAAAGCACAGGTAGTCATCTTTTGGTTAAACTTTAAGTTCATTTGCTGTCTCCTTTTTCTCAGCTTTACAAGCACAACTATGTGATAAACAGTTCCGTGTGTAACCAGCTAAGTGATTTAATGGGCAGATTACTTTGACAACCAGATAAGCTATTTTCCCTGGAGTGCCTGGGGCAGCGTGTATGAACTCGGTTACTAGAACAACCTCCATTTGTTTAATGCTTACTCCTAGAAGTGCTCAGGTGCTGAGACACACAAGTGCAATAGCACTTATACAGTTGGGTAGAAGTAAGCACCTTGTATACCCACTTACACTCAGATGTACTAGTTTACTAACAGTTTAGGCAGTTCAGTGCCTCTCCCCATTCTTTACAAGAAATGAAGCACAAAGAGAAGGATCTTTAGCAAGTGTATGGTGCCCTGGCACACTAGGTCAGCAGGCCCATCAGCAAAGAACGCAGCACACTGGAGAAGTGTCTACAGGCAGTGGAGGCAATTAAAGCCGAAACAGGCAAGATTAGTCATGTACAGCAGCTCCCTTTTAAGTCTTTATTTCTGTGATGTCTTGTAAAGATGTAGTTAAAGATGCACAAGAGAAGCTGCACACATGTGGATACCAGCCCTTTCAGAGCAGGAAGAACCACAGTAATGGTAGCATTGATAGCAGTTCTCCAAGCAACATTTCCTTCAGTTTTAGAGTACTCCACTAAGTTTGTTCTACAGCAGTAAGTCTCAGACTATAACTACCAAGAACTGCATGGTAGACTCACTCAGGGTCCTTGCATCCTTTAAGCAACGTAAGCCCCCCTCCCCACCTTCCTCACTGTAAGGAAACTACACTTACCTTCACAAAGATGCACATCAGGGGGCTGCAGCACTGCTCTGCCTGTCTGGGCACAGGTCCTTTTCTGCTGCAGGGACCAAGATCATCAGTCAGTCCTGCAGCTTGGAGGTGGGAAGCTACGGTTAGGGTATCTACAGGTGACTACTCCAAGACTGTACATGTATGCTCTGACAGCCTTTGGGTCATGTTATCTAGAAGTCTGCACACCCTCTTATCTCCTAAAGATAATTGCTTGCCCTGAGGAGCCAATCCCTTTACACTTAAAGGGCAGTTCTGGGAAATGCTTCAGAATTTTATACGTGAAGAGAAAGCTCAGATTCTCAATCAACTTAAATTTACCTGTTAGTACAGATCCATGCTTCTCTGCATGATCTTTGTATGGAGAGGGGTTGGTGGAAGAGTTGGGGAACAGATGAGGACAGCTCAAGATAAACAAAATCATAGGCAGCAACCCACACACAAGCCATGCTAAAACCTAAATAAGATGTGCTGAATGGCAGTAGGGAAGCCTGTAGCTAAAATGCCAAATATGTTGACAGCTTGTAATGACAGAAGGGATTCCAGACCTCCTCACTGACCTCACTACTCTGTATGTCCATAGATGTACTTCCATAAGTAGGAGTTGCAGGATTCTGAAGCGCAGTGTCTTGTTTCTATTAGACAAGGCAGCTTTCTTCCCAACACAAGTGTGTCTAGCAATGAATATTCAGTTTCCATAAATGAGCTATCAAAGCTAAGCAACTGTAGTTGCTTCATGTTGCTAAATTAACAGCCTGAGACATCTTGGTTTATTGAGTTTGACTATTCACTGAGGTTAAGTATAAACCTGACACATGAAGACACAAGGAACTAGACAGGAATTTTCTTAATCTAAAAGAGAAAGAAGGCAGGAGACAGTTTAGGAGACAAGAAGCCTTTATGTTTGAGAAGTTGACCATTTCAACAGAAGAGTCTGAGGTACTTTTGCAACTACTGTTAACATTAGACAGCCAAGGATACAAAACTGCTGACAGAAGCAACAGTGGAGAGCACCAAATTAAAAAAAAGCATGCTTCAGCACAACTGCACAGATTCCTCCTCTCAATGAAAACTTGCCTGCTCAGACTAGACTTAGCTCGTACCCATTTAAACTTTATGCCTCATCCTCTTCTCCCTCCTCCTCAAACTCTCCCTGCTCATCAGCAGTGGCATCCTGGTATTGCTGGTATTCGGATACCAGGTCATTCATGTTGCTTTCAGCTTCTGTGAACTCCATTTCATCCATGCCCTCACCAGTGTACCAGTGCAAGAAAGCCTTGCGCCGGAACATGGCCGTGAACTGCTCAGAGATCCTCTTGAAGAGCTCCTGAATAGCAGTGCTGTTGCCAATGAAGGTGGCAGACATCTTGAGGCCACGTGGAGGGATGTCACAGACAGCCGTCTTCACATTGTTGGGGATCCACTCCACAAAGTAGCTGCTGTTCTTGTTCTGCACGTTGAGCATCTGCTCATCCACCTCCTTCATGGACATGCGGCCCCTGAAGATAGCAGCCACCGTCAGGTAGCGGCCATGGCGAGGGTCGCAGGCAGCCATCATGTTCTTGGAGTCGAACATCTGCTGGGTCAGCTCAGGCACTGTCAGGGCTCGGTACTGCTGACTCCCACGGCTGGTGAGAGGGGCGAAGCCTGGCATGAAGAAGTGCAGCCGGGGGAAAGGCACCATGTTGACTGCCAGCTTGCGCAGGTCTGCATTCAGTTGGCCAGGGAAACGAAGGCAGGTAGTCACACCGCTCATTGTGGCCGACACCAGGTGGTTGAGGTCCCCGTATGTGGGTGTGGTCAGCTTCAGGGTGCGGAAGCAAATGTCATACAGGGCCTCGTTGTCGATACAGTAGGTCTCATCCGTGTTCTCCACCAGCTGGTGCACAGACAGGGTGGCATTGTAGGGCTCCACCACTGTGTCTGACACCTTGGGTGAGGGCATGACGCTGAAGGTGTTCATGATGCGATCAGGGTATTCCTCCCGGATCTTGCTGATCAGGAGGGTGCCCATGCCAGAGCCCGTGCCACCACCCAAGGAGTGGGTCAACTGGAAGCCCTGAAGGCAGTCACAGCTCTCCGACTCCTTCCTCACCACATCCAGGACTGAGTCCACCAGCTCAGCACCTTCTGTGTAGTGCCCCTTGGCCCAGTTGTTGCCAGCCCCACTCTGACCTAGAGGGCAGATTAGAAGCAAGGTGATACATTAGTGCCCCAGGAAGGTATAGATGCCACTTCTCCTGCCCCACTGGTTTCAACATTTATTTCCCACCCCTAATGTGCTGTTCAGTGGCAATTCAGAACCCCAACATCACCTGCATGCTGTGAAACTTCTCGTAGTTCATAGTTCCATAATTCATCTCTCCCACTTTGAGACTCCTCCAGCCCACATTCACTCACCGAAGACAAAGTTGTCAGGCCGGAAGATCTGACCAAAGGGGCCAGAGCGCACAGAGTCCATTGTGCCAGGCTCCAAGTCCACCAGGATGGCACGAGGGACATACTTGTTACCTGTGGGAGGAACCAACACCAGCATTATAGCCCCACAGCCAGTGTCACGGGAACTCTGCTGTGCTTCCTTCCACCTCGCCACAATTTACTGCTCAGGACTTGGAGAGAGTGGAGATTTGGAAGGAGATGGCTGGGGATAGGAACACGAGGCAGCTGCTGGAGCTGTATGGAAAGGGCAGGACAGAGGGGGCGTTACCGGTGGCTTCGTTGTAGTAGACGTTGATCCTCTCCAGCTGCAGGTCGCTGTCCCCATGGTAACTGCCGGTGGGGTCGATGCCATGTTCATCGCTGATGACTTCCCAGAACTGCGGGGATCGGGGGGAGGCTGTCAGTGCGGCCACGCCCCACCCGCACACCGCCCCCCTTTCCTGATCAAAGACTTGCGACGTAGCGATCGGGGATTCGCCTGGCGTGGGGAGTGCCCCATCAGACGCGGTCGCTCCTGCACCCCCCCCGCCTCTCCGACGGGAGAGAAGTGGCCCCGCCGCTGCTCCCACTGCTGCCCCGACCTGGGACCCCGCAGCCGCAAGGGGCAGGGGAGTAGTCAGGGGGCAGCGCTGCCCACCCTCACCCAGTCCCTGCCGCGGAACTCCCCGGGGTCCCGCCGCGTAACGACAACAGGAGCCGACCCGCCTGGACGGCTCCGCGGCACAATCGCGACTGTCGATCCCGAGCGCAGCTCTGAGCTCAGGACCCACGGGGCGCGGCTGAGCGGGCACCGCCCCGCACTCGGACCCCTGGGACACAACCGCGGCGCCGGCCCTTACCTTAGCACCGATCTGGTTGCCGCACTGCCCCGCCTGGATGTGCACGATCTCACGCATGGTGCCGGTTCCCGCCGCTGCCCCGCTCCGCCGCTGCCTCGCTCCACCCGCTCTCACACTCGCCACTGCGGTGGCCGCGCCCTGAGCCGCCGCTTAAATTGGGCTCCGCGTGCCCGCCCCTCCACTGACGTCATGCGGGAGGGGCGCAGAGCCAATGGGCGCGGGACGGCGGGGCGGGGCTGCGGCATTGTCCCCCCGCAGCAAGGGCGGGGCGTGGAGGTGGGGCTGGGGCGGGGCTGGCCCGCAGCGGAGCCGCCCCACAGTGGGGCCGCCGCCGGTGGACTCTCCACTCGGCTGCTGACGGCGGGACAAAGGTGCGGGGCGGCTGTACAGGGCTATATGGGACCGTTCGGGCGTGAAACGGCGCCGCCGCCGCCGTGCCCGTAACCTGCAGCCCGCTGTCCTCTCGCGACTGCCGCAGCCTTTTGTTCCCCGGACCGGCGGCTTCCCGTGCCGCAGCAGCGGGCGTTGCCGCGAGGAGGAGTGAGACCCCGGTGACTGCCACCGCCCACACCCCCTGTCGCCGCCCCTACCCCCTGCTGTCACCTCCGTTCTCACGGCGCCGGTGGGAGACTCCTCCGGATCTCGCGGGGCATCACACACCCACCGGCAATACCGTCCAGCAGGACGCGGGGAGATGCCCCGCACGGACTGTGCCCTGTGATTCCTCTCCCGCCCTGCACCGACCGGTCCCTGCCCGCTGCCCAGCTCAGTTGCTCGTGTTTAGCACTGAGCCTTCTAGGCCCGGCCTAGCCCTGCACTGCCCCCGCTCCGGCTGCGGCCACCAGCGAGCTCGGCCAGACAATAGCCAGGGCAGGTGCTGCCGCACAAAGCTAGGGACTCTGCTGGGCGGTTTTCCCAGGTCTGCAGCAACGGGGACCTACGGATTCGCAGCACTGTGTCGCTCCGTTGTAGGTTTACACGTTCCGAGGGCTAAAGAAAGGAAAGGAGTCGAAAAGGGGACCGAGGGGGCGGGGCGGGGCAAAGGAGCGGGGAATATCCAGAGATGCTTTCCTTGGTTTATTTTCGAGCAGACCGGGCACTGAGGGGTCTCCCTCGTTAGCCCCTGTCTCACAGTGCGGTTTTTGTGTGAGCGTGTCCATCACGGGGTATGCAGTCTCCCTCTCCCGAGACAGCCCGCAGCCAGCGCCGGGCTGTGCCCCACTGACCCGGTTTCAGTGATCCACTAGATGGAGGCTACGGCTGCTCTAGAGGTGCAGATATTTCGTCACCGTTTCCGACTCGTATTCCTCAGTATAGCCTTTCCTTTGTTCTGTTCATGTGCCGATCCCTCTGTTCTTTCTAACCTCGTTTATGCAGATCGATAACCCTCCCTATGGATCACTCCGGATCGGATTTTACACCGTGCAGAGCAGCCAGGGATGCTCTGATTGATGTGCCAAAGCATCCACACCTTTCTTTTGTTCGCCTCACGCGGGGAAAGCATCTCGCATCCAAAAGGGAATGCGACGAGATGCACTCTTTTGAGAAGTGATTTTGGGAAAAATAACTCCGGTCACCTGCACTCCTTCTGGAATCTGTTTTTACTGGTCTAAGCCGGCAGCAATTTAATTATTTAGTTGACTACTCCTAGCAAACAATGTGCAGCTTTAATTCCAAGCAAACAATTTTTGTGGCATATTACCTGCATCATCAACAGCCACATCTATACTTACTTGTTCAAAAATAGCTTGCCGATTAGCAACTCTGGTGGACCACCGACCACTCTGGGTAACAATTCCAAGCAACGCCAGCCTTTCCCATGGCTGCGGTGGGTGTGCTCTGGAGAACACTGTTGCAGCAAAACTCAGTTACAGCAGACCTGGTGCAAAATACAGGTACTGAGACCTCTTACTACTATTTTTTCCAAGTATTCTGCATACCACACAATACATATCAGTTATTTATTAGAAGAATTATTGAAAATTCAATGCAAAAGGGAGTACTTGATTTTACACATCCTCTGCAGCTACGTTAAGCTCATTCCTAACAGCCTGAGGTTTCAAAGGAAGCCATTTTAAAATCCAATTCAAGGAAAACAAGATTATTAACACCAGAGGAAAGAATCTCACCCCAACTGCTTTATTTTAAGATAAATTAATCCATGTTTTTAAAGGAGAGGTGAGATGCAAGTGTACCTTCTGTGTAGAACTTGTTGAGACTGGAAGAGAAAAAACAGAGTGAAATGTTAATTTGTGAAATAAACAGGTGCATTTCTGAGGGCTGAGGGAGGAAACCCAGGTCTAGCTTTACTGCAGCCCCTAGACAAGAAAATTTAGAGGTGAACTGCAGTCATTCAGATCACTTCAGGAGACATCAAGATACAGCTTTATTCAAAGGTAAGGGTTTGCAATGGCAGGTTCCCAAAGGTTCAGCATTGCTCAAAGGGAAATGAACTGTTCAGCTCTTGATTGCAGGTGTCTCTCTCCCCTCTCTGTATTTGCCTCACATAGATGTGTTTGTCAGTGTAGGCCCTGCCTCAGCCCGGGGGCTGGCCCTGGCTGGATTCCTCCATCCTCAGTCTCCCTGGCAACACCCAGCCCCCCCATCTCCCATCCCTGCCCGACAGAAACAAGCTGCACAAAAAGAAGGGAACAAAAAAAACCTGCACCATTTCCACTCACCCAGCTGATTTCCCAGGGTGTAAGAGCAGCACAGCCAGGGCAGTGCAGAACAGCGGTGGTAGGGCAGGTGAAATACCTGCTCACAAGGTCATTACACAGTCATCTGCAATGGGCACGAGTGAGGTGGAACAACATGACTTCAGTCAAGAGTTTGTTTAATGAAGCGCAGTGGATCCAACCCTATTTTACCCAAAGTATCCTCTCCCCACTAGCTTTCATGATTCCCATCTTCTCAGCTAAAGCCTGGGTGTGATCACTGCCAGAGCCTCTGACTTAAGCTACTGGAGCGGGTTTGATGAAAGTCCCTTGCGGGATGCAGGAGGTTGCAAAAGCCAGTTAACTAAAGCCCAAGGGAAGGACTCGGTTATAATAGGAAATGTGCATTTGTGCAGCATACTGCAGCAGATTGGGGGTCATTAGAAGGTTTTTCCCTGAAGAGAAACTTGCTCTTCCTTTCAAAAAACATTCTCCCATGCCATGGGTCAGCACACCATTCCGTGGTTCATGTCCTTGCGTGGGGCTTGTCTCAGAAGGAAGTGAATGACTTAAAGACATTGAAGTTACGTCCAAACCCTCAAGATGACCTGCATCTTAAGGCAAAACAGCACTTTGCATCATTGTATCTCAGAGCAGGGCCAGAGAGGGGCAGGCTGGGAGGACCCTGGATGCATTTGTGAGGAGTTCAGAGTGGTGCCAGTGGAGAGGGAACATTTTGTATCTATGCAAAGAAAACATTTGTTGGGGGTTTCCATTTCTGAGTGTCTTTGTGGTTTTGCATACCATCTGCTTGCAGACGATGCCAGTGGCTGGACCCACCCTCTGCAGCTGATGGGAAAGGGTGGGAAGCAGGGCAAGGCTGGTGCAGCCATGGCTGTGTGCTGTGACCATCAATAGTCTTGTCCCCGACAGATAGCCTTGCCTTGACCGTCATATGGTCTGTCTGCTTGGCGTCTTGGGAATATTGAGAAGCTCCGGGAAAGTCAGCAGTGCAGTACCACACCCGGTGAGAAAAGGGGTGAATGCAGGCAGAGGTAGGATTAGAGGAGCACAGTCATTGGTAGCTAAAGGACAGGAGAGAATCAACACCAGTACAGAAGGAAGAGAACAGGGAGCTGGCAGGAAACAGCAGCAAGTCTGTAACGAGGAGACACTTGTGGGAGCAACAGAAGCCAATTCTCTGCTCAGCTCATTCACCTCTGCCCTCCAGTGCAACACTTAAACCCCAGAGCTCATTAAAGCAAAGCTGTCTTCAGGCCAGAGTACACAAGACTAATGAGAGCATTTGGCCAATGAGACATGCCAGGATGGCTCAGGACTGGGCAGTGAGGAGTGGCCACACCATCAGTGATGGACCCATACCAGCCTAGTTGCTGAGTGCACCTCTGATCACCCAACAATCCCCAGTGGGTGAGGCCTGGGCAGTGGCCATGCTGTATCTGCGAGTCTCATGCCCACTTAGGCAGTGCCCAAGGGGAGCAGGAGCACCCTCTTCCAGTGCTACTCTGCTCTTCAGGGGGCCCAGGGGCTGCCCCACAGCCTCCACCAGCACTGCCCATCTTGAACATCCCTGGCCTCAGCAGGCGTGAAGCCAAGGACGGTCACTGCAACCATCTGGGGCTGCCATGCATCCTCCCCAGCACTGGCTTCAACCAGGTCATGGGGTTATTTTTTGTAAATCTTTTTTACTGCTGCTACAAGCCGCTGTTTCTATCAAGGAGTTAAATATATGCAAGTGCTCCAGTTTTGCTGAGACCACCTACCTGCCTGCTCTGCAGATACTCATTATTAGACTAGCTAAGTATTGCCCTCACAAAACAAAAGCTAGAGCAAGGCTGTCAGACAGAACCCTGCCCAACACCCTCAGAAACTACCCCTCCCAGTCACAGATTAAGGACTTTTACTGCAGTGCCTTGTCAGCAAAAATTACAGCAGTGAGAAAAGACCCAAAGGAGGCTCTGGCAGTCACCTTCCATGTGCATAGCACCATGTGTCCTGAATTCAGCCTCCCCGACAAGTGATGGATCTGTGGCAGCGTTCTCTCTTGTTTCATTTCATTCACACACAGGTTTACCCATATGTCCTTATAGAAGCAAACAATAATAATTTGAGCCTCTAATAATGGCTCAAATTGTATTTAATAGATGAGAATATAAACCACTGAAGTGTAAATGAGATTCAAGAATTCAAGAATTACTGAGCAAAGAGCAGGTAGGAGGCGAAGGACAGTTTTTCTGTGATCGGGTGAGAGTGTCAATGAGGAATTGATCTGCTCTCTAATAAATCTTTCTGCCTGGCCACCAAACGTGGCAAGATGCTCTAAGCACACTGGGGTCCCCACATCAGTGACGAGACGGCATTTTGAGTCCTGTGTGCTCTGCTTTCCAGCCATAAATATTAATAAGGTTCCAGCCTCAGTGCTTGTGCTGAGGCAGCTGTTTCTACATTCATGTGGAACAAATTCAGTAAATGCAAAAGAGAAAGGCATGAAAGAAAATACTCACTTGCTTGTCTGAATTAATCCTGAAATCTGGTCTTGGCCCTTTCTTTCCTAAGCAGGATTTTGTCTTATGGTTGTTCTGGTTGAACTGAGGTTGAGCAAATTTGCATCATTGGAGGATCCGGCTGCAAATGGCAGTGTCAAGGGGTAAAAACCACTGTGGGACCCAGGTCAGAATCTGGAACTGCAGTGATGCAGAAGCCATATGCTCCACAAACACTCCTCTTTTGCTTTGATTCTTCTCCATTAAACAGTATTTCCTTCCACCCCAAGGACTCCCCCTTGAAATCCTTATAGTGCCACGCTGCCCTGCACCCTTACCAGGTGAAGTTTCTACTGAATCCACAGCTTCACTCGGCCGGCTGGGGTTTGCTATGTTAAGAAAGCAGGAATTTTTGTAACCGGCTTGAACAAAGCAATTTTTTCAAGGTCTTCTGCCACCACCCTGCTCTCTCCTCCCTGCAGTGCTATTGCGGCTGGCAGCGCGGTTCGCTACAAGGAAGAGTGTGCTTGTCAACTCGTTAACACTTTCTTCTTCTCTTTGCAAACGGCATGGTTGTGGAAATCAGTTGTAAAGATACTGTCAGGCGGCTGCTTTTGGCCGCTCTCAGGTATCTGACACGCATCTGTCAGAAGGCTGGAAAGAAAACGAATAGAATTTTGGAGGCTGAAAAAAAATCATGCCCCCGGATCACTCATACGTGTGCTAAATCTCTGGCTTGCTGAAAAAGAAAATGACTGTTTGGGAAGATTTCTGTCTCCCATGTTGGGCTACACGGAGATGATGGGGTGCCAAGAGCTTTGGGAGGAGAAAAGCAGGATCTGGGGCTTGCTGCTCGGGGCTCTGCTGCGCTGTCAGTACAGCGGTACAGCCTCTCTCCTGACGGCAGGATCCACACAAAGGCTTTAATCATCTGGGTTATTAAAGCTGGAAGCATCCTTGTCATGCTAGAACCAGTGGCAGAGAGGAAAACACGTTTTCCAGCCCTTCCTTCCTCTGGTACTTAAGGGAATTCCTGCCGCTGGGATTGCAGCGATAGGGAAAATGTGGGAAAATTGGAGGGCGGTGACACGGGGCCATTTTGCTGGTGCTGATGCTGTCACTCGGAGTGAGTAGGGTAGGTGGCTGGAAGATGCTTACAGGGGAATGGAGGGGAGGGAATCAATCTCTGCCCACAAAGCTGCGTGAATGCTGCAGGCTGAAGGCTCACACTTGCACAGGTAGAGATGCAGGTATCCAGAAGGCCATCCAGCAGTCACTCTATAGCCCAAACCTCAGCATTTTAGACAGCTGCAGCAAAGTTCATGCTACAAACTTTATCTCCAGCTCACAGGAGTTAGCAGCTGGTATTTTCCAATTTGTTTATGTAGAGACTGGCTCGGATCCTGAATGTTACACAAAGATATCACTCCTAAAGGCTATGGAGTCCTTTGTCCTCCCTCTCCTCCTATTTTCCCATTTATGTCTCCCTACAGGATTTAGGGCTAATTTTCACATGATTTGAGGTTGCCTCATAAGAAACAAATCAAAAATGTCCCTTTACAGGACTTCAGGCACACTCAAACCTCTCAGTCCTAGGGAAGGCCACCATCCATGCCAGGAACCTGTAACAACAGCAGCTACATTGCCTGGCTGCCAGCTTCTTCAAACACCAAGCAGAAAAGGCAGATGAGTTCTCCTGCTTTCTGAGAAGCAGCAGGAAAGCATATTTTTCAGTTGCTGTGTAAGGGTAGGACAGACTTTTGGAGCACACAGCTTCCTACACGACTTTGAAAATACAGTGAAGGAACTCTGGCAGCGTTTTTGTAGGAGAGTACGTTCTGACAGCATAACCATCCTGTCTGTTCTATTGTCAGGCAAGTAGGAAACACCCATCTTTAGACACTGTAAGTACAAAGTTTTTTTAGCTCTGGAGATTTGAGATAGATCATTGAAGTGATGTTTGTGAAACTTACAGTTTGTGTAATCATCAGTAACACCAAATACACTGATGAGGTTGCAGCAGTAGCTGTGATACTTCTGCTAGGGTGTCAAATACATCTCTGAATCCTGCTGTTCAAGGACCATACTACAAACTTGAAGATCCTGGCCCAAACAGCCACATTCTTAGTGGCACAAACAGTACTGGGCTGCTCTCTAGTAATGTGCAGGTACAAAGCTTCTGTTTTGGATATTTCACTTTTTATGTTAAGCAACTGCTTTCAATAAAGCAGAAAGAAAAGCCAAGAGAAAAAAGTGGTTTGAGCGAAACCACCTCTGAGAGAACACTGGAGAGCTAGCTAAAACCTGTAAGCTCTGCCTGGGGAGGAGGAAGCAAAATAATCAAAGCTGATTTTGTCCAGCTAGTTTCACTTGCAAATGGGAGTTGAAAGGTCATGACATTACTTTAAAAAGTAATGAAAGAGAGCAGCTGTTTGGAGAACTAGACTGAGGGCCAAGCACTTGGTGGCATGCTTGGAAAAGGAAGAAGCTGTGTGCAGGCATGTTCTGCAGGCTAAGGGAGTCTGTTGAACTGATTGTTAAGTCCAAGTACCAGGTTAAGGGGGAAAAGAATATTCATAGAAATTCTGGCATCAGCAAAGGAAAAGTACTCAGAGGAATGGGTTAGAGGCCATGTCCTATTCCCTTCCCAAAGGCACCTGAATCTCAGTCAAACAGCTGTGGCTGTCAGCACTGTTTGTTGAATCAGTGACTTCCACTGCTAAGAACAGAACTCTCTGTAACCGGAGCTGCAAAGCAGCAGTCAGTCATATCCTCTGGTTCAAACACGGACTGCCTATGTTACATACCCCATCCTTGCATCCTGCCAGGTGACCCAAGGGCAGAAAAATAGCAGGGTCCATCAGGCATGTCATATGTCATGTGAGATCCTGGCTCTGAATTGAGCAGTGTAAGCAAAAGCATTTGTCAGTACTTTCACTTTTTAAGATTTCTCTTCTCAGCCTTTCAAAAGCTCAGTTCCACTAGGCTTTCAAGCCTGCTCCTTGCCCTGTCAGGTCACAGGTATGTAGTAGTCCATTGCATCTACAGATCTCACTTCAGCTGCTGGCTATTAGGGACCAAAATCAGAGTTTGTCAGCCACTCTGGGATTCTCCAGCACAAAGTGGCTTGTGTGCATATAAAATACGATATCCAGTTGACTGTGTAAACCTCATCTGGTCCCTGAGGGGAGCTATGAGTCACGCTGCGCTAGTGCCTCCCATCCGTTAGCTATGAACTCACATACCTCAAAATCCTCTGATATTTCTAAGACAAGTTCCTCCCATGACTCAGATAACAATACAAGGAAAATGTCTCGTTCAGTAACAGCAGCAATTCAGTTTGGACTCACAACGATCCTTACAAGCTGTGTGCTTCACAGATTTTCATTGAGCTGTGGGGAGACACGCAAGGGTTACTGTGCTCTTCCAAAGTCCTCCTGCAGAGGACTGAAATTGTGTGTCAGGCACAAACCCCAACAGCCCCTATTTCTAGTCCAACATGCTGCACAGTAGATCATGACAAACTGCCCTTCAGAGAATCTCTGTGTCACACACAACTCAGGTTTCATCCCACCTCAACAGGTAAATCCCTACAGACTGTGTTACAGACTCCACAAAAAGAAGAGGGTTGTCCTCAAGGGGTGGTGCCTGAGGTACCAACGGACGCACTGAGGAGTTACCGTAGCAGTTCTGCTAACAGCTATTGCTCATGGGTGCTTTTTCAGACATGGGCTTGTTTTTGGAGAGTGCAGAGGATGGCTGGCCTTGATACTGCTTTGGGTTAGGAGACTGATAGCAAGATTTGGTGCACTCTCCTTGCAGATCTCTTAAACTGTGGTTTTCATACAAGCTCACCATTTTCTGCACCCCCATTTTCTGCAACTTTTTCAAAAGTTCCAGTCTGGATTCTCTTCCTATTTTCTGGGATCATAACTTGATCTGACCAACATGTGATGAAACATTTTGAGCCCTCAGGTTAAGAGAGCTCTGTGACTATAGTTAGATGTTTCAGGAGCAGTTTCCTATCACAGCTAAACCAACATCCCATTCCAGGATCCTAGGAATAGTTTTTGAGCGGTTTCATTCCCCAAACTGACTCATCATCTGGAGTACTTGCTTTATGAGGACAGATTGAGAGACCTGAGACTTTTCAGCTTGGAGAGGAAAAGGTTATGAGGGGACTGAATCACTGTAAATAAACATCTGAGGGCTGGGTGTCAAGAAGAAAGAGGCAATCTCTTTTAACTTGGCCTTGTGATAGGACAAGAGCCAATGGGTGTCAGCTGGGGCACAACAAGTTCCATCTCAATATGAGAAAAAATTCCTTTACTGTAAGGGTGACAGAGCACTGGAACAGGCTGCCCAGGGAGGCTGTGAAGCCTCCTTCTCTGGAGGCATTTAAGAATTCTCTGGATGCATTTCTGTATAACCAGTCTTTGGTTTTATGATCCTGCTCAAGCAGGGGGGTTGGACTTGATGACCCCTGGAGGGTGCCTTCCAACCCTTAATGATCCGTGTATCCGTGTGTGTATATATCATCGTATCAGATGAGTGCTAGAAAAGACTGGGGCAGCCCCATCTAAAAGTGGTTCAGATGGCCACTCTATCAAAGCCGTGGCAAATGCACGTGGCAGAGACACTTCTTTCTCCCTTTCTTGCTTGCCTATGCTTGCCGGATGCTGTCCTCCATGCCAGCAAAATAACTCTCATGGGCAACCTAACTTTCGGAGGAGAACAAGGAGAACAGAAGCACACACCTTTAAACCACATCCTGGAGCTTGGATCTCATCTGAGCATCAGTACCTCTGCATTCACACAGAATGCTTTTGCTATGGTATCTTTGCTTTATCATTAGTTTGCTCTCCTGTGCCTCACTGCAGCTGAGGCTTGTTCTAGCCTCATGCCTGACAAATAAGGCAAGAAATAACATGCACTGTTTTCGTGGCCACAGAAAAAATTATGACCATAAACACAAGAGGTTTCTTATGCTGCCAGAACACTTCTCTCTCTCATGTTGCAGGGATCTGACATCCTTGCAGTGCTACAACTACAAAATTAATTTCACACTAGTTCTGCACAGCTCCCTTCACTCTTCACATCTGCAGAGCAAACAAAAATGCTTATCCAGCATTTTACTTTGTGTATGGATATTTTCCCTTTTCAGAGCTTAAATGGTGCTCTACAGATGGCAGCTACATTTCATTAAAAAGCGTTAAATAAACAGAACTGCTTATGTGCAGAGCAACCCTAGAACTTACTTTCAGAGGTCTTCAGGGCTTAGAATCCCAAGGAAACTGTGATAAAAACAGGGCAGTCCCCCCCTCCACCTTAGCAAGCCTGTAGGCAGCTTTGGAAACAACTTCAGAAAACTTCAGAAATGACCAGGAAAGAAAATACAACACTTTTCACTCCAGCAGATCATGTAAACATCGGTTTAGCATGCAAGAAGGTCCTAAATTCTACTTGTTGGGAAGAAACTCACTGGGCTGGAACACTGTAATAGCAGATCCTCCTCTGGGACTCCACTGCAGAAGAGGAGCATAGCAGGGAAACTCACTCTGAATGCTTAAAGAAGGATTTGCCTACATGAATAAATTTTCCCGCAAAGCTTTGCATATCTTACCTTTCACCCTCATCTCCCTTGGAGCCAATGGAAATCAGTCAGGAAAGGATGCTTTGTGCTCAGAAGAGATACCCCAAGCAACTGAGATAAACCATGTTCTAAAGCTGCTTCTCCCCCAAATCAAGGTAGCCTGGGGGAAATCTCCATCACCCACAGGTGTCTATCACAGGGATCTCACCACCTGCGTGGCCTCCAGCAGATATTTTATCCAGTGCCTAGGTTTTTATTCCTGCAGTGCTCCTGGCCTGCAGTAGCCTTTTTTATATGCCAGCCACAGCCCCCACTGAGTGCAGGGCAAAGACACAGCTGCAACAAGCAGAGATGAATGTAATGCAGAGGGAATTGTTTGGTGCACACAGGCAGCACTCCATGCCTTCCCAAGATGGCTTTTGTCACCTGTTTGCCTGTCTAAACACAGTTGTCACAGGACAAGTGTCAGTTGAAAAGAAGCTGTTGTGACAGGCAGAGGCTGATTGTTAAGCCCCAGCCCCTGTATGTACCTTGTGGGAGGCCAACCCAAGTGGAGGCAAAGTATTGAGACTGGCTACAAATGGGGACACGGGGGAGAGCTGGGCACCAGCACAAGCCACAAGGCAGGGGCCAGGCACGGCCAGTCCGCCATTGTACATCCGATAATGCTTTGTGCAAGTAGCAAGTGACAAACGTAGGACAGAGAAGGGAACCTACAACCTCCCCCTGTCTTTGAGCTGATCCTGTACCATGGGATGTCAGGGTATGGCAGCTGAGCTGGGCTTAGCAGCCTCCTGGGATTTAGCAGCAGCACAGGCAGAAATTAGCAGGGCTGAGGATTTTGTCTTTTGGCAGATGTCAGAAGAACTGGAGTGGCACGGGGAAGAAAAGCAATGAGTGGTTCTTTTTTTCACACAGTTTCTACAACATGAAAATTATATTAAAACTCAGAAATGGAAATGTTGATTTCTAGATAACAAATGTAAGGCAGAGGAAATACTGATTGGAAGGACCATCTGTATCTTGCTTGTTCTTTAGGCAGAGCTGATCGCCCTGTCTCCATGGTGTGAAGGTATGTGCTTCCCATCGCAAAGGGCTATCAGTGTGGCACCTGTACTCTCAGCAGCAGCAGCAGCAGAGAGTTAAGGAAAGCCCTTCTCTATAATGACCTGCTTAGCTCTGCTGTGGTTAAAGTGTGGCGGCCACAACATTTGTACCCGAAGCAGAACCCTTAATTCACTTCACGTATTCCCCAGAGCTCAGCCTGTACATCCCTGCAACCCTGACATCCACCAGAGCTAAAGGAAGCCAAGGTCGCCGTGACCTCCCTCCTCCCCTTCCCCGCGGGGGTTGAGGCTGCACAGTATCACGCCAGACCCTTCGCTTCAATCTGAGCCCCGGGGCTCCTTCCGAGAGTCGCTCCGCTTGCACGGCTCCCCCTGCCACCTAGTGGAGCTTCGCAACGGCTGCGGCTGCTCCGGCCCCGCCCGGGCACCCCTGGGGGCCGCGGCTCAAGGGTGGGCACTGCCCGAGACCGGAGCGAAACCGGGGAGGCGGGCACCGTGCGGGGCAAATGCCCGTGTACCGGGCGTGGGGAGGATGCACCCCATGCTGCGGGGGTGGGTGTGTGCCCCGAGAGCAGGACGCGTCGGGGGAGCGCACCGACACCTCCCCGTGTGTGCACACTTTGGGGGCCGGGATCACGGACAGGGTGTGCGCCGGCGGGCTGTGCACGGGCGATGAGCGGGTGAGGGACGGCGGGTGCGTGCCTGCGAGAGAGCTGCCTCGGGGCACCGAGAAGGGCGCGTACCCCGAGCCGTATCTGGACAATCGTTCGGGGCGGGGGGAGCCATCTGTGTGCTCCCGCAACGTCCCGCGTCGTCTTCTCACAGCTGCCGCCACCAAGGGCGGCTCCGCAGCGGCAGGGCGGGCGCGGTGAAGCACCGCCTCCCCGGGCATGGGGCGGGCCGCCGCTTGGGCCTTCCCTGCCGAGGCCTGGGCGAGCCGCGAAGGGGCCGATGGAGGCCGCAGCCAGCAGCGCAGCAGCAGGCAGCATCGCCCTGCACGACTTCAGCGGGAGGCTGGGCGAGCAGCAGGTGCACTTCCACGCCATGCGGCTGCGGGACTCGCTCTTCCTCTGGGTGGGCGCCGCGCCCGCTCTCGCCAGCCTGGCCGTCGCCATGTGCAGCCCCCGCGTGAGTGTCCCCGGCAGCCCGCGGGGGTACTCTGCGTGAGGAGGGAGCCCGGAGCGGGGTTCTCCCCTCCCGTGGCCGCTCCCAGCCGGCCCCGATCCCCACCGTTGCTGTGCTCCTGTTGCAGGACAGCGTCCCTGTGGCCGCCTCGCTCCTGGGGGACCCCTCAGACACCACCTCCGCCTGCCTGGCCCAGCGCTTGGGTAGGTGCGGGCGCGGCGGCTGCGCAGGGGGAAGGAAGCCGTCGTGTGCGTGTGGGGCGGGAACACGCGGGGACGCGGCTGTGGGTGGATGGATGGGAGCGGGTTGATGCGTGGTGGGTCGCGGCTCGCCGAGGCGACGGGGCTGTGCCTCAGGGGTGCTGAGTTTTGTGTGATTTACGGCTCTTGGGCGAGAGGCCGGGGAAGGGCCCACTGGTGGGATCTCCAGTGACCTCCTTTCTTTGTCTGTGCCGTGGGGTGGCCCTGTGCGTTTTGCCTGAAGACAAGTACAACCCTCACCACGTTTTGCACCTTTCAGTCCCCAGATTTTACAGACTTAGGCCCTTGAAAGCACTGGATGATCTCAGAGTTAGGTGTCAGTGTTTGTTTGACACGTGTAAGGGACTCATGCGCTGGAGTGAGAGTGTCCTGCTGTACCTGGTGCAGTGCCAGTGTAGCTGGGTGTTTCAGTATCAACACTGCCTTTCAGACTGTTGTATCTCTTGAAGAAGTATTTGACCTCACACATCCTAACCCTCTCACATCTCTTACCCGCATCATGCTGGTTACCCATCATCACCTACCATGCAGCTGGTGAGCTACTGAATTACTTGTCACAGGGTTTTACATGTGAGATGTGCTGCTCAGTCTCGTCTTCTGTTGTTTCAGTTGGAAAGGCCATACCTGACAATCTATATGCTCATTTTTGTCCCAGACCATATGTCCTGCATTTGTTTGGTCAGGTAGTTTCGCAAGTCTACACCTGCTTCTCCTCTGTGACCACAGACACATACATCAAAAGGGGGGGTTCACAAGAGTATCTCTGAAAAACAGTATGAGCATCCTTTCTTCTTCTAACTTACCTTTCAATAACCACTGTCATAGTCTTCCCTGGTGGCAGGGCAGCTCTTTCTCTACATGCTGGGTTCAGTCATTTCTGCTTTAAGTAATAATTCTGTGGGGTATGGCACAACATTCTTTATGTGTGATTCCCACAGTATCATTACTAATTCAGTAAAGATGTCATCGGAGAGCACTCACTTTGGATAAAGTGCAACAGCTCATTCCACTTTATTCATTTCTTCTGAATCTTGCTTTAAGTTTCATTGTATTGATGGACTTCAGCTAACAGCTTTGTTTCTGTGATTCCTAACCTCTTCTGTCCTTTTGAGTACATGTGCTTCTTGTCCTCACTATTTTCTTTTTGCTTGTGTGCCCTGCCCTGTTTTTCACTGCTTCATCTCAAGCTTTCTATGCCAGTTGTGGCCTAGCTAGCTTTTGGGCAGTTCCCCTCTGTATCTGTGCTGTCTAACCTCTGGGCCGCAGATTTCCTTGCTACTCAATCCCTTTTATATTCTATACTTGATAAGGTAATCTCTGTTAAGCCTTGACTAGAGATACCAGGCTTTGCTGTTAGTGGTAGGTTTTCCTCTGGGAAAGTCTTGTTACACCTACAAATTCTGTACTAATGGCCAAGTCTGATGTGTAGCTGTATTTCCACTTTTTAACCACCCTGCCATGTGGTAATCTTTAGGTAAGTGTCTTCATTTTTTTACTTCTATGTGGTCTCCAGTTTCTTTTTCCCATGTCTCCTGTTTCCATTTTGGTCTTTGCAGGCACTGAGTAGCATACTATGCTATTTGAACGCAAGTGGTTTTTTTCTTATACTTTCCAGCTTCATACCATCACCTGACCTTTTATTCCTGCGTTGTCAGGTTTCTTGTGTCCTGAAGCAGGTGTTCCAGTGCTACTCTGCATCAGGACACACATCCTGCTGTTTTCTTGTAGGGGTCCTACACAGAAAAGCTGCATTTGCTGTACTGGCCCGATCTGCCTTACTTCAGGTTGGCTTCACTGGGTTTTTTCGGTTGCCAAAGACATACTTGCCATGTTTCTACTCATCATTCTTCCTATTTCTATCTCTGTTTGTATGAGGGACAGAGACTGTTTCCCACGACCCTGCCCAATTGCTTGGCACCAGATGTGTCTCACTAATCAAGAAACTCAAATCCTAAAAGACTGTTTCCTGTAGATTAGTGGATTCTAGTTGTTGAGACAGTCCTTTTCATCAGTGACTCCTTTACCTGTGGGTCCTGAAATAGTGCTCTTGGCTGCAGTGTTTGCAGAATAGCACCATGTCTTCGTGTTCCTCCTGTAGGGGTTGTCAAACTCTGACCATCACCTCGATTCTTTCCCAGCTGGGTACAGCATGAATGGTCTAGAAACCTGTGCCTAACACTTGTTCTGTCCGTTCTCTTGCTCCCACTGGGCTCCTCTACAAGCTTAGATTTGGGCCTTGGCTCTGTCCATGAGGTTGTGGGAGCAGCTGTCTTAAGTGCTTCTTGGCAGTCAGCATGGCCCAGATGATGGGCTGCTGTGAAAGCTTTTCATCAGCTTTGAGGGGCTGGTGCTGTAGGGGTTAGCAGACAGGCTGCCTGGGAAGCAGCCCTGCTGGGCGATTTTTCACAGTTCTCTGCTTTACTCTGAAGTTGCAAATGGTCTTTTGCGGAGACATAAGATCTTCTCTCTTCTGCCCTTCCCACAAGAGCCTGTGTGTCCACAGTGAGGACAGCAAAGGTCCTGCTGCTCCTTAGAGCAAGGGCACAGGGCTAGGAGCTTCACTGCTTGGTACAGGCCCCGCTGAGGCGTTCAGTGTTCCCAGGAACTGGAACAGCATCCCAGAGACTGAATTGGATCTTACAGAAACATAATTAAAAAGTTGGGTTGTGACACTGCAGTGTACAGTGTAGCTTCGTTAGCTAGGATAATGGCGTTAATTAGTTCAGAATTAGCACTGCATTCATTTACAGCGTGATGACGAAGCACTAGTGCTTACAAAACATTCTGCTTTATACCACAAAATCCAGTGCCAAGCACTAATTTTTGCAGTTGGAGCAATGTGCTGCGTTATATCAGCATTTTGTAGTGCTAAGGTGAGTGAGTCCTTACGTTTCAGCAACAGTTCTACTTACCAAGGTGGTAACCTGGTAGAATCCAAAACAGTTATCAATTGAGTTGCTTAATGACAATGCCTCAGAGAAGCTGTTTAATGACATTTTATATGTGGATATGAAAGTTCTCTGTAGTTAACTCCCATTTAGAAAGGACTGAGATACATGAATTGCAGAATCACACAGAATCACTCTGGTTGGAAAAGACCCCTGGGGTCAGCGAGTCCATGATCATTGAGTCATGAGTTCTAGTGTCTCTAGTTTCAGTTTTCAAAATCTGGATGGTGTTTTAAAATTTTCAACAGAACAGTCAGATCACCAGCTCTTGCCTCATTCCCTGACAAGAATGTCTTGTGACCCAAACACCAGTTTTTTGTTTTCTGTTCCACACAATTTAAATTTAGCAGCTATTTTCCTTCCATGGTGCTTAGGTTTTTCACAAAGCTTAGCTTTATCAATGTAGAAAGTGACACATTTATGGTACTTATATGTAAAATCTGAGTAGAATTCCATTTTATTTATAAAACCCTTCTTGGTGTTATCAGTTCTAATCTGATAATTAAGACTTCCTGCTCCAGGGAACATTATTTTAGTCACTGTTAATTAGCTCTGTCATGGAAGGCAGCTCTTAATTTTACAGCACCTCTCTCTAGGTATTTGTTATTACAGCAGCTTGTGCTCAGACCATCACAGTCGACCCAGGCTCTCTAGCCTCTTGGAGTGTCCATAGACACCGTCTAAGTAAAGGCTAAAGCAACCAAAGCTATTGACAGCAGCCTTAGACAAGACTGATGCATATTTGGGGGGCCTTTACAGGGGTTCCTAATGAAACAGAACTATGTTAATTGGGGCCTAATCACTTTCTTGTGTGCTTTGCTTCTGTGTTTTTCACAGCGTGGACTTAGCAACTGAGGAACTAGCTTTCAGTGCTTGAGTCTGTGGTTTTACTTAAACTATGCTGTAGTTAAAGAGTGTCCAAAATCCACTAAAAGCCCTGTGAGACTCTCCAGTGACGAAAGGCTTTTTGCATCAGGCCAGAAAGTAGTCAATAGCCACCAGGCTTACAGTGCCCATTTCTGTGATGTGCATAGTTTTGCCCAGCATGTCAGCACTCGGGTACTTGGGCAAGTGGAGAGTGTTGTCTTAGCCATCTGCACGATGTGTCTTTTTAAAAGGCTTTAAGGAGACTAAGGGCTGACCTCGTTAATGTTTATAAATATGTGAAAGGTAGTTGTCAGGAGGATGGAGCCAGGCTCTTCTCAGTGTCATCTAGTGATAGGACAAGGGGCAGCGGGTATGAGCTGGAACATCACTATGAGAAGGAACTTCTTCACAGTGAAGGGGACAGAGCATTGGAATGGGCTGCCCATTTAAACGTCTTCTCTGGAGACGTTTAAAACCCACCTGGATATGTTTCTGTGTGACTTGGTCTAGGTGGTCCTGCTGTGGCAAGGGGATTGGACTAGATGATCTTTCGAGGTCCCTTCCAATCCCTAATGTTCTGTGATTCTGTGAATACCATCATCACTTCACTCACAAGAGCAAACTGTGGCTGACTGCTCTGTTTTGTTGTAGCCAGCAAGACCAAAAAACAGATATTTGTCAGCTACAACCTTCAAAACACAGACAGCAGTTTCACCTTACTCATAGAAAACAGGATCAAAGAAGAAATGATGGCCTTTCCAGAGAAGTTCTAACTTTGCATCACTGTAAAATAACCAGAGGTTTTTTGTTTTGGAAGAACCGATCGCATTTTCCGCACTGACATTGTTAGCATATTTGTTTTGTATTGTTGTGATTGAATGTGCAGTTGTTATTAAATATAGAATGACCTAAATACAGCTGGACCTGGAGTTGATTTTGTTCTGGTTTGATTTAGTTCTTTTCCAGATCTGCTACCCAGTTAAGTAGGGGATAACTGAAGAGAATAGAAAGAATATGTTGCCATCTATGACCATCATTGCAAAAGCACAGGTGGTGCCTGGCCTCAATGCAGGACTGGGATCAGCTGGGAAACAAGCTCCAGATTTTAGCTGTACAATGAATGTACCCTGTTCTAGTACTGAACGTGGTACAGTAGCTTTTAGTGTTCAAATAAAACAACTCCCAGCATTTTTGTGCTGTAGACATGTATGTTCCTTTGCTGCTTTTAGCCCCAGCTCCTGCTAAACACTGCCCTGCCTTCCTTCCTGGGCACTGCAGGTTTTACAAAGGGTTATCTCTACCTCCCTGAAGGCTATGCACAAGTTAAAAACACAGTGTGAATGTTGGAGCAGTAGCTCGGTCTGTCATGTTGCTGGAAGAGTGTCCTGTGTCCCCTGAGCATACCTGTGACAAAAATCAGCAGTCACTGGCATCACCGCTGCCGCCACCACCGCAAGCATCCTGCTGCCAAGGTATCCCTGGTCTTGCTTCTAGGTAGGATGGGTGTCCTTTCAAAGGCAGATCTGTCAGCTATTTCATTCAGCGAGAAGGGCAACTAAACATTAATCCAAAACCACCAAGCCAGTCACAGAGCCCACAGCAGTGTAATCAGCAACTGGAAACTAATCGAGAGGCTGCTGATGCAGAAGGTGCAGTCCCTCCCGAGTCTCCTGTTCCAAAGAGAGAGCTAGTCTCCAGCAGCTTTAGTGCTCTACATTTGATGTTCCTTACCTGGTAGGAACAGCCACTGTTCCCTGGCCACAGTTCAAGGGCAGGATAGCAAAAAGCAACTGTCCGAGGGTATTTTCTCTTTAGTTTACACCACCAAGGAAACAGAGTCAACTATTATTCTGTGACTGACTGTAAAAGTTAATTAGTTGCAAATCAATGTGCTGATTTAATGACCCCAATTTACAATCAGTTCATTCTGTTGGTAGAGGAGGCTAGGGTTGTTTGCTGAGATGTCACTGAGATCAGCTGCTGCAGGGCTGCTTCAGAAATCACTGCAAGGGAGCCGGAGCGAGGATGGGACTGACAGGACAACGTCATTTTATTCTGTACATTTACGTACAAAGTTCTTTTCAGTAGGTACAACAGATGTAACATCATGCAGACATTTAGCTTGTAAGACTGTTTTCAGTACTTGATTTAAGCTTGTGCTATGAGGAAGCACCACCAGACTATTCATGGTCAGAACATACAGTAACATGATTCTTTACAACTTCATCAGAAACTGAAACGGGGAGGGAGGTCTCACCCACTAGACATAACACACCATACTCCTTTCCCAAAAAATGTTACACATTTAAAATGAGGTTTGTAATTGTATTTCTCTTTAAAATAAACAAAGCAAACCAGAAGAGTTACAGGACGGGAGATAATCCCTTCCTCTTGTTGTCTTATGTGCCAGCTACAGGCGCAACTTGACTTGACATTCACAGAGTTCAGTTAATGGCACTTCTGCTTCCAATTTGGTGACCTTTAGTGTTTGGCTCCAGGAAGTGGCAACAGTTAAGTAAAATATTTCCATTTAAAGAAACCAAACAAACCAAAACAAAAAGGAAGCCTGGTCAATGAAACCAAAACATAAATCACACAACCCCGTTTCTGAGTGGCCAAAGAACACTTGCAAACAGCCAGCTGTTGTTCTCTGTTTGCTGGGTCTGGCCACAAAATCAGTACTGAAACCTCAGCAGGGGGGGCAGCCCCCCCCCAAGATCAAGCATAACACCATGTTCACATTTTTGTTTAAACTCACAAAGGTGGAAGAAAGCCCTGAAATTGTAAGCCCAAAGAAAAGCCTTTGATAGACTTAGAGGTTACTGAAGGTTCACAGAAAAAGGCCAAAATGTACAGGACAGCTTTGACCACTTCCCCTGTTGGACTGGCCACCTGAAAAAACCCTTTCCTCATGATGGCTGTGGAGCTACTGGTGTGGCAGGCTGGGACCCCAGCAGAGAGCCCGGTCCTGATGAAGTACCAGGCAGAGTAGGTTGAACATCTCTGCCTTTCTGCCCTGCTGCTTCACCTCGTACCCGACTCCTCTACACCAGATACGCTTGGAAAAAACTTCCCAACTCTGTGAGTGTGTGGAAAAAATAACCACACGAGTGTTCAGCTTTTCTGGAAAAGCAGTGAAACTGGAGCTGCCAAGGCAGGAAATTCATGTTTTATTGTCATGACAGATGCAGAGGGCCAGACCAGCTTTAGAAGCTGGGGCTCCCTCTTGCAGAGGATCAGTACTGACCACCTGGTTTCACAAAAAAACCCCCAACAAACCAACCCCAAAAGCAGCAAATCAGGTCAATTTCATGAGATTCTTTTTGGGGACAAACTTTGCTTCATGTTCTTGCCACCTTGTTTGTTTACTATAGAAATGTAGAGAGGCTTCAACAACCATTCTGTGTCCCAGGGCCCTCTACCAGCTGAGAACCAGACTAGGAAACAGTACAGTGCTGTGGACAACAACGATGAGCACACCATGACTCCTGATAGTGCTGGAAGCAGCCGGTGTGACCAGGCTCGTGGGTGGTCTACATGAGGTGTACCAAAGCTCGAGTGCAGAGGCAGAGACCAGGCACGAAGGAGCTGCTGGCTCCATGGGATGATGGATGGTAGGACACTGCTCTCCACCTCTATGCTCACACCTTCTCCACGTTCAGGCCCTTTTTCTCTTCCCTTGATTTGTTTTTTGCTTCATTTTTTTTTTTGTTTTGAACCCAGTTCCCCACCCAGTCTATGCGGCCCTGCAGCAAGTATTTTGCATTGCCCAGTGTGGCATGTGGCTACTGCCTGAGTGGGGAAGGCCAGGGCTTTTTTCCTCAGGTGAACACTGACTGCAGAAGTCTCAGTGTGGAACAAAAAGAAGCAGCCACGCACAAGCTTGACAATAAAACTTGAGTGTAAGGAAGACCATGCTCTCACCATCACAGCAGGACTGGGGAAGGTGAAAAAACCACGGTAGCGTAGCTTTAGGCAGAACTACCATCACTGGTCCAGTGTTTATTACCAGGCTCAAGAAGAACCCGAATGTCCACATCCTCTGTATAAAAATTAGCAGCTTTAGCCCAACACTGTTACTCTGAACACAACAATCTCTTCTGCAGGTCTACCTGACCTACACTTAGTGTCTGAGAGTGCACCGTTTACTGCATTGCCCACCGGGGCGCGTGTATCGCTGATTTATTTGGGGCTGTAAGAGGACAGTGGCAGCCGAATGGAGGATGGAACTTGTTAGGTACAGTAGTTAACTGACAATATATACAGCAAAGGAGGAAGGGAGAGGGAAGGAAGAGGAGGACAGTGCAAATGAGCACCTCCCGTGCCTACAAACACAAGATGTACATCGAACAAAGTGTCAGCCATATGGACACCCAGTACAACATCAACATCCTACTGCTCTGGTTTGTTTTAACATCTGCACTACCAAGCAATCACAAATGGATGGCTTGAGTGAGAAAGGAGGGGGAGGAGGGGAGAGCAGGGAGAATGCAGTACTACAATGCAGAAGGCTGTTTGTTTACAGAGTCTTTGCATTGAATCAGATCCTCACAATACTCATACAGTGAGAACCAAAAGCCATGGCCAAGGTTAATTGTTGGGTTTGGGGCTAGAGGAGAGAGTTCAAGTGGCCGTTATCAAAGTGCCATATATACAGTAGGAGACAAACTGGATGTCATCTTAGCTTAGAGTAGGATCAATCCAATTTAAGTCAACTTTTGTTTTCCATTACTGAAAATCCTACAAGCGTAGTTGGGGAAGGGGGGAAATCTGGGAATATATTCTTGGGTCAGAACCAGAAAACATCTTTAAAAGCCCCAAGACAGCCAAGGGTAGACTCTGAAGTCATTATTCACAGGCTAGCAATTCATTCCTTTCCAACAGTCACTTAAGCATTTTGTCCACATAAATTAAAAACTCAAACCCTGGTTCTAAAACCAAGGAAGGCGATGCCAGGACATTTATTTCCCAGGAGCGAGAATCTCACCTGTGCTGCCTTTTGGAATAATAAAAAGTGCAGACTGTAGCCCATGCTCCTTACTTCTTGTCCTTGTTGGTCTGTCATCTTGTCCTGGAGCAGTCAATCAGAGATTCCTGGCCATGAACGTCATTCTCAGCAAAACTCATGTTTGCATCATTGCTTAAATCATTTCCATCCTGTACACAGCTACTGCAGATCTGAAACTGATCACTGGACTTTTCAAATGCAGAAGGCTGATTCTTGTTGAAAAAAATCAGATTGTTTGGGTAGGATTTTTTTCACTGTATTTGGTTAAAGAAAAAAAGTGCTAACTTAAAAAAATAACTTTTAAGTGCACGTGGGCTATAAAACCAAACATAAGCTGCCTAAAATGCAGTCAGAGTTCGAGTCATAACAAGTTGTGCTTTGTTTTTGTCTTTTCTTTCCTTGTTTTTGGTGTGTACAAACACAGCAGGCAACCTGGGCTCTTGGACTTTCTAGACAGGCAGAAGAACGTTGCACAAGTCTGTTTCAGTCAATTCAACTTTGCAGTGGTTCCCTCTTTCCTTTAACAAAACAAAAACAAAACAGAAAACACCCACCCCCACCTACTCCCCCGCTGTGGTTTCTTTCCTGGAATGGCTGCACCTCATAATAAGATGGCTTCATTTTTGTGATCTATGAAAGGAAAAGGAAATAAAGTGCTTCTTGAGAATAAATCAAAATAAATATACATATTTAATGGCAGGGAAAAAAAAGAGTTCTGAAAGGTGACCTCCAGCCAGGTCTTTTCTCAGAGAAGTCTTTTCCCCCACGACTTTTTCAAGAGCAATCTGCACAACAGTTGAAGATACAAAAAGTTGCTTTAGCAGCAGAGTTGAATTCCCCCGAGTCCGTGTCTGCTCCAGCACTGGTTTGTAAAATGTGTGCAAAAAACCTTTGCCCAAAGTGCTGCTCCTCCTGCACAACAGCATCAAATAAAATACAAAAGAAAGAGGAAAAAAAAAACAGCCCAAAAACCCAACGAAAAAAAAGGGAAAGATTCACCCAGTTACATTGACTTCATCCCGTTGGCAGTGGTGTTCTCCGAGATCCCATCGCTCACAGCTGCTGAATCATGAAGGCCAGAGTAATCCTTGAGTTCAGAGTTTGTCAGGAGCAAGGGCTGCTCCCCCTTCTTGTGCGGCAACAGAGGCTGCCGGGTGTAATGTTCTCCGTCTGGGATGTTCTCAGGCAGGTTCTGGTTCTTACTTTCTGGCAGCAGCAGAATGCAGATGATGCAGATGAGCGTACAGCAGGCAAAGATGACGTGGTGGAGGAAGTAACCTTTCTGATTGTGGAGCTCCATGATGGGGGCAGTCAGGCGGCCAAAGCCTGCGCTGGCCAGGACCAGCCCCAGCCCACCTCCCCTGCAAACACAGCACAGGTGAAAGCTCAGCATGGTTCCTGCCAGCAACCCCCTATCGACGCTGAGGTTGGGAGCCCACAGCCCCAACAGGTTGCCTAGACTTACCCTGCTATCTGGCAGCCCCCAGGCACCTGAAATCTCTAAAGCAAATCCAGTTTGCCCACAGCTTTGGGATTAACTTCCTAGACCTCCACTCCCTGTTGAGGATGAGGTAGGTGCCTCACTTCACTCTGTCTTGCTCAAAATCATGGTTATAAGAAGGTTAGCACTGGTGAGCCAAACTCTAACCAGGTAACTTCATAAAATACCCTTTATGGCAGAAATGATTATTTGGTCACTGCAATGTCCTTGTGTGCTGGGGTCATACCTGTATGCGTGGAAGCTGCCTGTGCAAGGTAATTGAGCGCTCTCTCCTGATGCTCAGCTCTGCAAGCAGCCTCTCTTGCAATCCTTTGCCTTGCTCATCAGCATCTCGCCAGGTCCATGAGCACCTGGCTCACCTCTGGCCACACACACCCCCTGTTTTGAGACACAGCTCATGCTCCCAGCACCTGCTCCCACTGGGTGACCCTGTATAGGAGCTGCACCTCAGGTGTTTGTCCAGGGCAGACCATTTCCCTCCTCCAGCCATGGCACAACCAAGGCCTCTGGCCAGTGGCATGTCATCCTCAAGTGGCTTGTTTTAGCAAATTTCTGAGAGTGGCAGCTTGCCCCTCATTTTCCACAGACCCTGCTGCCTGCAGGAGGTGTCCCTGTGAGCTTAATTACTCGCACTCTGCTCCCTCATTTTCCACCACCACACTTCCTGTGGCTCCTCTGGGAGATGTCATCTATTTCCAGACCTTCTGGTGATCAGTGGGCTCAGGTGCTTCAGTTTCTTCAGTGGAAGAGATGGAATCATTTGCAATAACTGGACCTTACAGAAGACTCACTGCACAAGGCATGTGAACTGCTTGGAAAATGAAGTTTCCCTGACTGTTTGGCACATTAGAAACCCCAGCACTGCAACCTACCAGTGCCAGTTCTGCTCAGCACCTCCACTGTGTTAAAGCTGATCTGCACCCAGTCCTTTCCAAAACCCACTGCTGTTACTGGGCAGCTAAAGGCTGCCCTCGAAACACTGACTGGATCCAAAGCTCACACGTATGCCTTCTGGTTCTCCAGGCTTGGCAGAGCATCTTTCACAGACAGCAGTGCTTTCCCCAAATACTGCAAAAGCCCTCCTGAGAAACTGGCCAGCTTTCCGATGGCGATTTAGAAACCCAGCTGAATGCAGCCATTGTGCCTCCGGCCTCCCTGCAACTCCATCAATGCTCTCGTGTGAGTGATGGGCACCAGCAGCCCCTCAGCGCATGGAAATCACCCTCCAGGCTGGCCCCAGAACAACAAAAGCCTAGGTCCTTCACACCAGTCCTTGCTCTGGCTGAACTGGATCCCAGCCCCTGAGAAGGACCTGAGGTGAGTTTCAAAAGCCGCTGCAGGAGGACATCAAACAGGCTGAAAGGAAACAGGAAAAGGCAAAACCAAAGAGGGCTCTGTCATTACTGGTCAAGCAGCTCCAGATTTGGAAGGGAAAAAAGGCTTTTCCATATGTAGTATTCCAGTGCTACTAAAACCTGGCAGGAGAAGGCTTTGAAAATGCATTTTGGTGTGAGTCCTAGGAGACACTGCTGAACGTTTGGCTACACTGCAAATCCAAAGTGGAAAAAAACCCCAAATTAAAAAATCAACAAGAAAACTGAAGATACTGCCAGGAAATTTCTGTTGTTCGTGTGCACGTCAGGAAAATGGGTACAGGGCAAGAGAGGCAGGCCTTTCAGAAGTCACAGTGCTCAGGGTGTTTTGGGCAATGCTCCTCCTTCGTACGAGGGGTCCCATGGCAGGGGGACAACATCTGGGCTTCACATGTGCTCTCAGGAACAGAGCAAAGCCAAAGGAGCAGGAAGGCTGCTGGTGCCCAGGGCAAGATCCAGCTTCTCCCCTCACACTCCTAGCGTGGCGGTGGCGGATGTGGGCAGCTTTCCCCAAGCCCTGCTTGCCCAGTAGCAGTGAGACAGGATGGTGCACGTGAGGGTTATGGTCCTTCACAGTGACAGGACAACCCAGCACTGCAGGGTACCATCATCCTTATTAATAACAGGGACCCTGAAGCACACTCAATGTTCACTCCACTTGCCTGGAGCCACCCAGCAGAGTCAGAGGAAGCAGAATTTAGGCTCCCAGTCAGGATTTTCTTGCATTTCCTGTAGCAATATAAATGACTTAAGGAAAAAAACTTGCTAAGGCCACCCTGCCCATCTGACCACGCTCGGCAGATTCTCTTGTGCTTGATGTGGCCAGTTCCTTATCTGGGGTCTTTCAAACAGAGGCAGGGAGAAAATTAAGACAACATAAAACCAAACTGACAGGCACATATGTAAATAGCTGTTAGTGTTTTGGGCTCCTGCACGATCATATCCTCACCACTCACTCTGCTTGTCCCTGTGAAATACATTCACAGAGTCAGACACCTTGGAAGAAAATGCCCTGGATCAGAGACTCTGGCTACTAAGCTGACGGTTCTGCCAGAATCTTTTTGCAAAGTGAGCAAAAAGGCACAATTTGGAGAAAAAAAGAATAGAAAGAAGAGAGTATCCTCTTCTCTCCCTCCAGCCTGTACGACCTACATTCCTAGGGAACTCAGGGCAGGCTCCTGAATTGCTGTGGCAGTGCTGAAAGCAGAAAAGCCCCACCTCTGTCCTGTGAGTGAGAACAGTGACTACACAAACTGGTACAAAACCAGGACTCCGCAAACACGTGGTCTGGGAAGCTCTCCAGTGAAGATCCTCTGTCTGATCTCTGTTGTTGGCCAGAACAAAGACGCTCCTTCACAGAGCCTCTGCTAAGAGGTGTCTGGGTGCAAAGAGCAAGGTGGCTTCATCTGCAGTAAAGGCAGAGCACTCGCCCCAGTGCTGCTGTAGGAGAGGCAGACCTGCAGAGCAGCTAGACACTCACAAAGCATTTACCACCCCGTGTTACGGCACCTCCTTCCCACCGCGGCACCCCGATAGCTGAAAGAGCTCTGCGCACTCAGGGAATTTCTCTTTTCAGATCAAGCCAGTGACTCACACATCACGGCTTGTAGAAATGCAGCAGAGTCAGCAAGGCAGTAACGTAGTCCAGCCTCACAAACTGGTTCAGCTACGTATGTAAGACTTCTACGCAACTTCTGTGCTGCCTGTCCTGCTGACAGTCACCACGATGGGACACAAGGTGGAGCACTGAGGAACAAAGCCTGTCTGCCTGCAGACTTTGCAGCAACAGTAAAGCAAAGAGTGGCCTCGAAATTGCTGTCAGATCTCCAGTTAGGGGGTATTTCCCCTCCTATATAATGTGTTAAGTTACACAACCAGTTATCAATGGAAGTAAGACATTTCATTGCCATCCTTTGGCAAGAGGGGCTCCAGTGTCTCACCTGATTACTGTGGGTGTGATTTCAGCACAAAAGAACACGCTGAGGCTTCCGACGGCATGTGAAGAGAACATACCCACGATGGAGAACGCGGTGGAGAATTTGTCTTTGACGCTGTCACTCATACCTGCCAAGACACGCGTGTTCGAAAGGAGTGAGAACGAGGCCAAACTTCCAAAGGAGGAAACAAGAAAACAGGTTGTGTTACTCACGCTCCCTTGACTAGAGTTTGGGCTGTTTTTGTAACACTAATTTAAACCTGGTGTTTATAAAATCCACTCTGGGACACAAATGCACATGAAAAAACCATCTTGCCATGCCCTGCCCTGCCCGAAATGGCAGTGATCGGAGAATTGTTTATGACCAGCCACCACAGAAAGGCAAAACCCAAGGAAAAACACGTGTCTGGGCAGTCTTTTAGGCAACAGCCACTTCCTTCCGTGTTTGACAGACGAGCAGAGGCAGACAGTGTTCATCAAGCTGTCAGACTCCTGCTGCAGTGTGGTGGCTCAGGCGCTGCAGAAAGCCACAGGACAAGAGGGGAAAGAGATAAAAGGGCTCCCACCTCTGTGCTAAGTCCCTCTCTACATGTCACCTGTCTGCAAGGTCTGTCACAACTCCCAGCTTGACAGCCTTTGCCTCACAATTCTGGGCAAAATGATACAGCTGATATCTCAGGGATGGTGAAGAACTCAGCTCTATGTCACTCTGTTTGCTCAGTTGGCTCATGGCTGGATGGCAGCAAGGTTTCTGGGCAATGAACAATGTCTGTCAAGCACAGAGAGGAACACCCAGCAGATCTAAACAAAGCAGAAAGAAACTACTCTGTCCAGAAAGACAATACATCCTTCACTTGATCCCCCTTCATTGTCTTCTGTGGGCCCGGGCAGGGTATCTGACCATGGTTGTAGAAGCTCATGTGGTCTGTCCTGGCCAGTAAGGAGGCCATGATATCCACTGAGGCTGCTGTGACATATGAGGGGGACAGAGTGTGCCTGAGGGGACCGCTGGAGCTTTGCAGCCAATGCCACCCAGCTTCCTCCAACCAAGATTCAAGATATGGCCAGAGAAAGGGCTTCTCATCAGCACGGTCCCAAGCAGGTGCACTCTGTGTGTTGAATCCCATGGCAAGTAACCCCTGCTGTTGTTCTTGCTGAATGTATCAGCTCTTGGGAGAGCAAAACACAACGGGGAGCTCTGAGGTCATGACTTCTGCAACGTGCTACAGCCTGCTGGGGGCTAAGCCCTTTCTGCAGTGTGCTCCAAGCCTGGGGAAGAAGGAAGCACTGCCAACAGATGAGGTGTGAGAGCACAGCACCCTGCAAACTACAGCTCTCCGAGGCTCCCTGGCAACTCCTACACCGTGGGTGATGCTGAGCCACTGACCCTGCAGGGAGTCGAGACTGCTCAGCAAAAGAGACCTTGGAAAACGAGGCAAGGACAGGCTTGTTAGATCAAAAACAGAACAGTAGGGTTTGTTCCCCTGTAACCTGCCGCTCTATTGCTGTTTCAGTACTGCAGCCTGGGCTAAGGTGCCTGCAGAAGCACTTTCTTAGGTGCCCAAGTCCCCTTATCAGAAGGGAGTTGGGCATCTTCCTGGAAAAGACCATCTGGGAATGATGCTTCTGAGAAAGCTTTGCCCCGTATCTGAAAAGAAACCTTGAGGAGGCTCTGCATCCTCTGTTGTGGGAACGAGTCAGTCTATGGGGAGGTGATGCAGGACCAAGAGATTGCACAGGAACAAACAGCCCAGCCTCCGAGCAGAGTCCCAGGGCACTGTGCAGCAGATGTTCACCCTGCAGCCTTCTGCTCTGGGTGCTTTAGCCCCAGCCTTTCCGACCCCACCTGCTCCCAGAGCAGAGCTTCCTGCATGATGCAGACTTGTCTGTAAACCATACCTGAGTCTGGAAGTTGACTGTATTTTCCAATCACTGGATCCAAGACCATAGGAGCAAGATGAAAATAAAAGAAAGGGAGAGAAAACAAGAACACACTTGTTACATGATTATTCATGTCCAGGGAAATAACAACAATAGAAAAAAAGGCAAATCCCACATGCTACCACAACCCCCCCCACCAGCGCACTTCTTCTGCCCCATGCCATGACTGACACATTTTCCTGTGGCCACCAGAGAGGACATGCCATTTCCAGGCCCCTTTCAGCTGGAGAACAGAATGCTAATGAGTCAGTGATAACAAAGGAAGCACTAAAGCATTTTCAGAGCCCCAGAATTGCCACTGGGATTAACACAAAGGCCTCTTTGTTGGTAATGAAGGGGGGGAAGAGAAACTGCTCTTGTGCTGCATCTCTGAGGGAAGGGTAAACAGAGGCTTTAGTTAGAGAGCAAAACTGGCCATCAGCACAGGCACACTGATGGGAGGCATGTTCCTTGATAAACCTCTGAGCTGGTGGTCCATACCTCACGCCAGCCACCAGCTGGGAACAGCTCTGTGAGTGACATCCCACTGGGATCCCTTGATACCCCAGGCTACAACCTGGGGGGGTTCGGAGGAAGACTTCAACATGGCAAACCTCAAGGTGCGCTCAGGTTTCCTGCTGATGGAGATACCCCTGTCCCTCTCTTACACTCCTTCTCAAGTTCTGGTTCTATTGCTAACTACACCCAAGTTATGCTGAGCTACAGCAGGCAGGAGGCTGTAACAGATGTCACAATCAGAAGGGGCACTGCTTCTCCCCAGATGCTGTCCACCTCTTCTGAAGAAGTGGAGCATTGAGAACTGGGGGAGAAAAGGTTCTCTGAAGTTCAAGGCTGTCATTTCCTCCTCTTCTCACAAAGAAAGGGGCAAGGGCAGAGCAGGAAAGGCTAGTGGGCACACACTTTGAGTCCTAGCAAATTCCTTCATCAAACCACCTAAACCCAGTATGGAAAAACGATCCCTACGGGGCATTCTGCCCCATCTCTCAACCCCTTTTTGCTGTTGAAAACCACAACTGGATTTCCTTTAGTCTGGAACAAACTTTTGTAACTCTGGCACTTTTTCTTTCCCCTAAGCAGCTCTATGTTTGTTACCTCACAGCAGCAACAAACATCTAGGGTCTTAAGAAAATACAACAATCAGACAAATCTATTGTACAGAGACCCTGACAGCATGCAGCATCTGCACCTGAACAGCCACATCTGCACCAGGCTGGGGATAAGATGGGACCAGTCGCAGCTGGGATGGCTGCTCAAAGGGGCAAAGGTCTGCTCAAAGGAAGTATAAACAACCAAGCTAGGAGAAAACACAGGTGATTTTGAACTTCCTCCATGGCATAAATGAGGTTCCCTGTTTCCCTCCTACACTACCACAAAGTTTAATTTAGTCGATGCTTTCACGAAACAGAGTCTGTAAACATGGACAACCCTCGTTGGCTGGGCGCTGCCTTCAGCGTGTGTGAATAAACACTTTCCACTCTCAATGCAAAAAGCTCTCTTTCTCATTAAAGCCCTTAATTATTTCTAAACTTAGAAATGAAAACCAGCAATAACTAGTGTTCTGGTGTTTGTCTTAAGGACACTTTGCCCACAGCACATCTCAGCCCTCTTCCCCCTTCTGTGGAGTAAGGCTTCATGGGACAGGGGTCTAATGACTGGCAGTTTGCAGAGAGCAGCAAAACACTTCCCACCTTCCCTCTTCTTCAACATCTCTCTGATCCATCACCTTCAGCTTCCTCAACTAACAGAAAACTAAGACAGGGAAATAACATTTAAAAAGGAAAGGGAATATTCCTGCAGCAAGTGTAATAACTAAAGCAGCTCCAAAGTGCCAGAGAATGTTCACTACCTGCAAAGGAGGATGTGGGATGCTCTTGCTTTTGGCAGGAACAACCCATTTGCCAGGTTGTGCTAACTCACAAGCACACGTTTGTATGCTCACGTGGACTGTACACACACACCCCCCATGTTAAAACAGGGTCTCTCAGCTGTGTATTCCCATGCTACCTGTGTACTCCTAACATAGCAAGCAGAGAACACACACCTATTCTGCTAACTTCTGCTTGTTTGGAGGCTACTCAAGGAGCAGATTCAAGTGGGAAAGTTTTCCCTTCCCACCCTCTAACCCAACTGTTTTCCCAGAGAGTATTTAACTGAATTTAAGTTAAAAGTGTTTGTTTGTTTTTAATTGCCATCTCAACAAGCATTCTATGTCGAGCCTCAATGCTCAACAAGCTCATCCAGAGGGACTCATCCAGAACACAATGCCTTTTGTTAATGAACCCAATACGGCCAGTATTGAGGAAATCCATCAAATGGAGCGAGCTTCTTAAACATAAAAAAAGCATGTGTGCATCACATCAGATAGAATGTCTGAGAAACCCAAGGCTACTGGTAGTATTTCTTCACACATCACACTTCTGTGGTCCAGGCAAGCTCTCATCTCTGACTTACAGTTGAGAAGGCCCAGCTGCAGAAGTGATGCCAGAGCTGTAAGGATCATGAAAAGCAGGAGTCCTCCTCTCCTCCCCAGAAACCCAACCACTGGGCACATAGCCAGGCAGGATGCCAGAGCGATCCCAGCCATGGTGTAGTAGTCCGCGTAGAAGTTGTGGGTAATGGCCATCTTCGCTTCGTGCCCCATCATGCTCTTCGCAAAGCAGTGGTGTATGCCATAACCAGTGAGCCTGGGGGAAACACGAGATCATCGCTGAGAAAGCAGCCACGTCATTCAGCGTAGGAACACGGTAGTGCGGGAAGAATTTCTTCTGCTGAAGGACTACAACACCTGGTGCAAACAGACTCAACTCATACTTCCAGCTGCTACTGCAAAACTAAGCCAGGGACAACAGCGACAAAAGAAAAACCATTTGCAATCCACCGGCTTCATTCGCTGCTCAAGACCAGGGTATGAGCAACTGTCTAAGGACTCTTAGTACACGATTGGTTTTCCCAATGCACTTCAAAACTTTCCTCCTTTCCCAGTGCATCTTTAGGTTGGAGGAGACTGAGGGGTGACCTCATTAATGTCTATAAATATTTGAAGGGTGGGTGTCAGGAGGATGGAGCCAGGCTCTTCTACATGTCATCTAGTGATAGGACAAGGGGCAATGGGTGTGAGCTGGAACATAGGAGGTTCCACATCAATATGAGAAGGAACTTCTTCCCAGTGAGGGTGACAGAGCACTGGAAGGGGCTGTCCAGGGGCATTGTGGAGTCTCCTTCACTGGAGAGGTTTAAGACCCGCCTGGATGTGTTCCTGTGTGACTTGGTCTAGGTGATCCTGCTGTTGCAGGGGGATTGGACTAGATGATCTTTTGAGGTCCCTTCCAATCCCTAATGATTCTATGATCTGCTGATGGCCACAGAGCCAGCACTGCTGCCAAGCAGCAGCCTGTGAGCTCAGACACTGGAACACACACACAACACTGATGTATCTTCCAGGATGACAGGCCTGCTGGCCACACTTCTTTTGATGCAGCCCAGGATATGGTTGGCCCTCTGGGCTGTGATCACACCTTGTTGGCTCACGTCCAAGCTCATTTCCCATTACTGCTTCCATTTCACCCACCACCCAACTAAACAGAAGGAGATCAGACTTACGAGTTCACACACAACACCACGATGTTTTTCCACAGGTTCCTGGTTCCCACCACTTTAACTATGCAGACCTTCTTCGGTCTCCGGGCAATCTCCTTTTCCAGCTCTGAAAACAAAAACCCAAAAGTTGTAATTTCAGCTGGGGTGAGCAAGGAGGATAAATCTGTGAACTACAGATATTCTGAGGGATGTTCTGGAGAACAGGACACTATCGATTTCACTAACAGTAGCTGTACAGACAGTAAACAAACTGCCTAAAGTCAGGTTCCTCTTTTTCTTCCAGGTTGCCCACAATCTTCTCAGGGACAAATACCTGCACAAGAATTCCTTCACACCTAAAATGCTCTTCCAGTTTAAAACAGAGGTATGTAAAGTGGGGACAGAAAGCACGATACAACATTTCCTGAAGAACTTGAGGACTTTGTTCATGTTTAACCCCCCAGCAGGCAGAACTGTGCTTGCGCAATTATACAGCCTGCTGCTTGTCTGCCCTGTGCCCCTGAGAAGCCACAGAAAGGGCTGAAGCTCAAATTAGTTATTGTGGGAATCCTGAGGTTTCTTCACATCCAGGTTTCAGAAACACGTGGCAGGGACACTGCGTTAGCTTGTTCTTTTCCCCTCACTCTCAATGCAATTATTTAATATTGTTCTGGTGGATATCCTAAACAGAAGACATCTCCTCCTTGGGCATCATCAGCTCCTGCTTAGTCTTTGTGTTTCAGAACTAAAGCCTCAACAGGTCCTTGAAGTGCTGGGCAGCCGCCAGCTAACTTCTCAGTGCAGTGCTCTAGTAACACACACATCTTGCTTTTCACAGATTGCATTTTATATTCTTGTTCACATGGGACAAAAATCAAAGGCACTGCTTACTTCCCAAATATCATTAGGCTACAACTTTAACACCTACCCAGGCAGGTCACACAAACACTGGTTCCAAACTCCCAGATCAGTGAGACAGCTGCAAGCCTGGCAAAACCAGAGGCAGCTGTGGCTATAAACAAGCACCACAAAAATGATGCACTCCAAGAGCACAGACTAGGAGTGTTTTCTAGGGCAGAGACTTGTCCTGCTGCTGCCTAGACAAATGCATTTAAAGGCAGCAGCGTGGCAACGTTCTGGACCCTGCATGTGGTCCCCTCGTGCATACGTAACTAGCCAGAGTGTCCTCAGCTGTCCGCACTGGCCTGCCCTGACCTCGCCTCACTCTGCTGAGTAGCATCTCCTTAAGGGATGCGAGAAGGTGGGAAATGAAAGCAAGCATGAAAAAGAAGGGAAGAGATAAATCACCTGAATTTACAAACAAAGCAAAAGATGTGTTTGTCTGCTGTTACTTGAAAACATAGCAGAAATCAAAGGAACACTATTCATATGCAAATAATGGAGCTACTCACTGCTCTCACCCCTGGACTTCTGTGGAGGGTAACTGCAGGGAACGCTCACTCGGAGAAAAGGAGCAAGGAGCATTTTGCATTAATGATTTCACTTAAGCAGAATATTGCCCTACTGCTTTCTTCACTCTCTGAAAAGATCAGTTCCTCCCCAGCATCTATGCAGCACAAAACTCACACAAGATTAAAAAGGAGGTGAAGCAAAAGAGTAAATTGGTTAAATGAATATTTGTACCAGAAGAGCTCTCAGCAGGCTTGGCAATGGATCAGGACAACATTAACCCCCCCAAAAAAAGCAACAAAACAAGATGTCACCTCAGTCCAAATTACTTTTGTAGCAAGGTTCAGGGAAGGAATAAGAAGGAATAAAATACTTCACAACAACTGAAGCAGCTGAGTAAAATGTAGCTATAACAGCCTGTAATTCAGCTCAAGCTTCTACAGCAAAAAACTCAAAGGAAGCACTAGAAACTGCACAGGGTTTGAAAAGTGATTGATGACTCTCTACTATTTCAGCTGAAGGGCAATAATGAAAATTACCAACCAAACACCAGTGCAGGGATATCATGTGAGCATAGGAGCTCTCTCTGAAGTTGCCAAAGAATGACCAGATCTGGTCTGTCAATGTAAACTGTCTCCTCTGGCAGGAGATCACAGAAACACAGAACATGAGGGACTGGAAGGGACCTTGAAAGATCATCCAGTCCAACCACCCCCAGCCACAGCAGGATCATCTAGATCAAGTCATACAGGAACATATCCAGGTGGGTTTGAAATGTCTCCAGAGAAGGATACTCCACAACCCCCTGGGCAGCCCATTCCAGTGCTCTGTCACTCTTACTGTGAAGAAGTTCCTTCTCATATTTATGTGAAACCTCCTGTTCCAGTTTACACCCATTGTCCCTTGTCCTATCATTGGATTTCAGGAGAAAAGCCTTGCTCCATCCTCCTGACACCCACCCTTCACTAAACATCAATGAGTTCACCCTCAGATGACAGTCCTGTATGCTACCCTGTGGATTTTCTTAGTTGGGTTTGGGGTTACTCTGCTTCTCAAAGTGATTTTTTATTTTAAAAAACCCCAAAGATAAATTAGATTTTATTGTCAAGATATGTTTTACTGAGCCACAACTTGGCACTACGTCCAGTTCTGGGCTCTCCATGGAACTACTGGAGAGAGTCCAGCAGAGGGCTACAAAGATGAAGAGGGGACTGGAAGAAAGGCTGAGAGACCTGGGGCCGTTCAGCCTGAGGAAGACCAGACTAAGAGGGGATGTTACAGATGCTTATAAATATCTAAAGGGCACGCATAAAGAGGATGGGGCCAGTCTTTTCCATGCCCAGTTACAGGAAAATGTGCAGCAGGCACAAATCAGAGCAAAGGAAATTCCACCTAAATATAAGGAAAAGCTTTTTCATCATGAGGCAAACAGAGCCCTGGCACAGGCTGCCCAGAGAGGCTCTGGAGCCTCTGATTCTGGAGACATCCAGATTACACATGTTCCTGTGTAACCTGATCCAGGTAAACCTGCCTAGCAGGGAAACTGGACCAGAGGATACCCCACAGATCCTTTCCAACCCCCACTATTTGATGATTCCGTGAACTTAAAATTAAGAGAAGCAACTTGGTCACACTTCTCTTCACAGCTGAACATTATTTTGCCCTCCACTCCTGCTTTGTTCATAGATTACAGGTTGCTACAATCCTTATCATGACACTTATCATCATACATCCCTCTTGCACACTCCGGTACGGGAGAAAGGCATTTAACCTTCTTCCTTTTAAATCAGTCCTTCTGAACTAATTCTTACTAGTATTTCTCACTAAGCAGCTGTTCAGCCCTCAAGTAAGGGACAGCCCATGGGTTACATGAACTGACAAACTCCTCCTGCCCCAGCTGCAATAAAATCACACCTGAGGAGGGTTTCAGCACTACCCTGCCTCACGCAGCAGTCTCACTTCAACAGACCTGTGCTTCTGCTCCAGTAAGAGTTATACTCCATGGATACATCATCATACAAATATGTCCTAAAAGAGATTCCAGATGTAGCTGCACTATAAGGAAGGAAAAGAAGAAAAGAAGGGGGGGAGAAAGAAGATAAGAGGAAGGGGAGGAGAAGAGCAGGGAGAGAGGGTGAAAAGAACAGGAGGAGGAAAGAAGAGGGAGAGGAGGAGGAGAAGATTAGACAAGGAAGAGGAGAAGAGAAGGAGAAGGAGAAGCAGAGGAGGAGGAGGAGATGAAGAGGAGGAAAAGAAGAGAAAAATTAAAGAAAAATAAGCTGGTGTCAAACCTTACACCAAAGAATCCAAACAGAACCTAATGTTTTATGGATAGCCTTCTGAGTTTACCAGCTATTTACTCCTTCATCCATCTGCGACGTGTTACATCCCCAGATCTAGTTCATTCGCTTCACATAAATGAGTCTCCATAAGCTGCCAACATCACCTCTCTGATGACTCTCTGCAGCCTTTATTTCTATACTTACAGTCAGATGTTTGCTACTGCAAGACCAGTCGTTTACAAAACTCAAACTGTCATAGAGATAACAATGAACAAGCTACGTGACTCGCAAAGAAGTCATCACCACCTGCAGAACAGGCTCCCATTTGAGTGCCCTGCTGTCTTTGGAGGTAGCCTGCTTGTGTGAAAGGACCTGCAACAGGCATCAGGAGCGTGGCAGCTCTTAAGCTGTCTGGGGCTCAGAAGTCAACATCAAGATCTTAAAAGCAGTCAAGTAAATGCCTATTGAAACCCCATGGAAGCAAATGATTGCTCTCAGTTACTGGAATATCTCCAGGAATTCTCCCCTTACCACAAACTTATTCTTTGATTTCGCACTGAAGTCACCAGTTCAGAAGGAATTTGCATTAAACTTTTTAGTTCTGACTGATTAACCAGAAGAGCAAGTGTGGAAAATAAACCAGGATTTTTATGCATTCACTCAGAGGCCCGTGATGGATTTTCCCATACTCCAGAGTCCACACACACTCTAGGCTTCCTATTCAGGGACTCGGTAGGAAAACTGCCAACAAGCCAACACTTTATAACTCAGTGGAAATTAAAACTATTCATGGGGAGACTTTAAAAGTCTCATGGGGAGGAGAACCCCACCAACTTCCAGCTCCCGACACTGCTGAGTTCTTGTGGGATCCCGTGTGTCTCAGGAGCATGGCTTTCAAATTTAGAAAGCATCTGTAAAGCCTTTACACAAAGCTGCCCATCTCTGCATCACTTGGCAAAGACAAAATAGACAAAGCTCAAAGCAAGCCTTGGAAAAAGGGTGTCCAAAATGGCAAGTGTCCTATGGTGATGGATTTCTGGCTGCTAAATGACATTGTTGGTACCTCTCTGAACACGAAAAGCCCCACGGAATTCTAGCACAGAGGCTCAATCAATCCCCAGAGCACGACAGCGCTGCAGCAGGACACAGACCAGTCTGAAAGGCAGAGCTGAAGGAACCTACTCTCAGCCATACTGAGATACTCAAACACAGGGGGTTTCAAGCAAAAAAACCCCCTTGCTTTTAGCTTATTTATTTATTCTTATCATGGAGGACTAGCAGCCAGACACACTGTGTTTTTGAAAAGCCTAACAGTGAAGGACCGCTGAAGGCTATTAAGTCACATCCAGAAACTGTGAGGTGGGTAGGATGGCAGAGAGCAACAAGGGGTAGAAATGCAGGAATCATCACCAGATGGCAGGAGGTTAGTTAGTGGTGGGGTGACTTGTCTTACTCTAAAAGAAAAAGAGACCTTACTTAATAAATTCAGCAGGGACTTTTGCCCAAACGTTAGGAATACACCAATAAAATCTGCTGGTGACAAGTGAAGCAGAGCCAGCAGAGCAGCACAGAAACGGGACACAATCCCTAATCATATGATTAGAGGGAACTGGGGGAGCATGAGACTGTGTGTGGCAAAAGCAAGTGAAAATGCAAATTACAAGGCAAGATATTCTAGGACTAATGGGAAATGCTTCTGCTGGAACCTAAGCTCTTAACAAAGTCACACAACACTAGGGATTGGAAAGGACCTCGAAAGATCATCTAGCCCAATCCCCCTGCCACAGCAGGATCACCCAGACCAAGATCCTGTGCTAGACTTGTTTATACACTACTTGGACACAAGTGACTGTAAGGCACCAGTTTATTGTGTCCATGAGACATTTGCAATCCATGCAAAAAAATTCTGATGTTCTCTTGCAATCTGGTCATCAGCCTTCAAGGAACTGAAGCTTTGGCGAGGCGATCTGTAAACGGGGAGGAGATGGAGAACTTCAGCTAAGACAAGGAATGGGGCTGCTGTGTGCTCACACAGCATGGGAAAAGAGGTTTATAGTCACAAGCAGAAACAAATGGGAAGGGAAAAAGGACAAAGACCCTGAACAACTGTAGAGTATTTGAACTGGACTAGATGAACTTTCGAGGTCCCTTCCAATCCCTAATGATTCGGTGATTCTATGAATACTGAAATGCACTCCAGTACCAGAGCAATTTGGAGTATGGGACAGCCTTCAAACAACAGGATGGGACATAAATGCTATAAGAATTGAAAACAAAATGAAATTAATTTAATGAGAGCAACTGTATTACTCAAAGACTGTAATAGCAAAGGACTGATTGCAATGGTTTGTTTCAATCCTGTATTTCTAACCACACTAAAAAAAAACCAGGGAAAGTCAGACATAAGGTTACCATTGCACTCTTGAATTGCTCGTGTGCATTATGACACTGCACTTAATTAGATTAGGACAAGGGGCAATGGGTGTGAGCTGGAACATAGGAGGTTCCACATCAATATGAGAAGGAACTTCTTCACAGTGAGGGTGACAGAGCACTGGATGGGGCTGTCAAGGGGGGTTGTGGAGTCTCCTTCACTGGAAACATTTCAAACCCACCTAGATATATGGGTCAAGGTGATCGTGTTTTGGCAGGGGATTGGACTAGATGATCTTTTGAGGTAACTTCCAATCCCTAATAATGTTCTGTGATTCTGTAATATTTGTTTTTCCTCCAGAACACTCAGTCATTCAGCAACCCTGACTGCCTCTATGACTTGGTCTAGGTCATCCTGCTGTGGCAGGGGGATTGGACTAGATGATCTTTCAAGGTCCCTTCCAATCCCTAATGATTCTACGATTCTAAATGGGCAGTTATTAATGATGGCTCTACCTTTCCTATTCAACATGAACCCCACAGCCTTCTGATCCAAACCTTCTAGTGAGTACAAAATCATGTGTTTCCTCAGAGACGTTCTTACAGCTCTGTCAGAACGTTCACGCTCTTCACAAATGTCAATGAAATTATCTCCACCACCTTCTTCTAACAGTAAAGACCAAGATTATTCCTGGTTTGCAGGCAGGATAAAGTAAGGAGGGATTGTGTCCAGAATGAGAAATATTATGCAGCAATATCCCTCGTGTGTGCTGACACACATGCTTTCTGCAAATCAAGCCCCAGAACTACACACTAGACACTGAAGACACTGATAGTAAGAGGCAGATTCCAGGGAAACTTCTATCATTGTACAAGAACATCCCTGGCTAACACAGGGAGTCAGTACTGCTCTCCAGGCACTCAGCTTCGTTTCCCCAAGGCTGTCTCTTTCCTTTTGAAACACTCTGCCTCATTCACTACACACCTTCCAAATTCTGCAACAAATGAGGAACAGACAACAGCTTCATTCCCACATCATCGTCCATCCTATGCACTGATTCGTCCATCCTATGCCCTGTGGAAAAAATAGGTTGTAATCATGTTATTAAAGGCTGTATCATCATGCCATCACGCCAGGAGGCCAAGCAAGGGTTGCCCAGGCAACCTGACTTCTTGCAGTTCCTGGAGCGTGACTTGTCAACGATCACATTCCTCTAACATTGCCAACATAAAAAACCAACCCAGCGCAAAGAACATCTTAAATGTCATCGTGTGGAGACACATTTGGGCCATTGGGAGGTTTCAGATACCTACACATGCATTGCTGCAAGGAGGTTTCAGATTCCTACACATGCATGGCTGCAATCCACTGCCAGAGCTATGGAAGAAACCTCAGCAGGCAGAGCAGGTGAGCTGGGCAATACAGAGGGGTGAAGCACACATTTCAGGAGCGAATTTCACGAGAGAAGAGTGCTGAGGCTGAATTCTTGGTCTCAACAGCTTGTTCTGCAAGGAAGTGCAAATGACTGCAGCCCTTTTGGTCTCTGTGCTCTAGCTCCCCTCTTCCTCTACAGCCATTAATTCCACCCCCCTAGGCCCTTTGTGCCTTTGCCCCTCCAACTACCTTTACTCTTTGCTGCAACAACCCCTTTCACTCTATTATTTCATCTCCTCTTTGTCCAGTGGTCCCCTCTTAACCGTTTTCCACCTCCACTTGGTTTCTGAGGTCTCCTCTCCTACTCGTTATGCCCACACTCAGACTCCTCACTCCTCTCTTCAGCGGGTGCACATGGGCTCTCCTCATGCAGACCTTGCCCAGCACAGCCAACTCCTCTGGAAGGGAGGGACAAAGAGCCAGCAAGCAGACAGGCACAAAGCAGCGGCAGCAAGCTGGAGCACAGCCAGCAAGAGTCTCTGGAGGCTCAGCTAGTGAGAGAGAGTCATTTCAAGCTTAATCAGAGGCTGACACACCTCTTTTCTTTTTTTTTTTTAAATTTTCTAGCAAATTTGGCTTTTCCCAGAGGCATCAGAAAGGCAGTATATCGCTCCTTTTCTCCCTGCTTTCTCCCAGACCTGCCACAGTCAGGGGTCACTACTGCCCTTGCCAGGGGTACAGCCAGGGCATGAGTGGGCTCTCCTCTTCCATTCCTGTAGACCTATGCAGCAGAAGAGGACAAACTGATTTTACTGCCTGTTCTGAAAGGGCTGCACCAAGAGAAATCCATCCCATCCTGAGAGCTGATTTAACACCCAAGAGGCAACAGGAATCACTGTCTAGGTCTGTGTGAGACAGAAATCTCTGTGGCTGACATATCACCCTGAACTTTTCTGACTAAAGTACCCACATCTACCTGACCTCACCCTTGATTTGGGACCACAGAACGACCAAGAAACGTGATGCAGTAAAGGAGCACATCTGGCAGATTTGCACACAGCAGCACTGTGTGGAGCCCTGCATTATGGGGCCAGGGAGTTTGCTTCCTTGCTCTAGGAAAAGACACCATAAGCTATAACAGTAGCTCTAGGTGTGACTGCCTAAGGACATGAGCAAAGTTCTGTAGGGAAAGAGATTGACTTTGAGACCCAAGGCCTTTTCACCCTTCCCTCTGCTATTCAGCTGATTTTTAGAAAACGCACACACAGAGATCCAAGCTTCAGGCTTAGAGGGGAAAAGGCAAATCAAAGCAGGAAGCTAGCTTATATAGAAAAGAAAAGTCATGGCAGCATTTTGCTCATTAGCAAGAAAGATGGATGATGTCTGGGGTTTTAAATTAAAAAGAAAGTCCCTGAAAACCACCGCTGTCCTAGCTGCAGTCCACATCCACACACACATGGTAGCTGCCACCAGCAACCCTCCTTCTCCTCCACACTTCCTGCTTGCTGAAGTCTGTGCTTGTTTGGACGCCCAACCTTTGCTGGCCACTTTTGTGATGACACCAGTCCTATTCCTCTAAGCTTCAAAAAGAACCTTGGAAAAGCTGGACAGACAACTGCCTGTCCACAGGAACACTCCAGTTTTCATCCAGAGAGCAGCAAAAACGGGGTTTTGATACTCAGCTGGCTGGAGCAGTCGCTTTTCTGCTAAGGAACAGCTGGAATGCTTCCCACTAGAGGGGAAGAGCAGAGTGAGTTTCCATGGCAGCACGAGGTCTGACACTCAGGTAACTGCTGTGGCAGCTTCTCAAGTGGTGTATTTCCAGCACATCCAAACACTAGGGCAGGGCTAGGTGCTGGTGCAGAGGGGATCAGCCTGCTGCAGCTGATCCATATTCCACCACAATAATGGAAGAGGTCTGAAGAGCCTTTGAAGGGTGCAAGGCCAACTAGTGCTTCATAGTTTCCATAAACAGTCTGCTCTCCTGTTCTTTAAACAGATCTTCATGATCCCTTAAGATTTATTTCACTCAGGTCAAAACTACTGTCCTGCATCTGGCATCCACATCTGTTTGTTTCTTGTTCTGCAGTGGAACAGGGAAGAGATAGAGAAGTTTTCTGGAGAAACTGGCAGTGAAAAACCTGAACTGGCTTAATATTATAAAAATATTTCATTTGCTCAAAACTGACTTCTTTGGGTAATGCTTTGAAATACTTGTCAACAAAATGCATCAAGCCTGCTCTACAAATCACATTCCACTGTGCAGTTGGATAAAAAACCATCTGCATGATGCAAAAATGAGAGTAGTTTGTAAAAACAGGCAAAGTGTTGAGCCAGCCAGGGAAATTTTGAGGCTCAAGACATTAGGGACAATTCAACAGATCTAATTAGCACACCTACATTTCTCATGCATTTGAGAAGAAAATACAACCACACAGCCCCCAAAATCTTTTCGTGAAGGCTAGTTCTTCCTGCCAAAAATCACTCAAAAACACAGCTGTCGAGGGGGCAGTTCTCTTTTGCTTTTCCAACCAACAACAGACACTGTATTTCACCACCGAGGCTCGTAAGGGCAACGTTAATTTACAGCACTCTGGGCTCTCATTAACATCCCTTCCTCACTTTAGTGTTTGTCACACACACTTTCTTGCTGGCTGAGCATTGCCCATCAACTAACTGCCTGTACCGATTCGCTCCAGACAGGAGCTGTTCCCACAGCTGCTCCATCTTTCAGCTGCAGCTGGACCACTGGCCAGACATTAGGTTGCTCTCTCTAGAGACATCTCGTAGAAGATTTTCACAAACCTGCAAATCCCAACTCATGGTCTGATTCAAAAACAGCAGACTAATTTTGCTTCCTTATTTTTGTCACCCAACACATAGGGCAGCTCCTTCTGGAGAAAAGAAGCAGCCTTACAGCAGGTTAGTAGCATCTTCCACTACAGGCAGCATAGCCACACGGGTCAGTAAAAGCTTTCAGTGGGCAACCAGAATGGTGAAAAACAGGCCTGTTCACTGCTTGGACAGACTTCAAACTTGCATTTTCTTCCATTCCACAAATACTCTGTCTACTTTCTACTTTTTCATAGAATCATTTAGGTTGGGAAAGACCTTCAAGATCATGGAGTGCAACCATTAATCTAGCTCTACAAAGCTCACTGCTAAACCCTGTCTTTAAGCATCACATACATATATTTGTAATTATTAGGAAACTCAGCTGCCAAAATGGGGACATGAGAAACTACCACAACTCCTGCAATGACCTGTTACACAGAATGCACTGATTTGAGTGGTTCAGATGAGTAATGTTACAGTGGGGCTTCCAGCTGGAAGGGATGGCTAGTGAGCAGTTCATCATTTCAGTGCGCTGGAAGTAATTCAGTCAATCACAGGAGGCTGCTAGGACATCCAGTGAGGAATAGCAAACAGCAACACAATGGCCCTTCATTAGAGCAAAAAAGTTCCCAGTCCTTTCAGGAGGAAAACAAAGAACAAAGCAAATCACAACCAGAAGTCCCTCCACACAGGTATGAAAGCTGAACAACGGAGTCAAGGAGAAACATGGGATATCTGCCTCAGGCTCAAGGGCATCCTTTAGCCCAGGCTTTTTGCCCATTGTGTGCCACAGCCAAGGGTCTGTGATGATAACACAGAGAAGTAGATGAATGCTTTCTCCTGCCTGCTGACCCACGGGAAGACACATGGCCCATGTTTGTCAGATCAGTCTTCATTGCAGCTTTCTACTTTTCTCCTGTTCTCACTCAGAGCATCCACCATCCTGTGCACCCAGGGTGAGAATCATAGAATCAAGGCTGGAAAAGATATTCGAGATCATCAAGTCAAATCATCCACCCTACAATCACTAACCCACCTTCTGAAACACCACATCTGTCTGTTTTCTGAACCCCTGCAGGCTTCCCTCCCTAGGAAGCCTGCTCCAAACCCTCTCCACTCTTTCTGGGAAGAAGTTTTTCCTAAGATCCAGTCTGAACCTCCTTGGCACAACTTGACCCCATTTCTTCTTGTCCTATCACTAGTTCCTAGGGAGAAGAGGCCAATACCCACCTCACTACCACCTCCCTTCAGGTAGTTGTAGAGAGCAATGAGGTCTCCCCTCAGCCTCAACTTCTCCAGGCTGAACAGCCCCAGCTCCCTCAACCTCTCCTCATCAGACCTGTTCTCCAGACACCTAACCAGTCCAGTTGCCCTTCTCTGCCCTCTCTTCAGCACCCTGATGTCCTTCCTGTACTGCAGTGCTCAAAACTACACCCAGTACTCAAGGTGCAGCCACATCAGGGCTGAGTATAGGGGCAGGATCACCTCCCTTCCAAAATTTATAGTTAAGCTAACTTCATCCTTCTCATACTGCTCCTCTCTTACTCTCCCTACAGAAAAGCAGCATCTCTCTGGACCCGGGTCAGAAAAGCAGAAAAGGCTGCAGGGAGAATTTAAAAAGTGAGAGAAGGACAATAAAAACTTCCAACAACATCCCCAAAGTCCAGCATCAGCAAGAGGGCAGAAATGACCATGTTCTGCAGGACTTCAAGGCTGCAAGGGATCATGTACTGGCAGCTGCTGTATCTGAACGCGTTTGCAGATACAGAATCCACAGCATCAAGATGTGTAACAAAGCTCTGTCTTCCGCCTGAAAGGGACTTGCTCCTTAAATATGAAGGATTTCAAAGAAATCTGCCATGAAACTGCTAGAAAAAGTAATCAGTCATGAATAATAGCCATAAAGCCATTCTGATACTCAGCAGCCCTCCATGGACAATGCCATTATGCACGGCCTCAATAAACCCCTCTGGCACACAGCTCCATCTCTACCTTGCTCCTTAAAGGAAACCCAGGTAATTCATTTTTTCTTTCCCCAAAAATACATTTTATTTCATCTGGAAATCTGAGAAGAGGACTAGCAACAAAAAGCCAGATTTGGAGTTGGTTGGGAAACTCCCAGAGCAGTTGTGAAATATTTTGTTGCCACAGTGAGAGGTTTCCTCCCAGACCCACAGTTTATTCTGTGTGGAGAGCTGTAAAATGGAGGTGAGGGGGAAGGAGATCACCTTCTGCTCACATAAGCTTTGCCAAACTGTACCAGAAAAATGGCTTCACATGGTAAAGCCAACTTGTGTGTGATGCAGAGCCAGGGACTGTAACACCAGGTACCCAACTGACGTGCAAACGCGCCAATGACCACCAGTCTGCCAGCTGCATCAAAAATCACAGCAGTGACCTGGGTGTGGACACCACAGACCCAAAAGAGACCTTTCCACCCCTGGTGAAGGCTGCTTCAGTCATTAGGCTGATGGTAACAACAACATTTTTCTGTCGAGGATGGAGTCAGCTCCAGTACTGACTGATGCCTTCAGCACCGACCAGCTGAAGCTGGTTACCCTATAGATCTTCACTATCAGGTATCAGCCAAGCACAGGAAGCATCATCCCTACCTATGGGTGGCTGGGGTGAGGTCACCCTGCAGCCTCTGGAGTCAGAACAGGTAGGGTTTGAAAAAGCAGTGAGGGCAAATGAAAGTAACACTTCCACTACTTTCTGACTACCACGTAGTCTGAAACAGACTGCAAGTGACAGTGTAAAATGGTGCTGATGGGCAACATCAGGCCTGAGAGAGTGAAGAGGAGAACCAAATCTGACGGGGCAGCTCTGAGATGAAAATCCAAATGCTTTTTGCCTTTGCTGTAATTAGTCACACACAGTAGGTTCTGCAGAGCATCCTGTGAGACAAGAGAACGGCTACTTCAGTGACAACCCGAGTAACAAGGGGAATCAGATCTTTCTAAAAGCATCAGTAAGTGGAGGCATTGAAAATCCAGACTCTCACCTGCAAACTGCACCCTACCATTGCTCCTCACAGACCCAAACCACCCCCTAGAGCAGCATCACCCTGGTGATGCAGGACAGGAAATTAAAATGGCGTTGGAACGATGCTTTAAAAAGAAATTGTAACTGGGGGTCAGCTCTTCCCCCTCAGAGGTGGGAGTGTGAGTGCTGTCGCTTCTCCAAACAAACAAAATAATTGTGGCATGATGGGCGGGATCCTGGTGTCCAGCAGCTTCCTTAACATAGTTTCCAGGGGCACATAAGACTGAAGGTGCACTCTGCAGCCATGGCAAAATTCTTCAGGAAGTCTCTAAAGACACGGGACAGCGCAAGACGAGACTATAACTACCAGGACGTTCAACAGGCACAGCAAGTTTAAACACAGTGCTGACGCTTGGAATGATTTGTCAAGGAAAGCAAAATGAGTGAATGAATGAAACTACTGACTTTGCAGGCAGTAAACAGATGATTTTATTCTGGGCAGCAATGCCACATGCAGCCTTTAGGGAAGAGCAGGGGGGTTTGCAGCTACCTGCCTGCCCTACTTACCAGGCACCACTCCTTTGATGTCACTTTCTGTGTTCATCCTGTTCTTGTGCGTGAACTGAAGGATCAGTTCCTTGGATGCCTCGAACTGCTGCGTAGCCATCAGCCACCGAAGGGACTCTGGGAAAATACTTTAAAGACGAAAAATAGGTTAGAGGCACTTCCAAGTTTCTGTTAGAAGAAGAACTCATAGAGCTTTAGCTGCTCATTTAACCACTGATGAGCTATATCATTGTTTTCAAAGTGCAGAAGAATCAGTTATGAAATAAATAAAGAGGAGAACATATTTAGAATGTCCAAGTGAATGACATCTGCCTTTTCACTGGGTCACAAATGATAGAGGAGCTATCCCATCACACACAAATTGACACGTTAGGATTTTATAGTGCATTGGAGAAGTCCTGCCCGTTAATGCAATTTTGAAAGAACAAGGAGGTGGAGGCAGCCCTGCACACAGTAGACATGTGCTGCCAAGTAGAGAGTGAATGAGATGAGCAGTTTACACGCAGTACTTCTGAACAAAGGAGGAAAACAGCTGAGAGAAGCGATATGGATTCTTTTGTAAAGACAGAGGCAAGAATCACAGAACATTAGGGATTGGAAGGGACCTCGAAAGATCATCTAGTCCAATCCCCCTGCCACAGCAGGATCACCTAGACCAAGTTGCACAGGAACGTATCCAGGTGGGTTTTAAAGCATTATGTTTGACACTGGCTTCTATCCAGTGGTAGATACAAGGCATTTCAGCTGGTGGACATCCCACCAGGAGGCTTTGGAGCAGACCTGCACATTTGTACACGTGTATCATATAGCACAGCTGGGAGAACAGTGTCACACACTGACAAGTGCACTCTTGGTTATTCAACACTAGGATTAACACTGACATGATGAGACTACTTAGATGTTGTATGTTGGAAAACAGGGGAACAAAACCCAAAAAACCCTGTTATCTTGCAAAGGACTTGTAACACTCTCCTGTGTGCAGAGTTTTGCCCTCAGCCCCTGCTGTGGCGTGGCTGCCTTGGAGACAAGAGCAGAAATCCTGTGCGACTTGGTCTAGGTGATCCTGCTGTTGCAGGGGGATTGGACTAGATGATCTTTCGGGGTCCCTTCGAATCCCTAATGATTCTATGATTCTATGAAATCCCCAGTGAAGGCTACTGCCATGAACTCAGGAGAGCTCTATAGTGTCTTCAAGAATTAATAGAAAAATATATAACCATTAAAAATTCTTACAGAACGCAGTAAGCTCTACCATGTTGTGACTTGTCAGGCATTACCCCTTGCAGGTACACAAACAGCTTGGTTCTGTACAGTGTAGTGGCCTTTCCCCCTCATTTTTCTCAGTGTAAAGCAAACTAAACATTTTAGCCTTGTTATCTTAACAACAAAATGATCCAGCGCGTTCTTATTATCATGATCATCATCAGCCTCCTCTGTGTCGTACCACCACTAAGTGTCACTCTTAAGACAGAAAAACAAAGAAAGAGGTTTTGGACATTTATAAAGTCCTAGTGGAGATGGATCTGGCACCATTCCCAAGGTGAGAGTCACCCTACTTCTCTCAGGGCAGCCACGGCAACACTGCAGTGCCACTGGGTGATCCTGAGCCACTGTCCAGTACAGAGCACAGTCTAGTTGAGGGCTGGCTACCCCATGCACATAAGACATCCAAATGCACTTGTTCTAGAGCTGACACGTTATTTTTAATGTAGCTTGGCTAACTGAGGCCAAAGAAACCACAGTGACTCCCCCAGAACCACAATGCAGGTTTTTAAGGGAAAATTCAGCTGTACTGCCACACTCTGACAACAGCTACACTGAGAAGCAGCCTCTCAAGAATTGCTTTAAACTTTAAAGAAGAGTTGACAGCCAGAATAATAGAAAGTACAACTTAGAATCATAGGACTTTCATGTTGAAAAGTACCTCCAGTCCAATGTCAACCCAACCCCACCCTGCCCACTAAACTCTGTTCCCTAGGGCCACATCCACTCAGTTTTTTAACATCTCCAGTGACAGCAACTCTAGTCCCATCCTGAGCAGCCTGTTCCAACCCCTGACCACTCTGTCAGGGAACAAATTTTCCTGATGTCCAATCTAAATCTCCCCGGCACAACTTGAAGCCATTTCCTCTTGACCTATCACTAGTGACTTGAAAGGAGAGGCCAACCCCCTCCTCTCTGCAACCTCCTTTCACGTAGTTGTAAACATCAATAAGGTCTCCTCTCAGCTTCCTTTTCTCCAGACTAAACAACCCCAGTTCCCTCAGTTGCTCCTCATCAGACCTGTCTTCTAGGTCTTTCACCAGCTTCATTGCTCTTCTCTGCACCCACTCCAGCACCTCACAGTGTCCTTCTTGTATTGAGGTGCCCAAAACTGAACCCAGTACTTGAGATGAGGCTTCAAGAGTGCTGATTACAAGGGAACGATTCCCTCTCTAGTCCTGCTGGCCACACTATTTTTGATACAGGCCAGGATGCTGTTGGCCTCCTTGGCCACCTGAGCACACCGTTGGCTGCTTTTCAGCTGCTGTCAATCAGCATCCCTGGGTCTTTTTCCACAGAGCCAGTCTCCAGCCACTCTGCCCCAAGCCTGTAGCATTGTAGGGGGTTGTTGTGATCAATCTGCAGCACCCAGCACTTGGACCTGTTAAAACTCATACAACTGACCATCGATCCAGCCTGTCCAAGTCCCTCTGCTGGACTTTCCTATCCTCTAGATCAACATACCCACCCAGTTTGGTACCATCTGCAAACTTGCTGAGGATGCACTCAATCCCCTCATCCAGATTGTCGATAAAGATGTTAAACAGGACTGGCTCAAATCCTGAGCTCTAGGGAACAGCTTGTGACCAGCCACCAACTTGATTTCACTCCACTGAACACCAGTCTCTGGGCTCAGTCCTGCAACCAATTCTTTACTCAGCCAAAAATCCACCTGCCTAAGCCATGAGCCACCAGCTTCTCTAGGAGAAGGCTGTCAAAGGCTGTGCCAAAGGCTTTGCTGAAGTCCAGGTAAACACCATCCACAGCCCTTATCCCATTCACTAGGCAGGTCACCTGGTCATCAAAGGAGATCAGGTTGGTCAAACAGGACCTGCCCTTCATAGTCCCCTGCTGGCTGGGCCCTGATCCCCTGGCTGTCCTGCACTTGCTGTGTGAGAGAGCTCAGGATGCTCTCTCACTGCTCCCAAATCTTTCCCAGCACCGAAGTCAGACTGACAGGCCTGGAGTTGCCCAGATCACAACTTGCTGTTCACTGAAAGAGGGTCACCTCCCGAGTTCCCATCGTGTCATAGCATGTAAACTATGCACATGCCACAGGAGAGTATAAAGTAGTAGTTCTTATTTCAAAGCCAAATCTCTGCAAAAGTTGGAAGGAAGAACAAAGGGAAACCTTTATGTATATAGTGAAGAATATCCAATTCCCAACAGTGAAGTACCTGCCAAGCCCAGTGTTAGGAGCTCATGTTCTATTAGATTGGACTTAAATAAGAAGAAATACTTACACCCAGTAAAGCAGCATCAGCAGGAAAGGACAGATGATTACTGCCTGGAGGACCTGCCAGTCTCTGCAGATGGCAGCCAGCCCTGGCATGAGGAACTGCCCAGCCATCTCGATGAAGCTTGCCACCATGGTGATCATGAATCGATGCCCAGGAGGACAGAGCTCTATCCCTGAAACAAAGAGCACACACAAGCATTTTAGTTCCCCAACAGCACCCACAGTGCACATCAATCACTTTATGAAACCTTCAGGGAGTTCAAAACCTTTGGCCAAAGTTATGTACAGCCATGTTAATCATGTTTTCTTCTCTACCTGGGCTTCAAATATCCCACCAGCCACAGGGATGTGGCACAAAGATTTCAACTTCCACACAACTACTGCATCGCCTGCAGACCTGCTGTATCCTCACTGTTGGTTTCCTTCAGTCTCTGCCTAGAGAAGCACTTTACCAAATTTTAAGATACTTGTTTTAGAAAGAGAATGTAGAGTAAAACATATTCCAGAGATTGTGGGTTGAGCCTTTTCACACCTCTCAGACACCTCATGCCTTTCGCATCAGTTTGCTCTCAGCGGGATCCAGGCTCCCAGTTCACAGAGGATGCCACCTGCCCACAGTTTAATATGCTGTGACTCAGCCAGTTTCAAACTGGATTTTGCTGAGTGGGTTGTTTCTGGGGTTGCTTTTTGCTTTTGCAATTGCTAATCTTGTTCAACTTTCCCAGAAGACAGCCTTCCATCTGTCTTATTCTGTCTTCCAGCCTTCTTTTTGCTCTAGGGCAATTTCCTGCCATCACAGGCATCACTGCTTGGCTCAGCTGCATTGTGACCAGTGAGTTCATTAGAGAAATTTCCCTTTAAGCCTGAATTCTGGCGACCCTCATTCAGCCCTCAGAAATGAAGGTGAGTTTATCAGAACCACAACTCAAAAAAACCAAGCCAAAAAGAAAATCACTGAAGCGACACCAGGAAAACGGGACTGCCTGTGGAAACACATGGGAACAGAGTTCTCTCAAGTAAGACTGAAATAGAAGCCTATTCACCCACATTCACTTCTACAGATTAATTACTAAGCACAATGAACCTGCCACAGATGCTGCGCAGCACTTGCAGGCGCTGCTGGTACAGAAATGCAGGCCACTGATGCTGTGCTGCTGTCAGCACTGTGGCTTTTCCTTGGGATTTTCACTCTGCTGGTTTTAAATTATAACACAATGGTTGTTACAAGCCACCAGATAATGGGAAGAGATGACAGCTGCTTCTTCATTCCTTCATCCACAGCTTGCTCAGCATTCGCCGCTGTAGCACAGATTTAAGCTGACCAGGAACTACTTTGCAGATCAAACCACTCATTTTTCCACCCTTTCTTTTTCAGCCAGTGGCAAAAACTATTGATGGATTTTTGCCAACACCAAAGGCAAATAATCTGTTGTGAGGCAGCCCGTATTTTCATTAGCTTAACCACAAGCACAGAAGCTTTGGAAAAGAAAGGAGGGGAAAAAAAAACACCTTCAAAGACTCACTTGCTATAAAAGGCTTTTACATTTTAATTAGGAAAACAAGAGTGAAACTCAGAGCTCCTTATGGCACTTACGTGGTTTCACTCTACTAATGAAGTATCCCAGGCCCAGGCAATTTTAATTCTATGCACAGAGGTCACTTCATCTTATTTCTCTAATGTTCAAGTATAAAACCAGCCTGTTTGCATCTCTAAACCTTAAAGTCACAGTCACACCCCAATATTCCATCATTAAGTACAAGGTCTGCCTTTGTTGCTATAGGAACGAGAAGCGTGCATTAGGCAGGTACAGCTGTGGCGTTCCACTTGCATTGCTTAGGTTGGGGTCAGATTAGAAGAACCCAACTGCAGAACAGACAACTTTTTAACAAAGTCAGAAGAAGGTGTCCACGTACTGTATTAAGTCACTGGTGCCCAGAATATGACTCCAGATGCAGCAATTATTCATTGCATAGAAAGAAAATGCCCAGAGAGGTGTAGACGCTCCACCCCTGGAGGCATTCAAGGTCAGGCTTGATGGAACTCTGAGCAACCTCATCTAGTTAAAGATGATCCTGCTCACCACAGGGGGTTGGACCTTTAAAGGTCCCTTCCAGCCCAACACATTCTATGATTCTATGAAATAACTCCAGACTGCTCAGCATCTACTTTCTTTTCTGGATTATCCGATACACTGATCAATTTTTGTCCTTTTGTCTAAAAACCCTGCAGAATGCAAAAAAGTAAATCCTGCTGGCTGAGTGTGACTTTCAGGTGACATCAGCAGGTGCTCTGTGTGTAAGAAGTGCCACATCTCGGTCGAAACGTTCAGCATATCAGGACTTTCCAATATTTCTGGCATCAACTTTATACGATCATGGTCAAACGACTGCAAATTTTCACAAGCATTTGCAGTCAACCTTGCAGTCACTTCTGCCAGCAAAGCCACCCACTGCACAACCTGTGCCCCAGCACCAGGAAAGGCATCACCCTGCTGATGTTCACACCAATTCTGTGATGCACCCAGGCATGAGGCCTCTACAGCTGCAGCCATTTCCACCCAGTTCACATGGTAAATGACCAAACTCACTCAAAATCACTGTGAGGCAGAGAACAGCTTCATTTACCCATGGCTGAACCAGTAAGACCAGCTCCCCCACTCAGTGAAAACTCCACTTCACTGAAGAGTAGGCAGGGTCAAGTAAACGTCCATGAATCAGGACAACTACCATGAGTAATAAACTCTTCCAGATCTGCTGTTTACTGTGTGGAATTTGGAAACTGTCATGTGAGCACGAAAAGGGTTTTGCTTCCTGTCCAACACTTCTGTTTCAGGCAGCACAGAGCCGCAGATCCGGCTCAGGTGCCCAGTTTCCATGAAGTCCCAGGCAAACCTGCCTGCAGAGCAGTCCTGCAGTACCTGAACACTGAAATCAGACATGGCCTCTTATTTTTTCATTAAAAACAGTTGATGAGTTGAGAGAATGAGTGTGGTTGTGCAACATCTGCCTACCTCGAGGGAAATAAAACCACTAAATAACAACACTGTCCTTCTGTACTGTCTCCGAGTTATTTAGAAATCCCATGAGAATTATTTTCAAGTGCTTATTGCCAAGGCAAGAAGAACCACAGCAACTGATCAGCTATTCCCAGTGACAAAAGCCAAGCTCAAGAAAAGGGCTTTCAAACCCACATGTCTTGTATATAGAGTCCCCATCCCTGGATGTGTTTAAAAGTGGTGTTGGGGGATCTGCTTTAGGGGTGAACTTGTAGAGTAGGATTGATGGTTGGACTTGATGATCCCAAGGGTCTTTTGCAACCTGAATGATTCTATGATTCTATGACAGATTTTAGAGCAGCTTCATGTATCATCCCTTTAGCATGTCAGCAATGGTTCTATCTGACCCCTAAGGTGTGTTTCTCAAGCTTTCTAGACAGACTCTGAGGGAAAATCCCCCAGTGAGCAGGCGTCTGCACCCAGTGCTCTCCATGCTTCCCACTGGAGGCAGCTCTAAAGATGTCCTCTGGACAGGTGACCAGGAAGGCCCACAGTAACATCATCTCTGCAGAGAACAACCCTGAATAGCCCACCTCCTCCAAACCCCACAGGGTGAGCTGTCACCATCAGGAAGGGGTTGAGGGCCACTTGAGTCTTAGACTTGTGCTACTAACAGATAACTCGCTTTGGAATTCAGAAACACTCTCTTGTCTTCAAATGCTGACATTTATTCTCACAGGGGTTTTGCTGAAAGGTGAATAGCAAAGTCTTTTATTTAAAGAAAGAAAGAGTTGTAAATACTTTGCAAATAACATATCAAGAGGAAAAAGAATCACAGAACATCAGGGATTGGAAGGGACCTTGAAAGATCATCCAGTCCAATCCCCCCGCCACAGCAGGATCACCTAGACCAGTTGCACAGGAACACATCCAGGTGGGTTTTAAAAGTCTCCACTGAAGGAGACTCCACAACACCCCTGGGCAGCCCCTTCCAGTGCTCTGTCACCCTCACTGGAAAGAAGTTCCTTCTCATATTGATGTGGAATCCTGGGCAGCCTGTTCCAGTGCTCTGTTACCCTCACCATGAAGTGTTTCCTTCTGATATTTATACAGAATCTCCTCCTGTGTTCCAGCTTGCACCCATTGCCCCTTGTCCTATCACTAGATGACACTGAGAAGAGCCTGGCTCCATCCTACTGACACCCACTCCTCACATATTTATGACATTAATGAGAGGCTAAAACATACTGTCTGGATAACTCCGGTGTTCACTCACCTGTCTCCAGTGCCCAAACTCAAAGCAATTCTTGCCCTGCAGCAGAAGTGCTCGATCCATAAGAAATCACAAGCTTCTCACACCTTTGCAGCTTTCTCTCCCTGCCCAGTTCCAGCATGTGAGCCACAAGACTGTAATTATATAGAGGTATCTCCTTCCAAGAAAATACCAACAGCATTCCCACTGGAAAAAAATCCTCAGGAGACAGTCTGACTCTAGATTCACATTCACAGTGTCATATTATATTAAAAATAAATCCATCAATTTTTGACAGCTTCTCCCATATTGCTTCCTCAACTCTCTTAATCCCTTTTCTCTAAAGATTCCTCAAGATTCCAAAAGGGAAGAAAACAGACTTGGATGAACAAGGCCCATATCACCCACTGAGCAGAAGAAAGCTCGGGCAACACAATTTTAGGTGTAAAATGTGGGACAGCAGGAATTCCTACCCTAAAGCACCAGCATTGTTTTCCCCTAAGCCCCAGCAGCTGCTCAGCTCAATCACGAATAGTGTGCTGGCTGTGGCTTGAAGATAGTATCTGGACCCAGCAGAGCGCAAAAGGAGAGAAAAAACATCTCAGAGCACTTAGTTTTCCAAGCTGTTTGGCATTTCCAACATGTCCCACCACTGCTGTGCTCCTTGAGCTGACCCTTTTGGCACCATGAGCTCCACTCCCTCTGTCACAGAGATCTCAAAGTCTGCTGAGAGGTGACCCTGTCCCCACTGCTGCTACATTTCCTAATTCCCACCAAGCCCTCTCAAACCTCAGGGACCTCTTCTTCCTCTACACTCGCCATGGGATTTGCAGTAAACACATTCCTAGAATACCGCAGCCCCCAAGGCTGCTCCTGACTGGCTGACCAGATAAAACCCATTAATAACTCCCCGACAAACCTTTACCTTTGCAGCTGGCTGCAAGGGGGAAGAAGTAAATAAAACCCACATCTGCTTATATACCCACATCTCCAGGTGGTCACTAGACACAAACCTCTAAGCTAGAAGCCCTACCCATGGGCTATGTACTCTTCCCACTCCAGTTAATGCAGTTCTGATTCAGCGCCCTGCCAGGGCAGCACTCCTAGCTGAGCTTACACAGTACACTTTCTTGATCACCTTTGTGGTCACCAGAAGTCAGACAGGAAGCAGCACACACTGTTTATTAGAGTTTTTTAGAGAACAGCAAACGAAGCAGCACACGGAAGGAAAGGTTACCCCGCACACTGCAGTGCACAGGCAGCTGCCAACTGATGTCAACACACCACAGAGACAGACTGGAAGGGAAAGAAAAATTTAATTCCCTCTCTGGAGAAACCCAATCCACTGCCAAGCAGAGAGAGCAGTAACAGACTGAACCTCCACGGGCTGAGTAAGAAAAATGGGATTATTTTCCCCCAGCAGCACCGCAGGACAAAAGCAACCATAAAATACATCTACAAAGGGACATGGGTGCTCCTTCAAAGCTACTTTTCAACAAATCATAGGTTTGGTGAGGGACTCTTCTGAACACACACTATCCTACCATTTACAGCTAATCAACACCTTTAATGAGTGTCAAATCAGTCACAGAGACACTGACATAACCTGCGCTGATGGCATCACCAGGCTGGCTCCGAGGCAGGTAGACAGGACACCTCACCAGGTTGGACAGAGGTACTTCTCATTTCTGACCTGGACATCACATCTAGTGGAGGGAGCTATCAGATAGGTAGATACCTCGACACAATAGATTTGTTTCTTACAAAAATCAAATCAGATGTTCTTTTTGTATAAAAGTACCGAGACAGAGCTGAAACTGATGCTACAGGAAAAGCACACTGTAGATACACGACTTAGCCCCTGTTGCTGTAAACACGGCAATGTGCAGAGAGGCAGAGCATGAAAAAAGTGAACCTAGCTACACCCCTCATCCAAAATCCAGCCAAAACACACGGTGCAACTTCCCCTGTCTTCACTGTGCACATGCCAGACTTCTCCTGTAAGGCACAGATTACCCAGCTACAGTCCAGGTACTGCTGTCTTCCAAACCACAGCCAGTCTGTAGCTACCCACAGGTGGATGGTTCAGACCACAGACACTAAGACAGCTTAAGGTTTGATACAGGGCTTTCACTTACTCTTACAACTGCAGGAGCTTGGGATCACCCAAACACGACGGAAGTGTGGCTGAGCCCCATCCCAGGACCAGGCCTGCTCACAACAGGGTGTTGGGCAGGGCAAGGATGAGCCCGGCTCTTTCAGGCACAGAAGACCCTGAGAAGAGGCTGTCCCACCACTGTGTTGGAATCTGAGATCCCTGCAGTCATACTCTGGATCCAAGCTGCCTCCCAGGGAGCATCAGTAGCAGAGAAGGGACCACACATTGGTCCTCTCTTCTTCCTATAGCATCTGTCCTTGCCAAGTTTTACATTGCCCATGCAAACATCTCACAAGAGACATGTCTGACTGCATAAGAAACCTTTAACATCACACTGCCTGCTCTTCATGAAGCAACAGAAACTAGGAAATGTTGAATCACATTTGTGGTCCTGCAGTTGCCACCTATCCTACTTCCAGAGGAAAGCAGCATCGTCTCTGCTGCTGCCATGCAGCAGCTCCCAGCCAGCACTGATTTTACAATATAGATGACAATTCAAATGCGATTTAAAAGCTCTGCCACAGCAAATGTCCTCATACATGTTACCTATAAAAAACCTTTTTCTTCTACTTTCAGTTTAAAACTTCCTACGTCTCATTAGGACACTCTCCAAACTCCGATCCCGTATCAGCACAAAACAAAGATTGTTTAGAAACACATCGGACTCTTCCTTGTTCCAAAAAGGCAGCTGCTCTGGAGGAGATGCAGAGCCCGTCACAGGAATATTTGCAAATTGAACGCCTCTGCTGTTCACCAGAGCTGACTCTTTTTCTCTTGGCAGGATCTAAATCACAACTAGCATCTTTCTGACAGGAATGGGTAAGAGCAACTGAAACAGAATCTGGTGTGAGGTGTATCTGAGGAGCTCATTTTCTTTGATGCTTCACATGAAAGGGTTCTTTTCACCATTACTGTCATGCTGTTGAATGAGATAATAAACACACTGAACCCCATATTTGAGTGCATTCACAGCAGCATACTGCTAACAACAATTTGACATGGGTGCCTTGAGCTGTTTGCAGCCCAGTTTACCAAGCAGAAGAGACAAGCACAGAGGAATCTTTCAGAGGGCCAAAAAATGTAAGTACTGCCCTCCAGGTCTTGATGAAGTACTGCCTGCCCCCCAGGAAAGAACCCTGTTCTTCTAGCTTGTGTTAGCTTCGTATGACTGTGTGACTCTCACATACACAGGGCTATGCAAACCTCTGAGAGCTTGGCTACTAAATTATCATAAATAGAGCTGCAGCACCCCCCTCCCACACACACACACATACGTATGTATAGACATAAACACATTTATATGGGTAATGTGTACATGTGTGTATATATATATATATATAAGTAGATATAATTGTAAAGACAGAAGGCCCTACTACCTCTTCCTTCCCTGACCTCCCTCTGATGTCAAAAGCAATCAGTGGAAACTTGAGTGATGCCCTGAACTGCTCAGGTGGCATCACCAGTGCTGGGGAGAGCCCACAGCACAAGCACTAAGGGCCAGTGGAAATGTAGTGAACTGAATCAAAAGTAATTAGCAAGAATCTCTGTGAAAGGCTGTCACACATTTCACCCCCAGGGACTCCTGGGTTTAAAACATTTATGTTAGGCACTCCGGATCATAGATTCACCGAATGCATTGAGTTGGAAAGGACCACCAAAGGTTATCTAGTTCAACCCCCCTGCAAGAAGCAGGGCCATCACTCATCAGACTAGATTGCCCAGAGCCTCATCAAGTTTGACCTTGAATATCTCCAGGGATCAGACCTCAACCACTCTCTCAACAGCGTGTTCCAGTGATCCACCACCCCCATATGAGGAGATTTCCTTCCCACACTGAGTTATGAACAAATGACTCTGTTTGAAGAAAAAAATCATTACAAATATTTGTAAAAGCTGTGAACCCATCAGCTATGAAAGAAAAGTCATATTAGTATGGCAAACTCTGATCAAACAAGATAAAGCTCAGAGGGCTATATCATTTTGATGCATATGGAATTCTGAGCCAAAGTGACATCGCCACAACCTAGACCATGGCACTAAGTGCCACATCCAGTCTGTCCTTAAACACCTCCAGGGATGGGGACTCCACCACCTCCCTAGGAAGTCCATTCTCAGTGTCTGATCACCGCTTCTGTGATAAAGGGCTTCCTAATATCCAACCTAACCCTCTCCTGGCACAGCTTCAGGCCCTGCCCTCTTGTCCTATCACCAGTTGCCCGGGAGAAGAGCCCATCTCCCACCTGACTACAACTTCCCTTCAGGTAGTTATAGAGACTGAAAAGGTCCCCCTCGAGTCTCCGCTAATCCGACTTTCCTTCCAGTCCCTTCCCAAGCCTCATTGCTCCTCTGGACCTGCTTCAGCACCTCAACATCTTTTGTGAAGTGAGGGGCCCAGAACTACACACAGTAAACAGCCTTATTACTTTTCTTTTCAGTTTCACTGTTCAAAATGCATTCTTAAAGGGAAAATACTTTTGTCTGCTTGAGGTTCAAATGAGGGATTGGAGATGCTTCAAAGTGACAATTTGAACAAAAGAAATCCTGCCCAGGGGTCACGCGGCTCCAGTGAGCTCTGCCTGAAGGAAGACCCTGCACAAGGGTGTCAGCAACTGGACACATCTCCACTCACTTTGTGATGCCTCCAGACACAGGGAAGGTTTAATTACAGTTTTCTCATCTGACAAAAAAGGACCAAAGCTGGAAACCCTGAAAAACTCAAAATTTAGCTACTGGGTGCTGGGGCTGCTGCAACATGCAGATGTGCTTGGCATGAGTGAAAAAGGGGCTTCTTGCACCAGTGACTACTCTCCTGCAGCACTGCCAGCCTTGCAGCACACCAGCAGCCTTGCAGCACACCAGCCTTGCAGCACAACACCAGCCTCCTGCTCAACAGGAGCTTAAACTCAGGTTTCTAAGAACAGGAGCTTCTGTTACTGTCGGTGTTAGATTATTTTAACAGGAATATGTTGCCATGTGTCTAAGCCGTGGTCAAATATGGAAGTTCCACAAAAATCACCCAGTAAACAGCAATTCAGTTAAATCATCTTGCAGTCCACTCCCTCACATCCACAGTTTAGCCAGGTGTTTCACGTGGAAGAAGGAAGACCGTGCCTAGCAAGAGTGAGAATAGGCAGAATTATATGAGATCTTTCCCCAACAAATTGACTTCCTTTCCAGCTCCGGCCTGAACAAGAGGAAATGTCAGGAAACACACGATACCCTGACCCACATGCAGGTGAGTGAGGTGCTGGACATCTGCTGCCAGCAGCTAGCTCGCCAGAGGCTCGGCTGGAATGTGCTCGCAGAGTTATTTGATGCCATACGGCCCTGTGATGCTGCAATAGCTAAACATCAAAAAACCCCACCTCTGGGTGAGACTAGTTTTGTGCTGCATTCCTCTGCCACACACAAAATCACTGTCACCCCAACGCACGTCTGTGTGCCAGCACAATACACCACGTGTACATCAACAAACAGCAAAGAAGAGGAACGCTACTACATGGGGGGGTTTTAGGGCAGAGTGGAATTGAGGGAGGCACTGAATATAACACTGAAGTTAAAAAATCATAAAATATCCAAAATACCCCAAGGACAAGCCTAACCACATATTCCCTTAGGACTGACACATTTACTAATATTTGATATATTAAAATTATTAGATATATTAATAGAGTAGTTAGGATATATAAGATATAATTCTATATTATATACAAAATATTATATAGAATATAGAATTATATACATTATCTAGAATATGTATAATTATATGCTTACTACTTATTAATGACCTGCAAGCTGCTAAAAGGACACAACAAACACAGGTAGAACAAAAGTGGAACAAGGCAAACCACCAGCCCCAGGAGCCATAGCAGAGTTCACACCTTGTAATTTGCTGCAATGCTTTAGCTAAGTTGAGTGTTTTCTGCAGAAAAGTTTGAAGTTTGGTTTAAAACGTTGAAAAATCTTGAGGTCTTCCTTTCCAAGTTCTTTGTTGTCTGAAGGTTGTAAGGGGTTTTGTTAAACCATCCCTTTGCATCTGATGCTTTAGATGTGAGCTCGTTTGAAATATGGTTGAGGTCTCTGACCCATGATGGTGGTGGTGAGCCAGAGGTGGGATGTGTGGGGACCCTCACAACGCTATGCCACGGCTTCAGCCACCATGCTTGTGGCCTTCCTGTTGTTTGGGGACTGCAAATTATAGCCAATTTCTGAATTTCAGACATGAGAAACCAGAAGCACTAATACAGATGGAGACTTCAGGTTTTAGGCAGCACAGCTTGATTTTAATATTGACTCCTCTGACTGGCAAAGAATCATCTGCAAACAGCAAAGATTAAGATCTGAAGTGTGATAGCAACTTCATTTCCAAAACCTCCAAGAGAGGAAAAATTCCCATTCAGTCCACTACATGGAGAGGAACAGGGAACAGACAATACCCAAGTCCTGTGCAAAGAAGGAAAAGCACAGGCGTGCAAGGTTTACTGCCTTATCAGCAGGTAACACAAAACCAAGTACAGAAGCAACAGCTGTAAAATATTTTCCACTTTAAGCATCACTGTACACCTTTCCAAGAAGACACAAAGATCCTAAGCTGACTTTTCAATTTGAACATGTCTGCACAAGCATAATAAAATGACAGAACAGTTGAAAAAGACAAAAAAACCACCAAACCCATAAAAAAGAAAACCATCAGCTTTTTGGGATCCCCTCCTCCACCTAAACATAAATGATGCCATAGGGGTCTCATCATGCAAGTGCAGGTCCTAAATACAAAAAAAATCTAAGTTCATTCCTGTGGTCCCTTCTAACCCAGACTGATTGTATGACTTGGTCTGGGTGATCCTGCAGTTGCAGGGGAATTGGACTGGATGATCTTTTGATGTCCCTTCCAATCCCTAATGGTTCTGTGATTCTTTGGGAAACTGAATTGTAATTCTTGGGCAAAGCCTGTACAATCAATAACGTCTGGAATGAATGCTTGTTACAGGGAATTGATGCTTAACAGGGAGAACTGATACTTAATAAGGACATCTTCATGTCTAAACAGCATATATCTGCACCAAGCTTTTTATAGAACGTTCAAAGCTCAAGGCTTAACCATTAATTTTCATACGTCACACCAGACCCAATTGCCTGCTAAAAGGATCTTCCCTTCTTCTCAGTAGTTATTCAGAACTTCCTAGAAACATTCATAGAAAGCACAATTTATTTCAGGAAATAATAGGAATTTATCATTATAAAGACATCTGAATTTAATATTTCTTTGTGACAGAAAAACAGGACAGCAGCTAACAGGACACTTAACTGGCCAACATCAGAACGCTCCTCGGAAGCATTGCTCTGACCGTTATTTCTACTGTTCAGAGCCACACGATCACAGTATCTGCCAGTCAACATTTTCAGCCAACAAAAACATTTTCAAGAGAAAGAGTTATATTAAAAACACTCCTGCAGTCCATGAAACAAGCCATCCCAGATCCAACACTTCAGTTCTGCTCCCACTTAGCAATTGGCCACAAGATTTCCACTTCAACAAAACACAGTGAATGCTGAAGGGTCCAAAGTGATGTTTGTACCACTGCAAGCACCACCATATGTAGACAACAAGGTTTAATCCAAACAAGACTATACCATGGCTAACCACCCCTAGAAAGTGTTTCTCTTGATTTTATCTCACAGCAACAGGTATTTCACACCAAGCAGTAGGTTTCTCTGTTCCAGCCTCTTCCTTCTATGGTTTCACACATTAACCACCCAACAACTATGTGCTGAAGCATATGAGGTCTGTTAATATTTATCCACATTTGCAATACCTGACCTGTCCCACCAAAGATCCCAACATAACACAAGCACTGCCTGCCAAAAGCTCCTGGGACAGGATAGAGCAGCTTTGCAAGAACCCACAGCGAAGCTTCACTCCAGATCAAGAAAGCAGTAAATTAAAAACTAACTCCCTGCTCTGAAAGGAGATGGGACTTTATCTAGGTGGGAATGTGGCTGGTGATACTAGTCCTTCACCAAGAAGCGATGTCACTGCAGTGCATTCCCCACAAGAAGCTCGCTATAAGGGGCTGTACAAGCCTCCAAAGTGTTTGTTTGTGATGGAGTAAATATAACACCTCAGGACACCAAAGAGCTTGACATCTTTGGAAGGAAACTAGGAAGCAACAGTGAAATAATTCCTTAGTGTAATTCCCTGTGTCAGAACACACATGCACATCAATCCATGGTGTTACAGACTTTGTGCTGTGGACCCAATATGCTCCCGATCCAAAGACACAAATCTGAGGCTTCATAAATGATCCCCCCCCCCCCGAAATGATTCTAATTTTCTTCAGTATTAGCCACTGTGTAAATGCTATGTTGGACCACTTCAGTGGCTACCATCAGAGTCCTCTTTGAGACAGAGGCTACAGTCTCCTTTGCAATGGGATAGCTCTTTCAAAGAGCAGCATCATCTGCTCTTAAGTCTCAGAACCACATGCAGGCAAGTGACTAAAGAAGCGAGAGTCTGGAGAAGAGTAATTTCTTCTTCATGAACCAGACAGAGGATGAATTCTGTTCTCCTATGCAGAATCAAGGAACAGAAGTGCTAGGTTAACAGACTCAATCTTAAAGGTCTTCTCCAAATTAAATGACCCTGAAGGAATTGAGACAGTTGCCAGCCTAAAGAGAGACACTACCCAAACCCTGATTTGCCTATTCCACTGGTGCAATCTTGATTATTTCCAGAACCAGGTAATGAACCACATCTCTGTACTGAGCTGCTAAGTGAGCAAAGCTGAGCCATTCTCATTCAGAGATCTGTCCCTTTCAAAGCTGCTGCATCGAAGTAACCTGGCACCCAGCTCCTCCTGCAGCCAAACCTCATCTACACCAGACATTTCTTGCTTCCGTTATACTGAACTGCAGTGGCACTTCCCACAGACTCACCTACCACCCTTTGTGCCATTTTTATAGCTGCAGGTATATTGTTTCCAAAACCTGACAACACTTGGGTCTCCAGTGTGTCTGCAAGGTAGACCGAGGCTGTAGCAAAGCTGCTTTTAAAGCCTGTGGAAATCTTAGAGGTGCATTTAAGTAAGCTGATGGTACCACTGTGACCTTCAACTCTGCAATTTCATTCAAATATCACAAAACAAAGTAAAAAAGGAAATTGACGGAGTTGTTGAAGAACAAATGGGAGCTACACTTAAGACTGAGACTACTTCTTTTGGTTTTCTCCCCCCAGAGAAATCAAACTCAGTAAAAATAAAAATAAATATCGTTTCTTCCCAAACCACTGCTTCTCCTTCCCCCACTGGGCACACATGCAGACGTGCTGACCTTTCTTGTTCCTAAACTCCTGATAGAGAAATTGCACCAGGCTCTCTGCAAACACCTCCTGTATCACCCCTGATATGGGACCTGCCACACACCACAGGAGTCACACGGGGAAAAAGATAAATTTAGAAAGTTAAATGCGTTAAAGGATGTTTTTGTTGAGGCTCGTCCTCGCCCTGGGGCAAGATGGGCATTCCTGAGGGGGTGAGAGATGCTAGTTCTTGTACAACAGCAACTTCTGAGAGGCCTCAGCTGTGATCTGCTGACAGGTTAAGAGCATTGCAGAGATGCCACAAAGCCCAAGAAAACTTCCTCTTACGTTCAGACAGGCCCCTCTTATCTCCAGTGCTGCACTGCAAGATGTAGGACTTCCTCTCTAGAAAACCTGTCATTCAGATCCGCGGCTTCTCATCTGGACACAGCGCAGGTGTGAGTTACCTGACTCTTATTTAAGAAACAGTAACTGCAACAGCAGGATTACTGAGGTGGGTGGTGGTTTAGGGAGTGAGGAAGAACCGTTCAAATCTGGATCACACTTTCTAGCTCTTTTACAGCTGGAACTAAATCAGATCCATTTGAATTTCTTAATCAAATGCTTTTAATTCTACATCTGAAATGGCAGTATGTTTCCAATAAATTAATTATAAAAACCCCACTAAATTAATTCAAAACAGTGTTCAAACAACCAACCCTTCACTGTCAAAGCTTTAAAGAAGTCAGACACCAAGTGCGCAGAAGCCACCGACCAGTGCTCTAAAACAAGAGGTTGCAGAAGGTCTAACCCAGCTTTTTGATGACAACACTTCTCCCCAAGTGGGCAAAAACCATCCCATAACAAATTTGCTTAAATTGACGTGTTCCTGTGGGCTTTGAACTGACCACTGAAAGCAAGCTCAGGGAATGGGGCAGTTTCAGCATGCAGCAAGCTGCTGCTTCTCTGCTCCCCACAATGTTATTTGCTGTAATATCTAAAAATCTTGAGGGTCACGTTGACCAGAAACAAAGAACCACAAGGCTCCTTTGTCTAGTGACACTGGGTAGCTTTAAGGAATAATATCTTATTTGGATAAACTTACCCTTTGCTCAAACAGAAAAGCATTTGAATGAGCTTCTATTTAACTAATAGTTAGGCTTTAAACAATGTTGGTGATTTTAAATTTAATCCCATTTTCCATCGAAGTGCAGCTTGGCACAAAGCACAAGTAAATGCAGCTATTAAATGAGGGTCCTGAGCAAGTGTGTGCTGAGCCCTACAGCTGCTGCAGTGAGCACACACGCAGCATGCATCCACCCAGTCCTCCAGGAATAGTGCCAGATGGATGAGAAAACTACATTTAATTACAAGTCAACACATTTTAATTACTACCAGCCACTGATAACCTACTTCTCTTCGGAAAAGCATCTGAAATAATGAAGGTCTGACTTTAAGGGAGGGTTTCAAACTCAGTATCTGAAGAATATAAAATCTGTAGCCAAATCCTTTACATCCTCCATGCCATACATGTTTCCTCCTTTAAAATGCAAAATAAAAAAAATAAAATCAAAATTGTGATTTGGAGTCAGTAGCAGAGACAATCTCGTGCACCACTGGAATTTCATGTATTACATATGTGAGGCACTACGATTCCTCTAGCTCCCACCTTTCCCACCAACTGCTTCTCTTTTTTCTGGTTGACACAAACAAAAATCAAAGCTTTTGCATTTTAAAACTGCTCTGCCCATCACAGAATCATGGAATGGTTTAGGTTGGAAAGGACCTCAGGAATCTGCACTGAACAGAACTATCAGCTCCCATGGTAGCAGAGTGCCTCTGAGCCCACTAAAACAATCTCAAATCCAGGAGAACTGAATCATAAACCCTTAGCATGCTGGCACATCGTAAACATCATTTCTGTTGAGACAAACTGCTGTGTGGCTCTGGGGCACTGAGAGGCCAGAGCACTGCTGTTATTCCCTAAATTTTCTAACACTGTAAAAACTTTTCCTCAGTTAATTGGGAGGGACCGACAGGCTGTTTATTTACCCCTTTGACGTTTATTTGGAGATAGAAGAAAGACAAAGGTCAGAAACTCTGTATGAAGCTCTCAGCCTTATTAAACATAAAGATAAAAAAGGATTAAAGATAAAAAAGACAAAGACCATCACATCTCAGAAGCAAAACCTGACAGCAGGCAATTAAAATTAAGCCAATAGGTAAACTGCATTTACAGAGTGAATGATACTTTTGTCAGGGAGATTAGACAAGTGTATTTGAATTAACATAATTAACAGCCACTTGGTTGTGGGTTCACTATCGTCCTGCTGCTTAGGGACATATTTAAAGAGATTCATTCAGTTTCCTGGGAGAGATTTATTGCCAGGCATGTAAATTCAGCTCTGTTCGACGATTGTGACATATTCTTCCCATCCTCACGTTTCAGAGGAAGCCCAAAGACAGGCAAGAATCTGCATGTCCTCTAAACCAGTCTCTTTCCAGCCTACTCCAAAGAGCAAATAAAAGGGAACCAGTATGTTTCCATTCAAGTAAGTTTGGTGTCAGCCTTCTGACAAGTGGCAGCCAAATGTGCATCATTAAAAATTCTGAGACATTTCCCACAAACTATCCAGTTTCCTTTCAAGAGTGAGATATATTCAGGTAGAGTCATCAGAAACCTCAAGAATGGCAAAGGAAGGTGCAAGGATTGTACCTTGTTTGTGCATTAACTAACAATCCCTTCTCTAACTGCAAATACATCTGGGTCAAAACCAACGAACCAGAAATGCAGTAGCGTAGTCCACCGGTATGGACTTCTCCAGAATGATTCAACACAATGTCCCTGTGCACACACAAAGTCCACTTCTCTTTTCCAATTGCTTCTCTTCCAGATAGCTTCAGAGAACTGAAAATAGTTCCAGAAATCTTAGCCTTCCCTCACAAGGTCAATCTATGATCCATTTTTCCCTGCTAGTGACTGGACAGAAGGTGTTGTGACTGTCTCCACATCTTTGCCTGCATCTCCTTGCATCTCAGACAGCTGCAAGTGCCCCTTTCTAAACACTATTTATTACAAACACACGCACAACAAACATACACTTCTATACGCAAACACACCAGCTTGAGGGCAGCACAAAGACTTTGTCTACAAAATGCAGAGACTTTTAGTCACTGATGCAGATGGAGGTGAACTGTTGGCCATAACATGGTCAGTGCCTGTAGGTACACTAGCCTTCAAGAGAGCTGAGTGTCCCACAGCCTGCCCAGCATGAGTTTCAGTAAAGCCTCCTGTGAACTGCATTGGAGAACAAGCATCCTCAGAGCCCAGCTCTGCTTACCCAGCCTGAAAGAAGAGGCCACTTCCTTTAACGTCCCATCAGTGTTACTTGTCCTTTTATTTAGTTGCCTTTAGTAAACACCAGTAACAGGAAATATTCCAGGAAGCCTTGAGACACACAAGTATTTCCTAGCCCTCTCAGACATACAATGAGGCTTGAAGCACAGAGTTTAGTTTGGAGAGTCATTACATCAGCCACTACTGCGACTGTGCTCAGGCACACACAGGGCTTCACAGGAATGCTCTGTGCCCACTCACGTGGGCCGAGATCTTGCTCACAGGAGCACTTGGCGTTAGAAGACTTGGCAATGGCTAACAAAGCCACCTGAGCTTTTCACTCTTTTGTGAGCTACCCTTAAAAACAGCGCGAACCCCTCCGCCTGCTCTTCAGCTGAGCACCCTCTGAAGGTGTTGAATGTCAAGCACACTGGAGATGCTGGGATGGTGCTCTGAAACAACCACACAGTCACTCCAACATGTTCTGCCCTGCAGGCCTCCTGACCTTTTCAGTTCCAGACACACCTCCTCTTTGATTCCTCCCCCTGACGCTCCAAATTTCAAACACAGTAAAAACTGACTTCAGAGACAAAGCTGAAGCAATCATGAGTAGCTGCACATCAAGTTTGTGGTCTGCTGCTGGTAAACAGTCTTGCAAAGGAGGACAAACCAAACCTGCAGAAGCGCTTCATGATTTATCATGGTGCAAACAGTACTTGAGATACCTTCCATTGTCTCATCTGAAAGCTCAGCCTCCAGTCCACGTTGAGAGTTAGAGGAAGGCAAGCACCGTATCTGACCCAGCTGTGCAGGTCATAAGGCCCAACCGTTCTGTCTGAGTGGCTCTTGCCCGAGAGAGTAAGCTGCCCATAAGCAGAACCACTAATGAAACCTGAACCCTGCCAGTTCCTTCCTCCACCTTGAGAAGCACCTTGAGAAATCTGGATTGCTTTCATGAGACTGAAACTGGTCAACAGGCTCAGAAGTGATGGGGCAGAGGGAAAAGGAGAAAGTCCTGGGGAAGGGTGAGGATACACACCAACCAATAAGAAACATTAGTTGATTTTCTCCAGGAAAAAATCAATTACATGGAATTACAAGTGTCATGGCCTGCAGACACAGAAAATTCAAGGCAAAGTTTGGAAATCTGGCGTTCTCTAGCACAGGACTGTGGTCTGTGCTAGAATCACACAGCAAGACTTTATTGGGGACATTTCCCCCACAAGAGAAGTCTCCATCTGAGGCAGTCGCAAGAAACAAGCAACAAACTGCATTTAAACTACGAAGCCAAAGAAAAGACACTCCAGAAGGAAAGGCTTGTTCCTCTTGTGGCAGCTGCAACACATTCAAGACTAAGTGCTCTGGCCCTGGTGGCACACCAAGGAGACCATCAGCAAGTTTGAAATGGCCTGGTTCTGATCAGCACTGATTTGCACTACCTCTGCCTAGAGGAAACCAAGAAACTTGCCTGAAAGAACCACATCCAGAAAGTTCAGTTTAGATGTGCACTACCAAAATTAGCTACCAACACACTAAAAATACCCTTAACTTAGCCTTGGGGCAGCAAGGATGGCCCTTCTTCTGATATCCAACCAGTCCTAACACCTACCATACGCTGCTCATACCTCACGTTACTGTTTTCTAGTACCAGATTTGAGCTGAGGAGAGTCTGTTAATACAGGAAAAGCCTAGAAACCTGCTTTCTTTCATAAAGAAAATTAATCTTCCTCTGGATCACACTGGTTTGACTTTCCAGAAGAAGTTTGCAGTTGGCATGTGTAGTCTGAGGTGAGTACTGTGGAGCAGGGAGAATGTGTTGGCAGCGCACAAAAGAACACGGGCAATTTGGCTGCCATCAGGAAAGATTGTTTGGTTTTAAAAAGCATTAAATGTTCGCCTGTGCCAGGAAAGCTTGACCTCTGCTTTTGAGAAGGATATATAAATTGATTCAACAATTTAACAAAGTTCCAATTATGCAGCACTTAGTGCCTGGGAATTCACACTTACCACTCACACACCCAGCTGGATCCCCGCAAGGGTATTTGCTTGACACTCTTAGCGCTGCAAACACAGGATTAACAATTTTCCCCCCTCCACTTCTGCAGGATTTGTTCAATACTGTCACAGATGATCAGCTCTGTCTGACACAGGGCAAAGTGGAAGCTAATAAGCAAAAATAATGCTTTCCCCATTATTTTAGAAGGTTTAGTGGTGCAGATCATCTAGCAAACTGCATTTCATTTCAGCCTTAAACACCTTGAACCTGCACAGCCTGCAGAGGCAGTGCCCTTTGCAACAACAGTTCTGTGTGAGGGTGCCCTAAAGGTTATGGAGAATGTGTGGTGCATGGCAAATCCAACCCAACACCTGCATCTCTGCATCAGCCCCACCAGGCCCAGTCCTTCTATTTATACAAGTGATGCTGAGCATCTGCCTTGAAGAAATAAGTGCTGCTTTACCCAATAACAAACTCTTCAGAGAGTTATTTGTGTAAAGCTCTGCCTCAGCCAGGCAGAGCTCAATCAAGGGTCAAAATTAAGATCAAGTAAACACAAATAAAATATCCCCAGTGAACTAAGAAGCTTTTCTAAGCTGGCAGTCAAGCAACCTGCCTTCCCTGCACTCCCCCTGTACTGCCAATCACCTTGATTTCACTGCAGCTGCTTTTACCTCACATACTACAATAGGTCACCCCTCTGCTCACAGGTACACATTGATTACTGACAATTGAAGCATAGGAAATAAATAATAGGGTCTCAGGATGGAAAGGCTTGTGTAACTCAGGGTGTAAGATGCCAGTTTTTCACAATGCCGGCTGTATGGCGATAAGCAGAGATCTAGCACAGGTACAAGCAGGTACCACCAGGAATCCAAAGCCAACCTTCCACAGCCATTGTCTGACAAGGCTTTCTGGGTGGTTGTGGTTTTTCATTTGCCTGTTTGCTTCAAAGGTTTTTTTCCTTCTCATTTAGAGACAGACTTAATGATGGCAGTTTGCTCTCAGTTAGTATCTAGAGCTGCTTGCTCTCCCCAATACACAGAAAACTTCCAGCAGGCAGGGACTCACCCTGAGCATGATGCAAGTGCAGCTGCTGTGCAGGTCAGCTCCAGGTGAAGCAGCTTGCCAGTGTGCACAGAGATGGCTCACACACGTGCCAGAGTGCCCACACTGCCAGAGGTGCCAGAGTTCAGTACCTGTACCACTTCAGACCACTTCTCACCAGCCAGCATGTGAACAGCACTAAGCTAACACCGTAAAATTTAAAATGGCAAGAATAGAAACTCTTTTAAGTGTTTCCACAGGTCCCCCAGCACCAGTGTGGGCTGCACCTTGTGCTGAGGGAGTTAGGAAAAAAAAAAAAGCAGTATTTTATAAGTGGCAGTCCACAAGAAAAGAACACAGTTTAAGGAAATACTTTGTGTTTGAGATTATACCCTCTTCCTCAGAAGCATTTCTCAGTTTTAATGAAGGAAGAGTGGAACAACCCCAAAATAGAGGTAAAAATTACATAAAGCTATGACAATGGTGAACACCCTGTTGATTCTTACCTTTAAAAAATTCTTAATGATGCTGAAGCAAGAGCATCATCCTCTTACAACAAGAAGAGGGCAACAAGAAGGACAGAAAGATGTCTAAAACACCACAAACAAATGGAAGATCCAGCCAAAACCAGAGTGTTCCAGAGATGCAGCAACAGGAGATGACTGACAACTATTTAGTGCTTCATGGAGTCAGGCACGTAAATCTTTTCCTGGATGAACTTATCAGGGACATCTCCACCTCCAACCATTTAGGGGAAAGAACTAAGTGCTTACTTTTTCAATTTCACATGAGGTCCTTACAGTGTCTTCCCAAACTCCTGAGAAAGACCTGTGGCTTCTACTGTAGTCCTCCTCTTTGCAGAAAGCTATTCACATTTTATTTGCATATCTCTACCTTCATGTCCCCGTTCTCCCTCCTCCACCAGTATTTCTGAGGTTGAGAATCAGGCTTTCTCGCAGTGTGGAAGTGAAGACGCTGCCATGATGTAGAACTGGAAATTAATTCATCAAAACTAAATGAAGCCTAAAATGTTATCACACCCTGAATTTTTCAAGTAAGAGTTCCTTATCCCTGAATCGTCACATTTTGCAGCTTTCTGTACAGCTTTATTTTCCTGTTACTGCTTCAGATGAGCTCTGCACCACGAGATAGCAACATCAAGAGCACACAGCACACATTCTCAGGAAGAAACTTCAACAAATCCCCCAACCTTACTGGCTGCATCTAGTAGAAATGCCTGTCCAAATCCTTCAGGCTTTCATTTAAGACTGAATTTGATTTTGTTCCCTCAATGAAAACCTCTTTTTATATTTAAAATTGCTGTTAAGAGTCCTAGAATCATAGAATCATTAGGGATTGGGAGGGACCTTGAAAGATCATCTAGTCCAATCCCCTTCTTGAACATTACTGAAAAACAGATCAAGGAATTTCTAAATTAAGAGTTTTTGCTCAGACTTTCCAAAAATATTCACATACGTTTTTCTATTCATGCCTTTGTCAAAGTTACTTGGGAAATAATTAGCAGTCTCTCCTTTGTTGTGACTGTCTAGGAGCTATATATACATGAAGAATGGCAGAAGTTTCCTGGGTCATTTCTAGTTCATTCCCTTTCTGGGTCTACAAATCCTCACCCACGTAATTATTATTATTAATTAATATATCAGCAAGAGAGAAGCAAAAGGAGAGAGAAAGGTACAGAAAAACAACTTCATCCCAGGAAACATCAAGTCCCCTTACAAGCTGACAAATTTCAAGCACATCTTGAAAGCAGACTGACTTCTAGTCCAGCCTTAGCATTTCAAAAAGTTAAATAACATTGCTGTAACATCTGAGCTTGTCATCGAGGTCAAGGCAAGACCTCCAAGTTCATGAAGAGAAACATATTGCCTGAAGCACTACAGAGAAACCACACTAACAGCATTGAAAAGCTGCCTGGTTCTCCAGCCCAGTCTTTCCACATTAGCAGTAAGACAGACCAAAAGAAATAAACCTTTTCATCACTCACCTATTCTAAAGCCCTCCTTCCCCTTTGTTCTGAAATGCAGAGAGGATTCATGCACGGCATCCTGCTCTAGCAAGAGAAGCAAGGCTGCCACCTCCTTTAAAACAGACTGATAAGCCTGAGCTGGTTGAAAAAAACAAGTAAATCTGTGAGCTAAAGGAGGAAGCCATAAATTATAAAATAGTGATGGAGACAGAGTCAAGGATGCATGTACTCAACAACTGAAAACACAGCTAATGCAAGAAGCAGACACAGAGGTGGCTGACAGCTCAATAAAGCTGCTATGAGCATTGACAGGACAAACAGCGCTGGAAAACAAATGAGAAGACCTAGGGGAGTTAAAAGACAACAGGAGCAAAGAGGTTCCCAGTGCCACTACTTACTCACCAGATTTACAGCGCTCTATTAGCTGGCACTGCTGTTATCTCTTGCTAATATAAACTAGATTCCATTCTATTTAAGCTACTGAAAAATGAGTACAAAGGTGATGAAAGCCTGGTGTCGTTCTTGTGGGGAAGGTGCTGATGTGCACTCGGGCGACCAACAGCGCTGAGCTAATTCAGGCTTTATGGTCTCTACCCAAAACCTTGCCTACATTTTAGCTTAACACAGCCTGCTCATTGTAGGTCTTTGCATATTCTTATCATTGCCATGAATAATTTAGTTCATACAATAAGCCATTCTGTGTACTTCAGGCATTTTCTCCTCCAGACCATCAATACAGACCCAAAGCATTGAATGGGAAGGCAGGGGAGTTGGAACTGGATGATCTGATGATTCTATGAGTCTATGATTCTATGATCCTGTGGTCCCTTCTAACCCTGACTGACTCTATGACTTGGTCTAGGTGGTCCTGCTGTGGCAGGGAAATTGGACTAGATGATCTTTCGAGGTCCCTTCCAATCCCTAATGGTTCTATGATTCTAGGTCAGTGGGGCTGTCAACATTGCTTCCCTTCTCTCCTTATATTTTGCCCAGTTCGTAAAAAGTAGAGCATAGAACACCAGTCAACCCATGTCCTGCAGCAAGATTCCCTATCCAAGGGAAATCAGAAACAGCATACCACATGGGTTTAAGTCAGGCTCAAGCTGAGGAATGAGGGAGAGGCAAAGTGCGTTTGCTTCAGTAAAAAACATGTTTGTATCATTCAGCTTCCCAAACGTCTATCACCAGGCTTGCATGGGGCACTCGCAGTAGGGTGGAGGAAGTTCACTGAGGGCTCAGCTCCACAGAGAACAGAGTGGCAGATAAGGGACCAGCCCTGCTTCAGATAAAAGTGTTGGTTTCCCCTCATTGCAGCTCCTTGCTCTGTGGACAAGTCTTGGCTGCCTCTGAGGCTTAACCCAGCACCGTTTCTACTGAACCCAGACCTGGGTGCTCCATGTATCTGTCACTGGCACCCAGCTTTTCCTCCTGCCTTTGTCACTCCTTACCAGCTGGACACCTTACCCTGCGGATGCCAGGATATGCTGTCATTTGATTTCAAAGTGAACCAGCCAATTTCTTGCACGTGCAGAAGCAAATCCTCTCCTGCAATGCACAGAAGAGACTCCATGCAGACTCATGCTGCCAAACCAGAGAACATGCTTGAAGGCCATTTTCTGATCTAAAAAATAAGGTACTATTACAGCACAGACTTGGTGTAGTAAACACCTTTACCTCTCCAATTCTGAGGGCAACTCAGACTTCTCCCAAAAACAGCACGGAAAACAATCTCAATTCCACTTTGCAATCTGTGGTATTAAAAAACCAAATCCCTTCCACAGGTTATTGTCAGCGTGACCACATGGAAGCTCTGCACTGTGCCTGCTGAAGTCCTTCCTGTGCAGGACTCCCTGCAAGATGAGTGCTACGCTGTGATCCTAAATAGCATCCCAGGTTGTTTACAGGATAAGCTGACTAGAGGTATTTTTATCCTCATCTCTCCAGAGCAATTTATAATTAATAGTCTTTGGATGAGATGCACTTGCAGGAGAACATCAGTATGCTGAGATTCAAAACACAGCTTCTTGCAGTGCCAGTGCACCAGGACAAGTTCTCAATGACTGGTGGTGTGAGTGCTGGGCCATAGTGACAGAGGCACAGGCTTGCTGCAGGGAACAGCACAGTCTGTATGCTGACCTGTCAGGAAAAGAACCTGTAGGCGGAGCTGAGAAGTCCCCCAAGAATCAGGGATCCACTTTTCCAAGTGGATGATACAGCTGTCACCACTGCGTTCTCTGGCCTCATACTGAAAACATTTCTGCCCTTTAACAGATATTGTAAATCTCAGTGGCAGCCAGTGTGTTTCCACACAGTTCACATTCCAGCATCCCTCCTGTTTCCCCCAAAACCTCCCTGCTCTTGACAGCTCAGCTCCAAGGATGCTGGCCACACAGCTCCTGTGGAAGTGTCCGTTAATTGCAGAGGTTCAGATACAGGTGGCTGTGGCAATGCTTTTCACCACATAGAGATCACAGCACTCCAGTTCCAACAAAGGCTCCCTTGTGCTACTGCATGGCCTGAAAGGAGCATGCCACGGGATACAGCTGCCAGGAAGCCAGGGAGAGGCATGAGGCAATAAGAAAGCAGAGAAACAGAGCCAGAAGAGAGAGAGAGCCAGAAGAAGTCTGCATGCATCTACTTCTTCCTCTTTCCTCCACGATGTGCAGCATTTTCCTCACCTCTTTCATGTTTCATAGAAGAAATGAAGAGCTGGAACCTCAGGGGGTTCCATCTGCTCTGAGGTGCTGCTCCTGTGGAGCCTCCTGCTCTGCCTGAGTTCTACCTGCTCAGTTGGGGTTCCACCTGCTCTGAGGAGCAACTGCTGCTCACTTCCAGGGCCAGGGAACTGGCAGACACCACCTGATGGGCAGCATCCCTTCCCTCTCCTGTCTTGAGGGCAGGAGAAGCCAGGTAAAATGTTCAAGTATCATCATTTGCAGGGTAATGCAGCTATAATCCTCCTTTAGCTGAGCCAGAGCTGTCAGCTGACAAGGCAGACAAAGCCACATTTATCAAACCACACAGAAGCCACAGAAGCAGGAGCAGGGACTGAAGTCCATGAACTGCAGAGACATCCACACTGAATTTATCTTAAAAAAGAAAGTATGTGGGCTTAAATGTGAGAGGAAATATTTATGACAACCTAAGCAACCCTCCTAAACGTAATTATGAGTTTAACTTTCTTCAGTTACAAGGTCACCAAGAGCCCCTCCCATGCCCTGCTAGCTTCTGCTGTGGAAATAAAAAACAAAGGACAAGAAACCTCATAGATGAAACCTACACTGCATTAACTTGGCTTCTTTTAGCCTCAAAAATGCAAATCCATTATGTCAGGAGAAACAAAGTCTGCCACCTGCACCTATGGCTCTGTAGAACAGCAAGTGAGAAAGTGAATCCAAACAGTCACTGCAGAGAGTTGGGAAACAAGCAGCGTCCACCAACACTCAGCTGTATCTGCTCACTCTCTCACAGACTGAACGTTGTCCCACGTCCCTGTGTTTCCCATTTCCAGACTGCTGGGGGTCCTCCTCCCATGCTAGGTTTTCCCCTTCCATCCTTCTGCTGGCAGTTACCCCAACAGCAAGATCACTTTGCAGAGCACACTCCGTTATCACAGCACTGTGCTAGTCCCCACGAGCACAAACCCTCATGTTTTCCAGGAAAGCAGCACGTTACGTGTGTATTAGCAGCCAGCAGCACTCACTGTTGCAGGTACACTGAGCAGTGGGAGTTCTAGACTGCAAAACAGGCTTCTGGTGCATGTGGAGAAGCCAGGGAGACCGGACAAACCGACTCCAGTGCTAAGGGAAGCAAGAGGCAGCTTATCAGCCCTGGAAGGCAGACAGGCTGCAGCTGGCGAAAGGGAACAGTGTGTCTCAAAACAAACCTCTTGCTAATGTACGAGTGGTGGGCCCTGTGCACAGAGCTGGCTCCCTCAGAGGAGCCGTATCTAATCCCGGCACTAAATCATCCTCTTCAGCTCCAGGAAGGAAGAGTCCTTGAGTTTGCCTCACCCAGCTGAGTTTTCCACACCACCAACACAACTGAACTGCCGGTTACTAGAGTTTGCGTTGATTTTATACAACTATCCCTTACAAGAAGCTAAATGTTAGAGAATATGATTAATAAATATTTTGTTTCTAAGGAAAAATCCATATGGCTTTACATGAAAAAAAGCAGCACTTCTGATCTTTTCAAGTGTCAGGCTATAGCAGCAGCCTGAGACAAACTGCATACCTCAGCAGTCCTACAAACGAGCGCATTCAAACACTGATAAAACAAAACAAAGAGCCTTGTATTTCCAGGATCACCATGGGAATGGCGTGCTTTGTCTGGATGGGGTGTCCTGGCTTTACTGGTGGATCTTCTGCTGCACACTGACAGAAACGACCAAAAAACCACTAGATTGGAAAATAACACCCTTTCTCTGCTAGCCATCAGCTCTAGCCAGTGCTCAACAGATGTGCAATCACCAACAGCACCGCAGGCAATAAAATTTAACAGAGCTGGTTTCAACTAACTTTCTCTGCGGGTTCAGAAAGAAACACCGTCCCTAGCAGCAAGGTAACCCCACAACTGAGCTGTTCCATTAGGTCTGGACAATTTGGTGTGGCTTGTTCGAAGGCTAAGGAATGGCCACACTGAATTAAAAACAGTTCAAGGATGCAGAGAAATATTACCTCTTGCCTCTGGAACCCTGGGTGAAAACACAGTTTCAGCCATGAGGGCAAACCTTATGTGGTCTTAACTGCATGGGCCGCTACAGAGCAAAACCTACCACCCACTGAGGGAAACTCCATCTAGATGGAGATATGAAGAAACTAAATATAAACACAGTGAGGAGGGATCCATTTGGAGGACTTCTATTGGCCAATAATTCACTCAGTGTACTAGCTGAAAACAAATCTCTCTAGAAAGCAGGGCTCTCCACCTTTTTGCATCTTTCTGAAACCCACTCCTTGGTTTTCCTTCCTTCTCCCCAGAGATGAGGCTTCACCAGCTACTGTTTTCATTCCTCCTGACTCTTCCATCCTCCCATAAAACCTGTCCCAAGGGTACCCCTCCACCACACTTCCAAGGGCCAGCACTGATTTGCTATCCTAACAGAACTGCCTTTAGCAGGACACTTCTATCTTGGGGCTACAAAAGGTGCCTTGAGAGATTAGTGCTTCGCCTCTGCCACCCCCCACACTTCTGTTCACCCACTACTCAGTTTCTCTTCCTTTCTCCCCTTCAACACAGGGTCACAAATCCACCAAACATGACTTAGAAGACATTTGTCTATGCCCTTATCTTGCCCAGCATGATGTCCAACCTACAGATGGAGGTTTTTCCTCACTGACCACACCTTGGAGCCAGACTGCGCCACACGCAATCCATAGCAGGCACCAGCTGTATTTAACAGAAAGCAGAAGGGTGAACAGGGTAAAACACACACATTATACTGATCCTTGCATCTGGAAGAAGCAAGTACTCTTCATTTCAGAGAACAACAGCAGAAAACCTAATGGGACATTGGAGAAAAAGTGAGAGCAGCCAAGCGTCCTGTCTCACACCACGCTCCCTGTGGCAGACATTATGTGCTGATCTGTCACTTTCCTACACCACCACCACCCCAGAAGGCACCAACAACCTGCAGCGCCTGCTGACAGATCCAGATAACACCTCACCACAAGCAAGCACACGACCCTGAGCAGAGCTTTTCACACGGTGGAAAGAAGTTATCCTCTAGGCAGCAAGATCTGTATCTTCAGGCTGAGCGTTTCCCCACTCCTAGCCAGACAGGCAAGCACTGGCCCTTTCAGTCCAGCACACACCTTCCTTCATAGCCTAGCACACAGAAAGCAGAGAGCTATTACGATGGAAGAGGGGTGTGCAGAACAGAACTGGAGGTTTTACATCTGAACTGGCAGCAGCAAGAGATTAAAAACTATTTGTACAAAGGCACACACGTGATCAAAGACAGGACACATCCTCTCCAGTTTTCAGGACGATGTGGTAGACATAGGGGAGTTAAGAGCACATTAATCCTGGACAAAAAGCTAGCAACTTCCAACGGGTATATTAATTATTAAAGCTGCAGCAATAAAAATATCCAGCAGCTCAGAGACACATGCCAATATTAGAAACCATAAGTGCTCCAACAACCTTGCACTTCAACTTGCAGACTCACTCTCCCTCGCCGCATGTACCAACACAGCCATTTAAACCCCACCGTTTTCATTAAAATCCCTCTGTAAGAATGAATTAAAAAATACAGCTAAGAGGCACCCCCACACAGCAGCAGTTTGCTCCCCTTCTTTCCACCTCTCTTTTCAGTCCCAGTAAGACTACAGCATGTTGCTTCCTCAGCCAACAAACCAAAGGAGGGGTTGTGTTAATGACTTGGAGCTTTTAAAGACACGCAACTGTCCTTTAAAACAATCACGATGACAAATATTGGGAGATAAAAGACAAGACCTGCTTGAGCCTGAAAAGACACTCCTCATTTTTCAGGAGTAGGATTAGTCACTAGAATACCCCCAACTCAGATATTTACAAGCCTTCGGGACGTCATAACTTTGGGGAGAAAAAGTTGGTTCTGACGCACACATTTATTTATGAGTAAAAGCAGAGTACGTTCTGTGTTGGAATGAGCAATCCTTGCTATCAATTGACCTGAATTAAGTTTTACCTCAGTGCATCCAACTCAAATGAACTTCAAACCACACATTTATAGATATGAAACGCAAAGCGGAAATAAATTCTACCAGTACTGGCTGTGCACCATCGAGCTGAGCAACTCCAGCTAGCAGTATTTAACGTGGTTAAATGAAAAAGTTGGTGGGGGGGCTGGAATCTCAGCAATTTCTCAACAGATTAATTTACTGTATTGTCTCTGGAGGGGAGAAGTTTTGCGTCTCTGATGTTTGTATCACTATACCATGGGTATTAAACAGATGACAAACAACTGCCAAGCTGGCTGTCCTCCAGTTAATCATCCTGCTTTGACTCAGACTTATCTGTGAACTGCTGCTAAAAACCAATTGCTTGTTTAATGGGGCAGAAAGATTAAATCAATTTCAATATGCATCTCTGAAGTGTCCCTCTATATGTAAGTGCTGCCTAGGGGAGCAAGGAACACGAGTGCCCTTCTGCTTGTGCCTGTCTCGCTTCCACGTTTCTAACTCTACAGCTACCCAACTATACAGTCACACAAAGAAGCTGTAGCTGTATGCAAATGGTACTTTTTAGGTTGATAGCATCCTCCAGACACAGACAAAACTTCTCCCTCATCTCCAGGGAGGTGATAGCCATACACTCAAGAGAGATCAGCTAACACGGACTCATCAGGTGTTTCATTAAGTAGCCCTGACAATGAAGAAACCCAACACAGTGAGCACTGCTGATGCCCTCTGCTGCCACCAGCACTCTTGGTGCTCTAGGGAGATGTGGTGACTGCTGAGGTGAAGGACGTTTCTATGGCTGGGGAGATGAGCCCAGGCCTGTCTCCAAACAGGCAGTAGCCATTCCAACCCATTGCCAAGACATCAGAGTCAAGAGCAAAGCAGACACACACAGCATCATGCGCCTTTGCTCAGGTGAGGAGCATTCACACAGAATCAGAAGTGATTTGCTGACTTCACCACATCCCAAAATCATTTTCCACACTGAGACACATAAAGGCAGTGCACCATTTTGGACTTAACCCTTTCTTTCTCTTTTTCCTTTAAACAAAGTTAGTTTCTTAAGTCAAAAAATAACTCAGTTTTACACTGCAACGTGGAAATTAAAGAACTGCATTAACCAAGAATTTGGGATTTTGATTTTGTGACACATATTTTATGGCAGAATGTCCACACACAAACACAATTTCTGTGGCCCTCTGCTACAATAAACCAGAAAACTAAAATTTATGCCACTTTAGAAAATCGCAAGCCTGGACCAAGGGTCAAAACACCACCTCCATAACCCGCCCATGTTCTCCCAGTGCTCTCTGGTCACATTTAATTAGTCTGTGCCTATCACACAGAGAAATATTCCCCTGTCATGGACGTGCATCTGAGCAGCGATGTGTTCCCCCAGACAGGGGCTGCACAATGCACCACCTCTGCAGGAGGCAGTGGTGTGCTTTCTCATGATGGCTTTACACGCTATTTTGGGGTGCCAGCCCATCTTCCAGAGTTATTTTGAAAGCCAGTCTTTCCAGAGGCACGGCTCGCATCCTGCCTGCCCCTTGCACCAGCAGCACGAGCAGTGCCAGGTGCTTAGAGCTGCCAGAAGCCAGACAACGAAAACGAGAGCAGACAGCCTACCCGTGCATCATTTTACAGTGCTCTGGCACTTCACTCAAGAGCTCCAAGGCCACAGAGAAACTACCTGATGCCACAGTAAGGATTTTCTGCCCCCTAACAGTCTAAGAGACCAAGAACAGACTCAAAAATGCAGTCTCCTCCTTTTTCACACGCACCGTATTAACACTGCAAAAGCAGTGAAGCACTCCAGCACGCCAGAATTAAAAGGCTTGTGTTATCCCCATGTAAATCCAGCATCCCACCTCGCACCATTTTTATCATCACACAGATAGCTAAGTTTGCAAATTGTATCCACCAGCCTTTCAACATTCTTCTTCAACACCCTGTCTTCTGAATGAGGCATACAAAAACACTAAATGGGTTTAAGCTCCACAAAAAAAAACCCCCAAAAAACCAAAAGAAATTAAGAATAATCCCACAAGCCAGCACTTGGGAATTTGTTTCTCTCTGGAATGGAGGATTCCAGCAGCATCCACCACAGCTGGGTGGTCCTGCAGCTCTTGCCTTTGACTCCACAGCTCACTGGCTTTCCAGGAGCTTCCAAAAAACCCCTCAGACTTATCCAAAGGCTTTGCACTGCAACCCTCAGTTATCCCCACTGAAACCAATGGGGGAAAGAATAATGATTGGATTTCCAGGTACAAATAAACAGTGTGATACTGACATCTGCAGCTGCCCCTTCCACTGCAAACCCACACAGCACAGAAGCATCAATGAGCATTTCAGGCCACCAGTTATTATGTCCCATCAGCATTTTCTCTCATTAATCACCTGATACACAGAATAGGAAATAAAGGTTTTGCATGGGAGACTGTGCCAACAGGAGGAGGTGTATGTGTTGTGCTGGGATGGGGAAATGTACCATTTCAACACCTGCTTCCACCTAAGGCTGTCCTTGCTGGTTAAGGTTTCCCATAACAGACTGGTTTGGCAAGGAAAAACACTGCAGTGAAAGCGTATCACAGAACTGCAGAACGATAGGGACTGGAAGGGACCTCGAAAGATCAGCTAGTCCAATCCCCTTGCCACAGCAGGATCACCTGTAGCATGGGAACATATCCAGGCAGGTTTCAAACATCTCCAGAGAAGACAACTCCACAACCTCCCTGAGCAGCCTGTTCTAGTGCTCTATCACCCTCACGATAAAGAAGTTCCTTCTCATACTGCTGTGGAACCTCCTGTTTTATGGCTTACACCCATTGCCCCTTGTCCTATTATTGGATGACATTGAGAAGAGCCCGGCTCCATGCTCCCTTTCCATTTTTATAAACATTAATGGGGCCAACCCTCAGTCTCCTCTTCTCCAAGCTAAAGAGACCCAGCTTCCTCAGCCTTTCCTCATCAGGGGATCCCTTCATCATCTTTGTGGATCTGTGATGGACTCTCTCCAGCAGTTCTGTGTTCTTCTGGAACTGAGGGGCCCAGAACTGAACACAACGTTCCAGATGTGGTCTCAACAGGGCAGAGCAGAGGGGAAGGAGAACCTCTCTCAATGGACTAAGTATAGCCCTTCTAATCCACCCCAGGATGCCATCTGCCTTCTTGGCCACAAGGGCCCATTGCTGGCTCATGGTCATTCTGCTGTCCACCAGGACCCCCAGGTCCCTTTCTCCTATGCTGGTCTCCAACAGCTCAGCCCCCAGCCTAAATACAATTCCAAAATACAAGCACGAGGAGTAAGTCACACCTACCATCTGAAAGCACCTCATTCTCTCCAGAGATTTGCAGAAATTAAGTTTGCCCAGAAGGAAATATTTTTTCCCAGCACATCTGTGAGATGCCAGGAAAAGTCAAACAATTTCTGTAGGAAGTTTCTATCTCAACACAGCACAGTTCCAAAGAAGAAACACGTATCTGTGTCTATAGGCAATCTTCCTCTCCTCTAAGTCGCACACCTCCATGTGCCAGCGTGTGTCTGTTCCCCGTTTGCCACTGCTCGCTCAAACATCCATTTGCTAGGTCTGCTGCTAACACTTCAGAACTCCAAGTGCAAACAGAGTGAGACTTTTCATTATAAGCAGTTGAGTCCAAGAGAGTTTCTTCCCCTCCCCAACCTTTCCATGAGAGGATGGCCATCTCAGCTGGAACCCACACAGACACCCTCTACCAGCATTTCATCACCATTTCTTTGCAAGATCCACGCCAGACGAGTTTGCAAGCCATCACAAAACTTTGTACTCCAAAAATTCTACTTCCTCTGGGTAATTGCTCTGATTTCTTCCCTTTTGACTTTGCTTCATCTGAAGCAAACTCAGCAGTGCATGAGAAACTCACGAACACACAGTTCATCCTGAACACACACAGGTTTGGTGTGAGAAGGACAGAGCACACTACAGGCTGTGGCTCCCTCACCTCCTCCAATTCTACTGCTTTTGCAACCACACAATAGCCCCAAACTGGAACTCTGTTAAAAATCAGAGAAGAGCAACTGGCAACAGCAAGGCAGAAGTGATATTTCAGGAGGTACTTCTGAACTGTTTTTTAAGCCACATCATCTTGCACGTCTGATTTTGAGGTGCAGAACCAGTCAAATCAGCAAAACACAGTAGGGGAGAACACGTGTCAGAAACTTCTGAAATTATCAGTGCTGTTCTCTAACTCATAGCTCCACCTTCGCTGTGTTTCCAGATTTAGTTTTCTGGAGACATTTGAAACCTGCCTGGACATGTTCCTGTGTTACTTGATTTAGGTAGTCCTGATCTGGCAGGGGGATTGGAGTAGATGATCTTTTGAGGCCCCTTCCAACCCCTAATGTTCTGTGATTCTGTGACACTGGTCAGGATGCAGTTTGCCACTCCATCAGCAGAGTCCACCTTCCTGCATTGTCTCCTCCCCAGACATTTATCTCTGACATTTGCCTCTGTTTGCTCCCTAATCCAATATTTAAACAGAATAGTGGAAAAACAGCAAAGAGAAGTGAATTTCTGTTTGTGGCTGAAGATGAGGAGATAAACATGAAAGCAAACAGAAAAGGACTGCCCAGAGGGGTGCTGGTGAGCCCGGCTGCTCCTCCCAGCAGCAGGAGCTGTCGGGTCATCCCCAGGGCTCACCTTGGGGGTTAATGTACAACTACAAGAGTGCAAACAGCGCTACACAGCAATGGCAGTAACAGGAACAGTGTACCCGAATAATTACTGAGCATCCGTGTGTTACTGGAACTACAGTTGCAGCACAGTCCTTCTGCAGTAAAACCTTCCAGTAAAGACCGCCAGGAAAAACCCGAACTCTGAGTGCTGAGCACAGGGGCAGCAGCTCTGCTGGCCCTCAGACCTGCACTGCCTCGACAGGGATCCTGTGCCAGGGCAGGACAAGAGGGGTTCAGAGGAGACTCTGGCCACTGCCAATCTCTCCAGGTACAGACAATAGGGGATGGCTTGACCAGCCACATCCTGTTCCTGTCCTGATCCACCAGTTTGCTGAACAAATGGAAAATGCAAGTCTGGACAGCCTGTATGTTTAGGTTTCTCCCATGTATAACAATTCTACACTTCTAACTAAAATTAAATACATTTTACACTGGATGCCTTTCTTGATACTCTCTCAAGGTTTACATGCCAACACTATCATTTCACACTGATAAACACGTTGTACAAGTAGAACTGCAAAGCAGGATAAAAAATTGAGTTAGTTTTGGTTTTTGCCTGTAATTCATAAGTGGATTTTGTTTTCAAGCCCTCCCTGTGTTGTTTTTATTTCTGCACATTAGCACCTTAGCTCAATCAATTGGTTAATATTGTTGCTGCGGTTTTTTAACCACTGATACTAAACTTTTTTATTCCTAAGTCAAAAATGAAGTCTAGTCTTCTTAAAGGGCAAAATTCACTGAAGGAAAACTGATGGGTCAGCAAGTACATGACCTTTTCAATTAAATTAGCTCACTCCAGTACTGCAATACCAGAGTGAAGGATTCTTCTCCTGAAGATTTAGGACTGCCAAGTTCATGATCAAGACCTTTTATTCTGAATCACAGGTTATTTGTGGTCATGAGCAGACTGGAGGCTTCTATTCAGTCACTAAGCTGGATGCTGCTAAGAAAAGTCATTCAGGAAAGTGAAAATCTCATAATCAAGATCTGATCAGATTTGATTCACTGATCTTCAAAGTTTTAAATAAATCCAAAGCTGGAATCCTCACTCTGAAAGCTGAAGTAAATAAAGTTAATGCCATACTGATATTTTAAATTTATCTTAAGAATTCTTTTCTCTAGTGCAAGTTTACCTAACCCACACCAGTGCCAAGAAGTGATGGAAAGACTTCCATTTGCTACTGCTGCAGACAGTTATCCTGGGAGGACTTGTCCAAGGCACATGTTTAAAAACATTTTAGATGTGTTTCCTCTACTCAGATGCAATTAAAAACCATCTAATCTTTAAAAAGCCTGCAAGAAAGAAGTTTTAAATCCCACATGCAAGAACAACCACACTGAATATCGACAAGCTTCATGGTGACTTGTAACAGCCTGATCTGTTTACACCAAGCAAACCTCCTGACCTAAGGTTGCTGCAATAAACTCGCAAGAATTGACTCATCTTCAGTCCAAGCAAGCCACAAGGATTCTCATCTGCATCTACAGCAGTCACTATGGCAAATCAAATTTGTGTCATGGCTCTTGCAGTTCCTCCTCTCTCCTTGACTCCCCAGTCACCTGCAGGAGCTTTCCTTTGTCTGTGTGTGCTCATCCAACTCAGGCTTTCTCCTGCTTGTCCATAAGAGCATGTAATAGTTGGATGACAGGTCATGGTTTTAAGCTACAAAAAGGTAGATTGAGGCTGGACGTGAGAAAAAAGTTCTTTAATCTGAAGGTAGTGGATCTCTGGAACAGGCAGCCTAGAGAGGTGGTGGAGTCCCCATCCCTGGAGATCAGGCTGGATGGGGCTCTGGGCAACCTGTTCTAGTGATGTCCCTGCTTATTGTAGGGGGATTGGACTAGGTGTCCTTTAGAGGTCTCTGCAAACCAAATATATTCTATGATAGGCAGGTGGGTTATTTCTCAAAGAAGTCCACTTTTGTGAAGTATACCATCGGCACTAACCTGCTGTGAGCAGAGCCACACTGCAGCTGTTGACCTGCAACCGAGTGGCACTAGGACAGAGTGACCTGAAGGAGGGTAAATAGATGTTTCCTAATCAGAAGTCAGACAAACGCACTATATCCAGGAGCAAGGGCCACCAGGCACTAAAAAATGCTAGCTAGGATCCCAGCAAAATCCAGCACCGAGTCAGCAGTGCCACTCAGATTTGCACAAGGTAGCAACACACACTGCTGGCTTCATCTGGCTTTGGTTTCCAAAATCACTAGGACATGAAATCTTTACTTGCTGCTATTATTTTTCATTGGATAGGAAAATATTTCTTATCTTAGGAAGGTAGCTCTCATTCTCTCTTATCAGCAGCAAGAGAGAAGAGGCAGCTGTATTACACACTGTATGTTCTATTTCCTCCATGGCTATTCTTTGTCTTTGCTTTGCCAAACATTACTGACCCTAGACACACATGAAGCACCTCCCTCAGCCAAAAACCCACCACAGGTCAGGAAGGAAGGAAAAGCACCCCCCATGAATGCTTAGATTTAATTGAAATGCACGCAGTCAAAAAGGGTGACGTTTGTCTCCTGAAAAAGCCAAGTCCATTGCGTTAAAGGTTTACAAGACGCAGGCTGAATTTTGTGTATTTCCTTCCAGACACAGCACAGACGCTAAACTGAAAAAACAAGCTGGATGGGACAATACTGCAGGCTGATTCACAGCCCAAAACTCACACACAACACGTGAAAAGACTCAGACAGGTACAGGGTTGATATAATCAAAGCTTCTCCTGTCCAAATTCCAAAGCACTGGAGTTGAATAATTGGGTTTCTCTGCTGCACAGACACCAGAGAAGCCATTTTTATCACAGATGACTAACACTGACAGCTTTATTTATTTATTTAGCTTTCAAAGCAGAGTCATTTTTAATGGATCTATAATTCAAAAGCCCTTGAATTAATTTTCCTCAAGCTTCCTAGAAGCACAGATTTGGGGCTGTGCCTTAAAAAGCAAGTCAGTCAACTTCTAGGCAAAAACAACACTACTGATTCTGCCCCCTGTGTGTATTTTGCTGCTTTTCTTTTTCTGATTTCTCTTGTAAAGCTGTAAACTGAGCGGTCTTTATCCAGGAGACAGCTACACTGCCTACCAATTAAAAATCTGAAATCAGGGTGGATGCTGCCCCAGAGCTGGAGGCAGCCAGCCCTTGAACAACTGAGAGAGCTGCACTTTGATCCTTCTGGACAGTCACTTCACATCAACTCTAGGGAGCCACTTACCATTTATTCCAGATAATAGTCCCTGGTCCACGATGCTTAGATAGGTACTGGCCTGAACTCTTCATAGAGAAAATGCCCTCATCACTTCTCCACAGAATTATTCTCAAGTGTTTGGATACCAGATGGTACAAAAAGCAAGCTACCTGTGCTGTGGTACCAGGGCACACAAGTCCTCCAGTCTGCACTTCTAACAGGATTATTAATTACAGCGCACAGCATTCTAGCAGAACTTGCCCTGCTGCACTTCTCATGTCCTTGGCTAACCAAGACATACTCAAACATTGCTCCTGTGAGACAGTGGTCTCCTTGGAAAACAAACAGCAGCAGCACTCAACCTAATTTACTGAATATGTGTGGTAACCCATTGATGGAGATGTATTTGCACTCGGATGTCTGACTGTACTGGAAAGGACTGAGGCACTGGTGTATGAGCTGATTTACTCTGCAAGAGGGTGATCTCTGCCACAGGAACAGGACAGAAAGATGGAAGAACAAGCCACAAGAATGGTTAGTCTAGCCTGAATTCCTCTGAACACAAACCAGAGTGATGATGGAGTATCCAGGACCTGGGTAAATCCCCCAGAGAGGCACAGGAACACGGATCTGGAAATTCTGATACAAGTACCGGACTGTGCTCCCTCCCACTATTCAGCACAGACACCCTTCACCAAGGGACAGCTACACTTCCAAGCCACAGAGCCCTCTTCAAACACTCATATCTAAGGCACTACTTGTTTTACTACAAAGGCTAAATCCAGAATTATCTACAGTTCAAAGACTCCTTACTGAATGTATGGGTGACTGAAGCAGACACAACAGTTCCAAACTAGAGCCGGTTCTTGCAGCCAGCTCTGTGCATCATTCATCAGAAATCAGTAAACCGTTTTCTTCTCATGATTCATTCCACAACCAGAATTCAAAGAATGTGAGCAAACAAGTCCTCAAGATAGTAACACACACTTAAGTCTCACCTCACCTCTAAAAACCATGTGTTTGTACAATTCCTTTATGAAGGGACCAGATGTTCTCAAAGAACAAAAGCAAAGCTCATGCTTCCAGGTCCATCAGTAACTGCAGCACATGACTAATAAATGAAGTCAGCTGTGATGTGATATTGAGTGGTTTTCTTTAGAAAAGAAGAGCGATGCAAGTGCTGATGCAGCATGTGTGAATAGTTTCTCTGAACTGGAGACCAGTAAAGCGAAGAACTAAGTAACAGCTGAACTGTTTGTTGTATCTGACTAAGTAATACGCATTCGTAGGGATACTGCAATGAGCCTGCCTGCAAATTCCGTGCTTTAAGTGAAATGTGATTAACTCAACTAGTAAAAATCCCAAAGGATCATGTTATTTATAAGCAAGAAAACAGGAGTCATGTCTGCATGACTGGGGATGGAAATCTGGTTAGCCTCCTTAAACTCAGCTCCTCTTGGAAGGCACATAAATATTTATGTGAATTTGTATGCTGACATTTGTTACTGACTTGAATACTCCAGTCACTACAGATAACTTCTACATCTACCTTCCTGGCACACATGTGTTTTTTTCTCCTCTGTGCATATCCTGTTGCTGTGGTGGTTTGGCTTGTGTTTTCCTGATGAGGGAACCTGCAGGAACAGGCAGGAAAAGGAAGGGAAGGACTATTCATTCCCAGACGATTTATGCATGCTTCCTTCTGCAGCAGAAAGGTATCACAGGAGAAACGTGACGTGCCCGTGCCTCACTGGAAACAGCAGCTGAGGGGAAAAAAATCCAGCACTGGATGCTGACTACCTTAAAGGCATCTCCTGCACTCACTTCTTCCAAGTTCTGCCGTGAGCTGATTTAGCTACTGGAGACCCAAGCAGTGACCAGTAGGACACAACGGCCTTTTAATAGTCCCACATGGCCAGTGCAAAAGTCTGACAGAAGGTGGACGCTAACAGTGGATCATTGTAGCCTGAATGAAGTAACACCACCACTGCGTGCGGCTTGACCACATCTGTTGGAGCTCCAGTATGAACCACAGCCAAGTGGTGTCTACAGCTGACATCACCAATTCATTTTTCAATTCCTTTGGCAGCAGAGTGCAGGTCACAGTTTGCTTTGATGTGGAGGAATGTCCAATACACCAGAATTAACTGCCCCAGGAGCTAAAGCCACCCATGAAAATGGAAGAATAACATCTCTCCATCAAAGGTCTGGGGACAGTAGTTAAATTGTCTAAATATGTGTGCTGGATACAAAGAGGCTTTAAGCGTGCAGTTTAGGTTGTAAGTGTTGACAATGAATTTCAGTGATGAATTAAATTATGTGGGACCTGAGCTAACCCAAACTGCCCGAAGGGATGTTCCAGACCACATGGCATCAGCCCAGATATAAAAGGGAGGGGAAAGAAGAAAGGAGTAGCAGGGAGAGCATTTGTTGATGGTGTTTTCTCCTCTGGACCCTGCTCCTTAGAACATCAGCTGAACATCATCTGCTGATAGGAAGTAGAGAATAGTCCTTATTATTTGCCTTTGCTTCTGCTCTGTTAAACTGCTGCTGTCTTTACCCACCAGCTTCTCTTCATATTTTTTTCTCTCCCTTTCCATCTAATAATGGCAAGTGATAGAGCAGCTTTGGTGGACATCTGGACCCCAGCCTGGGCCAAACCACCACAGCACATGAGAAAGAACAAAGCACATCAGAGGAACAGAGACTTTACAATTCACTCTTCCAGTAAGGCTTTAACACTGCTTCACTCAGTCAAAGAGTTGAACATGAAAGAAAACTTTCTGTATTTAACTGTGCCCCTATCTTAAAAGCTCCTTACAGTCTGAAGCCATGGCTATCCGAGCAGCTGAGACAACAGCAGCAACAGAGATCACCAGACTATTTGAGATTGCTGGGATTAAAATAAAGGGCCATTTACAATCACAGAATCATTAGGGATTGGAAGGGACCTCGAAAGATCATCTAGTCCAATCCCCCTGCCACAGCAGGATCACCTAGACCGAGTCATAGAGTCAGTCTGGGTTAGAAGGGATGACAGGATCATCCAGTTCCTACTCCCCACCCTAGATCAGGCTGGCCAGAGCCTCATCCAGCCCAGCCTTAAACACCTCCAAGGACAGGGCCCCAACCACCTCCCTGGGCAACCCATTCCAGGCTCTCACCACTCTCATGGTGAAGAACTTCCTCCTCACATCCAGTCTAAATCTATCCTCACATCCAGTCTAAATCTACCCATCTCCAGCTTTGCTCCATTCCCCCTAGTCCTGCTGCTACCTGACATCCTGACATAAGGTAAGATTTTGCCTACTGAGCACATCCAGATTTTGCAGCTGGCTTGGACAGACGGTTTAAGAAGGCAAAGGCAAGTTGTTGTGTTTTGTGCTGGAGAAACTGCAAGAGTACTGCCATCATCTCAAGTACAACTGCAGAGCTGCATCTCAATGGCTTTCCCAGCTGCTGTCATAGAGAAAGTCCCTCAAATAAAATTAATTCCTTGGGCTTTTTGTCACATTCACCACACATGAGATTTTCAGCAACTGAAAGGGAAAAACTGATTAAAATTAGATCCTACTGTGATTTCTGCATTAACCAAACATCTTCTCCCGAGGAGCTTTAGAAAGATTCTCCTTTCATTCCCCTTTAGCATACTTTGCAGACTGCCTCAAACAGTAGTTTCTCCAGGGTTTGTGGCAGTATGTTAGCAAGGCTCCATGGGCACCTCTGCCCCAGAATACACCTCATAGGGATTACAATAAAGATGAAAACCTAAGCCACAATGGCAGATGGTTTAGAAGGACCCACAGCTATTCTGACCACCAGAAAAGGGGAGGATACTCAGAGATACTACAGGTGGGAAATACACCAATCGATTATATGAGGAGTCATTGATTGTACTGAAGAGAAGCAATGTAGAGCAAGCAAGATTTGGACTTGTGAAGATGTTAGTGTAATTCCAATTACCTTTTCCACTCTTGCACAAATTGAACCCCCAGGCATTTGACAAAAGGCACACTGCTCTCTTTTTCTCTCGAGCAGTTGGAGTGCTCCTACTGCATGCTATTTTTTTATCAGTTCTTGCAAAAAGCTATTAAAAATGCAGAGGTGTAGCTTCCAGAAAATCACATCCCATCTCTGTGTTAGAACAGCCTGTGGCTACTCCTTTAAAAAATACTTCTGCATCATTTAACAATTAATGGTCACTTTAGGGCAATCCTGTAGGATTTTTGTTCAGTGGATCCCTCCTACTAAACCTGAATCAAGTGACTCAGAGCAAGGGAAGGCTGGTTACATAAACAGAAGGTAGGTGGTTTAACAACCTTGATCTTATCACAGACCTGTCAGTGGAAAGAACTGCATGTCACTGCAGAGCTGATGCATGTTAGTGCACTGGAAGGGAGTCAGATGTTCTCTCTTCTGATTTAGGAATGTTTTGCAACCTATTTACTGAGCTCTTTCAGTTTACACAGAACATCTTCAGAGCCTGTGATTTCCAGTGCTTCACCTGCCTCACCTAGCCAAGGCCATGAATAATTAAGAGAGGAAGATAGGCAGTAAAATCAAGCATCTATATTGTTTAGACCGTTCAAACTCCAAGAGAGGTGAGAATTACAAACTTGGGATGCTTTAGGACCTGACAGCCTATATACTTCTTGGAGAGATAGAGGTGAGGGAAGGAAAAAAAACCCAGGGATTATATAAATCTCACCCCTTAGATTGACACCTGACTGGCAGAAAAGTTGTTTTACAAAAAGCCCAACAACCAGAGGCTTCCACGTCCCATTTTGGCAGTTGTTCCCTCCTCAGCCTTTCAAGCTTTCTCACACATCACTCTAGATTTCCAAGATACATGCTAAAAAACACTACAATTTTAAGAACCTACATTTAGCCTGTCCCAGGTCAGTGCCTGTGCAATTTACAGAGTAACAGGTTATACTGACCTAGCTACAAATGAGAAAGACACATCCCAGCTGGACACATTAACCAGCCCAGGAGCCTCTGCCAAGCTTCTCCAGGCTTTTGAAGCAGAACCTATGGTTTTCAATAGTTCCTTCTCCCTTTTCTCTCCTAGCAGTGAGAGAAGCACTGCATCTACTCATCCTGCTATTATGCAGCAGAGGGGAACCTTCGCTTCCTCCTTCCAGTCTGACAAGGTGTTGCCCTTCCTTTCAGCAAAGCTATTATTTCCAGAGCCTATTTACCGGTCCATTCGAGTCTAAACTTTCTAATTTTGCAGCACAGTCCACAGTTTGGTCACCCATGACATTGCTGAACAGCCTGCAATTGTGTGCAAGCCTGTGCCATGGCTGGTGCAGCCTGAGCTCAGGTACAGTCACTAGTGGTGGCCCACAGCACGTTAACAGCAGGCTTACTAAACCTCACAGGAGCACCTGTCACAAAAATACAACTTTTCCTTTCCTCTCCTTCACTTTAAACAGTTTCATTATACAACCTCCTAGCTTCAACTCCACAAAGTGCCAAAGGCAGATCCATCAGGGAGGACACAAACGTGGCACAGGAAGCAATCAGCTGGAAGGGAACTCTTGCTCCCCTTCATTCATTTAACTGCCCCTACATGTAGGTGTGGAGCCACACTCCAGACTCAGACACACACACAGGCTCAGAGAGCACAAGATCCTCTCAGCACAGCCCAGCTGATCACATCCCAGTTACAACAGCACACTTTGTCTTCTCCAGAGGTAAGGTGGATGGCTTCTCTGCAGCTGGCAAAGCACATGAGCGGAAAGGGGCAGAACAGGGAAGGAGAACTTCTGCTCTCAGACATGCAAGCTCTTGCATGAGCTCAGGCCAGCTAGTGAAAGAGAGTCCTAAGCAAGGGAGCAGTGCTGAGTCAGCTGCAGCAGCTGGACTTCTGCACAAGCACACAGGAAAAGGCTGTCTCGTGGTCACAGCCAAGGCAATGCCCCAAGGAGACAAAAGTGACCCAAAAGCAACACCTGCCCCACCCTTGAGATAATGAGATTTGCTTTCTTCCATAACTTCCACATTTTCTGAGTGTACTTTGTCCTACATGAGGTGCAACTAGCCCCAGAGCTATTGCAGTAACAGCAGCACTCCTCCCCTGCTGTGAGTCCACAGACACCAACCAAGGCATTACTCATGCACATGTGTCCTGCGCTCAGGGCTCCCACACCTCTGGCCCTCCCTCTCTGCTTGTTCAAAGGAAGCTCTTCACAAGACTAGCTTAGGGCTGTCCACTCCAATGGGTGAACTCCTCCAGCTGAGCAGCAGCCAACAGAGCTGTTCACTCAGCCAGCTGAGCCAGCAGGTGCTGTCCTTCCTCTCAGGACATTCATACAGCAACAAATACTGGAATAAAGGGCATCCTCTGAAAAAAATAGATTTCCCCTGCTTTCTCTTAAACAGTCTGTCCTACTGCAGCTCCCCAATCTACACCTTTTCTTGCACTTAACTGCTAGTCAGGCCATACATCCCCTCTGAACCCTTCACATCCCTCACCATTCCCAGGAGGTGCCTTGGTCCCAGCACCCTCCTCCAACAACAGGCAGTCCATTTGTGCAGAAATCTGCTCAGCAAACATAGCAGGGGACCTAACCAGCACACACAGCACACAGCTCCAGCTCTGTGCATCAGATGACTGTCAATCATGGAATACTGGGAGCCATATTTCAGCCTCCAGGGGCATGCTTCCTTGCTGGTCCCTTATGACACAAGACGTGTGCCAGCTACTTAAGAGCACAGGAACCCACTGAAGGTTGGCACTGGGCAGGATGTGTATGGGATATGCTACTCTGCTGCACACTATCAGGAAACAAAAGCCTTTGAAAGCTGTGTGTTCGTTCAGAGGAGGAGGACTGCCTCTTACTCTCCTAGATGATGCAGTGACCTGCATTTCTCATCTGCTTCCCTGCATCCCAGCATGCACCACCACTGACAAAAACCCTGTCTCTTCCGGCAGGTTCACTAGAAATGTCACCCAAAACACCTTTTCTAACAAAACCACGGCAGGTGCAAGAAAGCTTTTCAACACAGAATAACATCCCAAAGTGGTTTATTTAGTCAGGTCCTGAGCAGCTCCAGGCAGAGGCTGTACCTGAAGGCCACAAGAAGCTAGCTCAGTACCATACTGAGGAAAGGCTGCAGGGGAGCAGTGGTGGCTCACGCTGTGTCATCCCTGCACAGAAGGCAAGGCTCAATTTCCCTTCCCATCTGCACCTTAGGGCAAACAGGTAGGAAAACGGTGTTAAGGCTATCAAGAAGAACATAGTTTGAGCAGCAAAGGCCAATCAACCTTCACAGCCTGCATTTTGAAGATGGCACTTTGTGCTCTTTCCACTTCCAAAGCATCCAGGACTGCTAGTTACAATTCTCTTCAGGCAGGCCATAAATCCAAGCACAACTAGCAAGCTCAACACCGCGTAAAAGCATCCCAGGGGCAGGCTGATTACCTTCTCAGGCTAGGCAAGCCCGTACTGTTTGCTTTGGAAAACAGTGGCTAATGAATGCGTCTAGCAGATCAAACTTTCCACTTTCTGCTCAGGGCAGCCAGATGGGGGTTCAGGGACAACAAACCTCCAGGGAAAGAAATCAAGGCCATGAAGAGAAAAGGAAGAGGAACTATGAAAACAGAAGATGACTCCCCAAAGGAGTGCAAAGGCATGCTATGGACTCCAGCAGAAAGGGAAAGACAGTAAGTCTGAATTGAGAGGAAGTCTAACACAGTATGAGCACTGAAATCAAAGCCAGTAACAACAAGACCAAATAAAACACACCACTACTCCCATTCTCTTAACACTTGAGGAATTAACTCTCTCCTACCACTCTACACCAAGACTGACAACTTATTTTTTACAGTGATAATATTTAATACAGAAAAGTCACTCCCCTCCCCAAACCAGAAGATCAGAAGTTTAACCAGAGGTGCAGCTGCTGCATCTTTCACATTTTCTCACTTCTGTGCCTGAACACAAGTGTTCAGGGTGCAGTTAATTCCACAGAGATTTATCCTAACACCTAGGAGGAGCTCAGTTCATGTGCTGTCTATGTTACAGCAAACACTTGATTTACATGAGGTGAGGTGGTGAGGAATCAGACTGAGATACTTGCTCTAGATCAAGCAGAGTATGAATTAAGCAGGATCTCTCATGTGCTGAATGGAAGCCTGGCTGGCAAGCGATTGTCTTATCCAAGGTGACACATGCACTCTCTTAGTCCACTCTCAGAAGATCCATAACAGGACATTTACTCAGTTGTCATTTCCCCATGAAAATCTTCAGTTGCAATGACTTTCTGAAAAGCTACAAAACCCCACCTAAGCAAGATAATGCTCTGCACTGGGCTGTGAACAATCTCCCAAAGCCCAGCTTCCAGCTGAGTATCACACTAGGAACAGCTGAAGATCCCTCCCCACAGGAACTACACTGGTTAAAATACTTTCCAACAGAAGTGCACTGTCTTCAGGGGTAGTTTTGTTTTCTGATGACAGATTCTCACAAGAGATTACATGTCCAAAGGCAAGAGAAGGAAAAAAAGCATCTTGGGTACCATATCAGCTATAGTGAAGAGCAAAGCAGAACAAACTCTTGTAGCCTCTAGTCATGCTTCTCACCACTTGCTGCAGACCAAAACCAAACTCAAAACCGGAACATCACACTGCCAGACACTCCATGCAAAGTAAAGGTACTGTGCTAGATCTTGATGGGGTAGAGAGCATCTACAATAGGGACTACATAGACATTTATGAAGCTCTGTACAACAGCTTCCAGGATGTAGGTAGATAGTACCTTTTCAGAGCCATAATAAAGAGCAGGGGGAAATCTGTGTTCTCCTCAGTTGGTGCAGTACTACCTGTTCATGACAGTCAGCCAATGAAGCAGAGCACACTGAGCTCTCTGGAGGACACCCCAGGGACACAGATTAGGCTGGAGGCATCACATGTGTACTCTCCAAAGGAGATTTTGAGTGTTTTGAACACAAGTTTATCAATCACCCCAGATAGGAGCATGAAGATATTTCTTACAAGCTTTTCCCAAAGTTTCTCTTAGTTACTATTTCCTCCCACAAACTGAACAAAACCAATAACAAATGGAAAAAAGAAGTTCAGGTTCTTCCCACGTATTTTTTGCTGTGCTTTACAATCTCAGACTGAGACATGGGACCTCACGGGGGAAGTAGCAGAGGAATTCCTGAAAAACTGGCAGTGATCTGTTTGGATCAAAGCTGAAAGCCAGTGAACAGCAAACCACATAGTCAATAAAAGACACGTTTGAGTGGGTGATGAAGGCATACTCACGCAGTGCATACAGGGAGAGGACTATTCCAGCCAGACAAAACCCCTCAAAAAACCTGAGTGTGCTAAACATGGTCACGTTCACTGACAGTGCCACAGTCAGTCCAAATATCAAAATGAATATGACGGAGAAGAGCAGTACAGGCCGTCGACCAACCCTAAAAACAAGAAATATGGAGAGACAGCGTTAAAAGCTGGGACAGACACAACACTAGATCATTACAAGTGGCAAAGAAGAGAACAAGTCATGCAACCCCTTCTAAATATTGCCACCCACCCATTCTGAATGCTTGTTCCATCCTTCTCATTTTCCCCTGCTTTACTAAAACCCACATCACTCAGCCAGCTTTGCACTGAAAGCTCCATTTCAGAAAGGCGTGTTTCATTACTGTTTGACCCAACTTCATTTTCAAAACCATAGTAGAACAAGGAAACATCTGGGAACTACTGTAAGGCCACAAACAAGTCCTTTAGAGGTTAAAAACAACTTCTCAGAGCTTTCTGTAGCAGCGTGGGAGAGTAATTTCTGGTTTACAGCATGGTGCATTATTTCTCTGTAGTCCACAGCCATGGAGCTTACTGCAGAGGTCTCCTCCACAGATGTGCCTCACCTGCGAGAAAAGCCATCTCAAAATACCACTTCTCCTGGTCTCGTTGTTGAGGACGAGACTAACAAACACAGGCTGAACAAAAAACAGGGCTCATGTTGCTCCAATGAGCCCTAGAGAGCTGACAGTAATGCTCACAGGAAAACTGAGCTCCAAGACCCTCCAACTCGTATCCCCATGGCAGCTGCAGAGGCCCACAAAACCAGCCCAACTGGAAGCTAAAGAAGAAACCACTTCAGAAATGATTACTGGCAACAGGGGTGTGAGGATTTGCACCACTTCTCTATAGCTGCAGCTGCCAGCTGTAGTTGCACACACAGTGCTGATGAGGGGAAGAGTTATGCTGCCACTGAATGTGGGGGCACTGGCTGCAGAGTTTGGCTCTTCTGCCAAAGGAGCATGAGATTTTTGCATCTCTTACCCACACCCTTAGTGTTCATAACTCCCCTTCCCCCCACCTTCATCCTATGCAAGGAGGACGATTCAAAGCACCAGAGCACATGGCTATTTTTAACCAAGAATTGGATCATTATGTGGAGATTTCCAAATTTTTCAACTTGTCAACTCCCACAAGTTTTCCAGCAGAACTGAGGATCCCTTTCAGTGAGCTCCATATGCCATTTCCAAAAAGAAGACATGAACTTGCTTTCCGTAGGCAGCTTTCACAGACCCATTCAAAGCAGTCTGTCAGCTGCAAGCCAGCCACCAGGGCTATAAAGAGGTAGTAAAGCTCTGCAGGGAGAAAATTAAAAGGGCCAAAGCCCAACTGGAACTCAACCTAGCAACTGCTGTAAGAGACTGCAAGCAATGTTTCTGTAAATATATGAACAACAAAAGAAGGACTAGGGAGAGTCTTCATCCTTTACTGGATGCTGAAACATTGTCACAGAGGATGAGGAAAAGGCTGAGGTACTTAATGCTCTCTTTGCCTCCATCTTTAACAGTAGGACAAGTAGTCCCCTGGGTACCAAGCCTCTTGAGCTGGGAGACAGGGATGAGAAGCAGAATGAGGTTGGCATAATCCAAGAGGAGATGGTCCACGACTTGCTACGCCACTAAGACAGAAACAAGTCTGGTTCTGGAGTAAGTGGTCATTAAAACCACTGCCCATCCTCTGCCAGCAGTCCTGGCTAACTGGGGAGGTCCCATTAGATTAGAGATGAGCAAATGTTAAGTTTAGGTTAGACATAAAAGCAACCTCCTTCCTGGAACAAGTCATCAGGCCTTGGAACTGGCTGCCCATGGAGGGGTTGAATTGCCATCCCTGCACGTGTTTAAAAGACATATAGACAGTGAGTTAGGGACATGATCTAGCAGTGGCCTTCAGACAGTTGAGTTAATGGTTGGACTTGATCATCTTAAAGGTCTTTTCCAACCCAAATGATTCTATGAATGTCAGTGCAACAAAGAGCATTTAAGTCTCACACCTCAATCAAGTTTCACACCCTTACCAGCAGCTATAAAGGGTGTCACATATTCATTCACAATCAGAACGTTGTGTTTTGCTTTACTTGAAATGGCACAAGATCAGTAAAGTGCAGGGTGAAGGGCTATAAAGGAGAAATCCTATTCTTTGTTTCTAACATTTTTGGGAACTGGAAGAGCACATCAGTATGTGTGTTGCTGTTCCTGCCTCTCAAAGTCACACCTAGCGAGGCGATATCACGGTTTACTATTTTTTGCTGCTGAAGCATCACTGTAGGACACTTCAGATCTGACTTGTTGGCACTAACCATTCAATGTTTTTAAAACAGACTGTACCAATCTGCAGACAACAAGGTCAGAGCAGACTGCTCTCAACAAACATTCAAACTCAGCTCACCAGAAGAGGAGCTGCTTTTGAGCTGAGGGTGGGAACACAAGGTCTTTGTCTTACTGACAGCTAACGCACTGGGAACACCAGTGTAGTTACTGCTGTGTGTGCTTCAGAGTTTGTATCTAAGGAACAGAAAGCACTTGGTCAAGGAGAGGAAGTTCTGTCTATGAAACCCTGAATGTAGGCAAAAAACTACAAACTTTTGGTATCAGTGATGTGCACAGACTTCTGCAGCCCAGTTTTTGTAATTGCCAGAATGCAGTTTACACTAATTAGTATTTGTGGAAGTGTTTGTATGTGAAAGGCATTATGCAAGTACTCAGAATTAGGAGCTTAATTCTCATCACAAGCATGACCTGCTGTTCCCTGCCATTGATTAGAAAAGGCCTCAATATTTAGCATACTTCAGTTGTAGTCTTCTCCTCCCCTCTGTACTTGAGGTTATCTGCATTAGAATGTAGACTGTTACGCAAATCAACACTACTGATGAAGAATCAGGAAACCCAAGACCATCCTGGGACCGCAAAAGTCAACTCAGGCCGAGAAACCTCCAGTAAAAGGTTAGCAGCATTTCTTCCCAGACAGAAAGCTTAGTTTCCTTCCTCACCTCATGCAGTACATTCCTCAAAAATCAAAGCGCCAGGGCAGCTGTCAGCCATATAATTGGGGATCCAGGAATGTTTTGACGGGATGGTGCCTCAGAGCATAAAAAACCCCTTTTATACTCACAGAATTATCGTATAGCACGTGGAAATGCTTCTGAGAAAATAAGCCATACAAAAAGTCTTCCTGGTAAAACAGCCCCAAGATGCTATCTGTTGCCATCCAAACTTGTTCCAGAGAAAGATTTTTGTACCACAGAAGTTTCAGCCTACACTGCATGCTATTATCTAGATTAAATGCTAAATGCTGCCTGCTCAGGTCACTAATTAGGAATAAAAGCAACTCCAGGCTTTTGAAGAATCTGCAGTCCCCACAGATTGATGCACAGTTGCATCCAAAAGATATTCCTAACATCATCAGTCTCGCTACAGGGGAAAGCAGATGGTCTGAGGACAAGATCTGCTCTTCCCATGCTCCTACCATGTACCTTAACACCTTGAGAAGACTAAGCTCAGCTCTTGCAGCCTATCAAACTATCAAACTTCTCTTTCCATGTCATTCTCTGTAGGTTTCCTCTTGGTTTTGGGACTTGAATCAGCATCTCCAAAAGCCAACAGAGGAGGTACAGAACAGGGTCAGTACTGAGCAACAAGAGGCAGAAACCTACCAATTTGGTGCTAAGTGAACACACCAAGCCCATCAGTTCCAGAAGGAAGCCGCCTAGAGAGACTTTAACAGCCTCTGTCCAGAGCAGGCAACATTGCCAGAGCATTTGCCTGGTGAACAAACAGCTTATTCAGCTGTTGGACACAGTTGTGAAGACCAACAGTTGAACACATTTACAGACCTTCCCATGGATCCTACACAGACTATCCCAGCATACACACCTACTGTACACCGAGCACAGACCACTTGGTTTACTTAGCAAATGACCTTAATACACTGAAGGCTGTATGTGGCAAAGGCATGAAAAGCCTTCAAAAAAGAAAAGCAAAGCCCCAAGAGCTAACAGAACAAAAACCCAAAGCCTCTTCTAGTTATCTAAACTGGAGAGTGGCATACAAGTGAAATGAAAACAGACTGGAAACTTGTAACATGGTTGTATTGCTCTGTTCCATCTCCACTGGCATTTTTTTCCCCCTAATTTTTTCTCTTCTTGCAGTTACAATCCCCTTTGTACCCATCTCTCCACAAAATCCCCTACCTGTTGGAAACTCGAGCTGTACTCAAATAGCAAAGTAAAATCCCATTTAGGTCTTATTTTATCAGCCCCAAATGCTACTGCTAAATGACAAAAAGACTGTCTAGCCAGGACCTCTGCTCAGATCAGATGGCAAGGATGGGACTGAAGAGGTGCACAAGGACTGGCTTAGGTGGTAGCAAACCACGTCCTTCCTCATCATCTCACAGCAAGGGAGTCACTGTTCCTCCAGCCACCAAATTACCCTTTTTCTTCTTTGTACCACAGCTGGGAACAAGATTCTTGTTAAGGTTTCCTAAACTCACTAGGAAAAAGGGAGAGAACTGCCTCCGTTTTCTATCAGGGTAATTTTACGCTGCATTAGCTCAGCTAAGCAGCTTGCACAGGAGTCCAACAAGCACACGTGGCAGCACAAAGTACACACTGGGGACAGAAGTGGATGTCGGGATGCTCCTTTTGGTGGCAGAGAGCTATTCAATCTGCTCACTGCGATCCTCTCTTGAAGCCAGTGCCTTGGGCAACAAATTGTTCACTTATTTGTAACTTATTTGTCAATTACAGCAGCATTTGCCTAACTTGGGAATAAATCAGCTTGCCTCCTGCCGATTCCTTTTTAGGAAAGCCGCGCAAGATCCCTCATTCGTTTCCCGACTGTGATTCTTGTATGTTGTTAGAGCTCTGTGAAACTTTGGTATTTTAATCAAATTCAATTGTATTTTATCACACATGTTCCGCATTTCACCAAAAACTCATGACTCCTCACTTGCCTAAAAACTTTCAGTGACTACTCAAGAATTAAAACGCAACTTTGCAACTAATGCTCGAGACAAATCGCTGCACAGCTGCAGGGGCCTTTTCTCTTCCAGCTGACTGCTAAGTTCCTGAGGCTTGTAAGATTTCCCTACTAGGCAGCATTTCTTACTTTCCCATTTCAACAAACTGCAAAAGAGTTAACATGGGGCCATTTAAAGTACGACACTGGCAACTGGGCTGGAAGCCATTGGAATGCCTGGGACAGCATCACAGAGCTATTGTTTCAGATGCTGCAAGTTTCCATTGAAATCACTTGAGTCACTGCTTGAATTTTTTCCATCAATTTTCAACTGCAGGACCCTTTCTTTAAATAAAAGCTGAACTCTCAGCATAATTGGGGTATCGAATAATGTTTTCACTACTGCAACTTACAGAACTGCACGCTATGCTTCTAAATTTAATACCCCAATATTAGCAGCACATAAGTCAGCGATTCCCTAACACTGCCTCAAAATGTTTGCTGAACAAGAACTTTAAAAATAGAACAATGGAAAGGTTTGCAAAAACCAGCCTCCTCCCCACCAAAAGACACTCTGCAAGCACAAGGCTGATATTACCGTGGTTTCGTATTCAGTAAAATCAGTGCCACTTCCAATTTTGTTTGGCCCTGCCTCCTGGCTGAATTAAAAACAAAAAGAAAGAAAACCCTAAACTAAAGGCTTCCCTTACATAATTAGTGAGTGACATTGCATTTAAAGATTTTTCACTTACCAGTCGGCTATACATCCCGTGATTAAGTGGCCGAAGATTAATCCTACTAGTAGGGAGAATTTAGCAATGTGGACTTTCCAGGCAGAATCGCAAACAAGATCCCACTGCAAGACAACAAAGACAGGTAAACTGAAATACATTGGTTTCTCAGATGTTTTTAAACAAGCTAACAGTGTAAAGCTTCTTCCAAGTTTCAACCCTAGCACAAGTCAATGAAACTGGTAAAGATTTCCCCCTCTGGTCAAAGCCCAGACCTCAACGAGGCAATTAAAAGCTCATTTACTTCACTGAGCTTTATCAGACCATTAACTGTAAAATTACAATATCCAAAATCTATGTCTCTCCTCCTCTGGGCCACATGAGCTTAGACTAAGGGATGTGTCTCCATCAGTCACTGTCCGTTTGGGTGTAACTAAAGTGTCTCAACAGAGCAGCCCCAGAAACCCACTCCCAAGGACCATGGAGCCCACCAGAAGCAAGGCTGGGAATTCAAGAGCAAGTTCCACTCCTCTGGGTGGCTTGAAAACACAGGGAAAAGCAGCTGCTTTGCCAGGTCCCTAATGGCCATTAGAGGTAGGTTCCCACACACACAAAGCATCAAGACACTTTTGCTTTTATGAAAGCATTCCAATTGCCCAGTGCTGGAAGGGGATGAAGACTAACTCATGGTGTGATTCATCATTGGACTAGATGATCTTTTGAGGTCCTTTCCAATCCCTAATGATTGACAAGTCCTGGCATGGTGCTGGGTAGGGCAGCCAGAGATCCCGGTGGAGCTGTGCAGCTCTTTTGGACAGCAGTTCCTACAGCTACATCTCCCAGCTTGGGGATCAGAGAGGGGCTGAATCTCCACACTGAAGCTATCCCTGATAGTGGAATCACCCTTCTGCCCAAAGGAAGAGAAAATGATCCATTTCAGGCACTATATCACTAGGGTGCTGCCTCATTCCTATGTGGAAAACAAGAACAAGTTTCCTAATGAGGCTTCCCCTAAACTCCAAGACGTTCTCCTCCAGGACATTAGCCTGAGCGTCAGGACAACCAGGCTGCATTCCTGGCTTCAGCCCAACATTCTCACTGCCCTCAGACTTGTACCTTAATATCCCTTATGCACAGAGTATGGACAGTACTATTACACCCTTGAATAAACGTAGGGAGACATATTTGTTTGTGAGGTGTTCAAATATTGATGGTAGTGGGAGCCATATATTTCATAACAAGTGTAAGTACAGCAAACTTTGTAGAGTCAGACACTCCAGAACTGTTTGTGTGTCACCTAATAGCAGCAGCATTCCTGACACTAGTGACTGAACTGTTGTGGTAAAAAAAAAAAATCACAAAGTAAAAAGCAATTTATCCTTAAAGTCAGAAGCAACTTCAAAAGACAGCTTCTCTCAGAAGAGTCCAATTAGATGTGCTGTAGTTTTAAGGATTTCCTTGAAATGCAGCCCTTCCACAAACAAAGGCTGGCTCTGACTCAGCCCTCTGGTTCAACATCCTCTCAGCACTACTCCATCTCCCAAACAACTGTAGCACTTCTGTGACCAAAAGAAAGTTGCAAGCCTTCAGGATTTATGTTTCAAGTGTAATTTTAAGTTCCTCACTGTGCTGATTTCTAGAAGTTGGGACATATATTTGACCTTCCAAACCAACTGCTGACCCTGACACAACCTCTGACTCTTCAAGCCAAAGAATGAGGGCTCCAAGGAACCAAAAGTGGAATAAGAAATTATTTTTGTCACCAAACAGCTACAAATTATTTGCAGCAAACAGCTCAGTGAGGCAGTGAGAACTGGTCTCCAAAGACCAGTTTAGAACTATTTAGCAAGTGAAGGAAACACAGTCCCTAAAATTCACAATTACAGAACCAAAGCTGTTAGCAGAGAAAATCATCCCCCCAGACAAGCTACAAACAAAATAAGATGTGGGAGATACATATATGCTCCAGGCAGGCTTGTGAAGGCTTTGGGGTTGTTCTCACAATCCAGAAGGTGTAGATGCTGCTTAAACCCATACAAGAGATGTGCTTTGTTTGTAGAGATTGAATTCAGCTTATTAAAAATAGCCAAGTTTATACAAGAGCACTGTTCCAGAGGCAGCGTCTACGAGTTGTTAATTTTTAATTTTATTGCTGTCAGAGGAACGGTAGTGTCATCCACAAAACAAGAAGCAGATATCCTGGTGCCTTTTCATTTTCATAGCTCAGTATTGCTACACCAAGACAGCAGCTCGTGCCCTTGCACAAGGCAGAACATGCAGTACCACATGGCATGCAAGCCAAGGTTCGTGGCTGGCAGAGGCAAAGCTCCATGAAGGACTGTTATGAAACTTGAGGCCAGTTCAACAGACATCCCACCACACCAGCACAGAGAGTTGGAAAGCAGAAGAAACGTCAGTCTATCAGCACATCCTTCAGTGGTGCCTAACAGGCACCCACTCCTTTGGATAATTCATCTGGGAGTCACCATTTGTTTGTTTGTGAAGTCTGTTGCCCAACTCCCCAGCTGCTCAAATACAAACGTATTTTTCCTGCAAATGCTGCATCTGGCCCTTTCCTGCCCCTGGTTAGGCGTTTGCTCTGCAGGCCAGAACAAATCAGAGCTGAGTCCCAAGCCCACGAGGCTGCCTTGACACGGGTGCTGACAGACACAGGCAATCCCTGGCTTTCCCCACATCTTTCACTGTCCAAAACCCTCAGAACTAGTAAATAGGGAAGGGAATTTTTCAACAGTTCCTTTAGCACAAACTCCCAGAGAACGTGCTGTGACCCCAAATGACTTGCTCAGTACTAAGAGCTCAAGCATATCCCGGTTTCTTGTCTGGCAGCTGTCACAAACCAGAGTTTGCTGAGCAGCCATCATCCAAAATAAATTCAGCAGCATTGTGGTGGGTGCCACCAGGGCATTCAAATCAAAAAGAGACAACATGGAGAGGACACAGAAGAAAAATGGATGCTGCAGTCAATGCAGCCTCAGGTAGAGACGATATTAATAGGACAAGAGAAATATTTAACAGCCAGCATACCACTCCCACCCGTCCGAACACAGCAGCACCACACACCAGCAAGTCTGTGTCACGCTGAAACAGTGGGAGTTTTGCCAGAGAACAGCTCTTCCCCCTCCCCATGGAAAAGCCAAAGGCAGGGCTGCAGCCTCTACTTTGAAGAGCATCCCTGGAGCCATGGCAGGTCCTGCTCTAAGCGCCAGCAGTCTCATCCTGCAAACTTGACACTGAGACTTGCTCTGCAGAGAACGAAGTGACAGGTTTCCATGTCCCTGAAGAGCAAAACGCTGTGCTGGGCAGTGCTGATGACAGCTCTAGTGGTACCCGGATAAATCTGAACTGCAAGGTTGTTTCGGCTCGAGACTACAGAGTAGCCCTCTGGCACCTCTTGCAACAGACAGATTAATCTGTTACAGGTGGGAAAACCAGTGACTTCTGTAACTGCTCAGGCTGAATCCTCGGGTGTTCCACTTGGGAGTCAGCAGCACCCAGCCTGAAGAAAGGATGGAGCTGAATTTACGTGCTCTGTGGGATTTCCCTGTGTCCCAGTTTCTCTGTTCTCCATCCATCCCCTGCTAAAGTGACTTGCTAAACCAACAGGGCTGTATTGTCACTCCGTGTATAAAACAAGCTGGTGGAAAGGCAGCAGTTAAAAAAACAAAACACTCTTCTTCCCTCCAGCAATGCCACCTATACACAGGTGAAACACACCACAAGCGTTTTCTTCATGCTGTGACAGCATTTTATGGCCACAGCTGAAGGAGTCACACCTTCACGATCCCAACATTTAACTGGTACCAGTGAATCACCACCCATGTCACGAGTCACTATGCTACACCCTGAGATGGAGGAAGGACTATTTGAAACATGAGAGGAGATGCTTGGGAGAGGACATGTGGCAGGAGGTAGAGTACCCTAAAAACAACCTTCCTGTGACTTCTATACAAGGGGCTAAAACCTGAACAAGGCCCACACAGCGAGTCAGTACTGGCACTGAAGTTATAGAAGTTGCAACTGTGAGGTCTATTCCGTGTTTGTTACTACAGACACAAGCCGTTCTTGATTACCAGCTCTTGCCTCCAAAGTACTTGTCCCACACATGCCACAGCCTGCCACGGCAGCCCCAAACCCCTCCTGGGGGAGAGCCACAAGCTCACCTGTACATTAGTGATTTGAAGACCAGCAAGTGAAAATTTAAGAGTCTATCATGTGTGTACTGGGTCTTGTGCTGTCTTTGTTCCTCTCCTTCCTGCTTCATCTTTTACATTTTCCCTGCGCAGCACTAGAATCAATCTTCTATATAAACAGCTTGTCTCATGAAAATGTACAATGCCTTCAGATTTTCTCGAGTGTTTAACCAAGAAAGAATAATAATAATAGGTTATGCATTTCACACAATATAGGTAGCAAAAAGCAAAGCCATCACCAGATGCTTCTTCCTGGAGGATGTGCAGACCAAGCACGAAGAAAACACACTCACCACCAACACCTTTTCCCAGCACTAAACTGTGTGAGCAGTACTCACAGCCAGAGGCAACCACTGGACAGACATTTCCCTCCAGACTGCTACAGGACAGTGCTTCTCCTTTTCTCTGGCCCTGGCCAAAGGTGACACTGGCTGTGTTTTTAATGTTGAAGCTGTACAAGTTCCAGAAAACTCTGTGATACTCAGCTCCTTAGAAAATAACAGGGCAGTTAAACCACATTTACAGGACAGGCTTCCCCAAGGCTAGTCCAACTGTCACTCACAGTTGGGGTGGTTCTTGTGCCACAGGCATCTCTGTATCTCCCCTGTGAGCCTCTAGAACAACAAATCATTTGAGCAATTTAACTGTTAAGGTTCAGAATGAGGATGCCTCCCCTTGGAGATCACAGCTCCCTGATCTGTACTTTAAGTACCAATAAAGTGTTGAAGAACACTAGGAAACTTTTGACCACCAGTACAACCAGCAGGGAACATCAGGGTCAGAATTTAAAGCAGGGACACTAAGAAGAGTTTTAAAATGAAATGACATAATCCTGGAAGACTTGAGAAGGTGGTATAAAAATTAACTACTTCCTCTTTCTTTGACCAGTCACATTCAGAAACATCCAAATTCCATAGAATCATAGAATCACCAAGATTGGAAAAGACCTTCAAGATCAAATCCAACTACCTGCCCTACAAACCCTGAAGCACTAAACACCATGTCTGTCTGGTTTTTGAATGCCTCCAGGGACAGTGCCTGCACCCCACTCTTTCCAAGGCCTCCCCACTCTTTCTGGGATGATTTTCTCAACATCCAATCTGAACCTCCTCCTGGTTCAACTTGAACCCATTTCCTCTTGTCCTATCACTAGTCACTAGGGAGAAGAGGCCAACACCTATCCTTATGGTTTTTTACGAGTCTCCAATTGGATTTACTTGGAAAACAGAGGAGTCATTAAATCCACTCCCACCTCCCACCAAACCCACAAGAGAAACAGCAAACCAGCTGCTGATAGGTTTGGTTATTTGCTTTATTTGAACAGCCACGCAGAGAAGCCTGCACCACCTACCCTGCAATGCTTCAACCTACACTGAAGGCAACAACTGACTTAAGCTACTTCCTCTGTGTATGATGCCAGACCTCCAAGTCCTGAGTGTATGATAAAGCTGAAGAAAATTGGGTAAGTGGATGCTTTTGCTGACAATCTTTAAGATATCTGAAGCACTAAGGCACTAGTCAAATATAAAACATATTTCCTGAGCGAGTACACACTGATATTGAGATGCTTATAACCATCCACCTCTGCAAGAACTACTCAGGCAGCAAAAGAAATTCTGTTGGTGCCTTTTCCTCAGCATCTGCCACCTTTTTATTCCCAACACATCTGAGGTCCCTGCTACTGTGTACTGGAGCTTGCTGAATCAATAGATGTGAGGGTTTGTTGTCTTTGGCTTCTTATCCTGTTCATTTTTCTTATGGTGGGACCAACATTTTCTGCACTTTTCATTCTCAGAAACCTGGCAGGGAAAGCTGCAGCCCAGGTCAGGTACAGAGAAATCGTGAGGTTGCTTTAACTACAGACATGACTGACCAGCTGGGCAACACCCCACCTGAGAAATAAAGTGGAGAAACTGCTTCTGACTATGACCACAAAGCCACATGGGGAGGGAGGGGAATGGGGAGAAAAAAAGAGGAGAGGGCGTGTGAGCCAGAGGACACGTGCTTAACACTCTTCCAAGAAAGATATAATTAGATCATGCAGTGTTGTACGAAAACAGCTTCATGTACCTTTTAAACCAGTTCTCATCCCTGCAAAACAGTCCAGGACTGCACAGTCACAGACACCACAAATTTCCCTAATGTTTTCTGAAATGTAAATGTAGGTAAAGTTGCTGAAATCCACCCTTCAAAATGACGTTTTCAGACACACATGACTTAGCCATGAAATTTCCACATTCATTTTTAAAGCATATATTTTTCTAGTCTGATATTTCAGCCTCAAAAACAAAGCCTGCTGTCTTGGTGCTACACAGCATCACTGTGGGAAGACCCGCACACTAAACGGCACTTCCTTATGGAGTTGAAATCAGCAAACCCGGAGGAAGATGGGACACCCAAGGCACAGAGTGTATCAAGCTGCTTGAAACCAGAGCAAAGAGACACTGCCTCCTGTATTCATTACCTCAGGGTAACCAGGCTGTCCCCACTACACCCCACAGGACAATGCCATCCCACTCACGCCCAGTACATGTGTGGTCCTGCTCCCTGCCAGCAGCAGAAACGTGATGCTGACTGCAGATGCATGACTACAGCATCTCCCGCCTGCACCTACCAAAGCACTGCCAGGCTGCCATCTGAGCTGCACCACACACATCAGCATGCCCCCTGTCACACCCAGCACCTTTTAGTCATGGCTCTTTGGTCAGAGTCATATTTCCAGCACGGTAAGACGGCTCAAGCAACACTGCAACCACAAAACAAGCCCAAAACTTCAAACATGCCAGATACATCTTTGCTTCAGAGCCAGCACACTAATCTGGAAAAGACTTTGAATTGAATGCTTTGCACGAAATCATTCCCTGGTTTGTGCCATAAGCAAAAAAGCCCTTGTAGGCTGCCCCCCCAGCATATCAGCAGAGTCCCAGGGTAATGAGGTGCCACCTGAAACATTGCGAAACTGGAAAAGTTTCATCTACCCTTCAACCTCACTTCCATCAGGAGTGACGAGCTCTTCTGTTCCCAGCCTTACTCTTCTTAGAGATCTGACTCTTTCCCCACTGGTAGAGAAAATAAGGACATTTGTTAAGGAAATAATCACCTCTAATAAGCTAACAAAATATGGTTTGTTAATCATATGACAGCCTCTGAATACTCAACATGATGAAATCAACATTAGCAGCACACACACACCATCCACTTCTCCATCGCTGCTGCATTTCTTTTCAGCAGCAAGAGTTCCCTTTGTTCTGAAGCATTTTGATCTTCTCCAGTCTTCACCCTCCTCAGATTAGTCAACTAACTTGTTTCTCAGATGATGAAATCTGCTTTACTTTTGCCAACACCGTAATGTCATCTAACATCAAAGAGTTGGGAGATACAAAATCTCATTTGCAGCTTTCACGAACACTGCATTCGTAATTTTCCAGAGAGCAAGGTCAGAACACTTTCATCTCTCTTTTACATCTCTGTGATGCAATTAAGCATTTTCCCTACATGTACTCAGATACCATTAGGAGCCTGTGTCAGAAATCTGACTAATTTTACACCTTTTTTTTTTGCTCTCAGACGTATAGCTGTGTGCCTCCCGTCAGCCTCATAAAAGACCAGACTCACACGGAGTCTCAGTGCCATCCCTCACAGCTCAGCTGACAACCTTTACTCTGAATAAAGTACATGCTGCTGGGACTGACCACACAACCAGGCTTAGTAAAAAGTTAAACTGGTTTTCAAATTTGTATCTGGACCAGGTCTAAGAACTGTAAATAGAAACCACACATAAAAAACCCCAACACTTCAGTTAAATATTAACCTCTGATTATCAAAAGCAAGTTAACACTTTCAGGACAAGCTCCCAACACTACGCACCCAGCAAAACCACTGCACACAGTTTGGAAAGGGCTGACAAGGCAAAACCTCATTCAATATCTTACTGGGCCTTAATTTTGAAAATCAGGGGTGGGGAGCATTGGAAATATCAAGCACAGCACAAAGCTACAAAGGTGATTAAGGGAGTGGAGCATCTCCTGGATGGAGCTGGGTCTTTTTTAGCTTGTTAAAAAGGAGACTGAGGGATGACCCCATTCATGTTTATACATATGGAAAGGGTGGGTGTCAGCGGCATGGAGCCGGGCTCTGCTTAGTGGTATGCAATGACAGGACAAAGAACAATGGGTGTGAGCTGGAATAGAGGAGGTTCCACATCAATATAAGAAGGAACTTCTTCACGATGAGGGTAATGGAGCACTGGAATGGGCTGCTCAGGAGGGTTGTGGAGTCTCCTTCTCTGGAGACATTTAAAACCTGCCTGGACATGTTCCTGTGCAACTTGATCTAGGGGACTGTGCTCTGGCAGGAGGATCAGAAAGACTTACTCAGAGTCACTGTAGATAAAAAGATCAGACACTAACTTGGACAGCAATTCCTGCTGCCAGGACCTTGGCTTTCACCATGTGAGGAATACAGCTGCTGTAATTCAGGAGAGAAGAAAAAGAGGGATGGGAAAAAAAGAGGATCAGGTGTTAATTCAGCTTAAGCAAGTACTAAGAGGGGGATGATGGGCAGGAAGGATGGAGGGACTTACAGCTTAATTTGCATTCCCTATCCTTCATGTTTGTGGGGTGGACACTGCAAATAGTGTCTACACATCGATGGACTTCAGTCCACGCAGGCAGCTCCCGAGCACTGCACAGAACCAGGAGTACCTGAGCCATAATGAATTCCACCACAAACTGTCTGCAGCTGAAGAATGTCTTCCAAGGAATCAGACTACCTTGCTTTGAGAACAGTGCATGAGGGCAACTACAAACTGCACACTGCTGGACAAGGTGAACGCACTGCTTCTCCCACCTCACAAGCAGCATTCCTGATTATCCCAGCTTTCCTACTGGTGGATCTAGACGGGCGCCCCAGAAATGAGTAGCAGGATACATTAACTCAGTCTTTTTCTCTAGTGTTTCAGCAGAACAACCAGCATATGGGACTCCCCCAAATTAAAAGACAAATTCCACACATTGAATTTTCTTCTTGAGGAAGAAATGAATAATAAAAAAAAAAAGGGGGGGGGGGGAAGGAAAGTCTTCTCCACAGGAGGGAGTCCCACTCAGACCATCATCCTCTGAGCACATTTACCCTTGCCTCGGCAGCTCACAGGACAGGCAGGAGCTTCCACCCAAATACATCAGTTGCACCAAACACAGACATGCACCACCATCAGCTGCTGACCCACCCATGATCCTGTCATGTGGGAATAAGCACAGACCTACTGCACTTTCTTAGCAGCTATGATGTGGCCCAGGGTTGGTGGGAACTACTCAATGTGCAGGTTAATCATTGTTGCCTGACAGGTTTTATGGGTTGATGGCATAGCAGGCTCTGCAGTGCCTGCACTGGGCGTGGGCTAGTGAGGCTCCAGTACTGAGCAGTTATCCATCACTAACACTGGTTTTGCCTGAAGACATCTGCAACGCACCCTGATGACAATTTCTGGACGCAGCTTGAACCTCTTTTCTGCCTCTTTCAGGTCTCTTCATCCTCTCTTGACTTGAAAAGTGAATTCAGAATGTCACCTGCTGTCAAAAGTCAACTGTGAAAAATACATAAAAATTATTTAAATTATGAGAGTACAAGAGAAGCTGCTCTGAGGGAATTCAGTTCAACAGTCAAACACTCAACACCACTACAAAGTTGCAGCATCTTCCTGTGACAGGGCTCTGATCTACACATTGCCCACAGCAAACCCCAATCTTCCACTGCAAGGTCTCAGCCTAATTAATTCCACAGTTACTGGTGGGTAACCTAGCACTGCCCAGTCTGCACTGTGGAAGGGCATGAAGCAGAAGGAGTATAAAAGGGAGTGAAAGAGAGCAACTGACCCAAGCAGGGACACCAGGTACTATGGAGGGGAAGTCATGGAGAAACAGATAGGCTGACAGGGAAAATGAAAGACAAGGTTCACAGAAGCACTGGATCCCTTTCAGTATTTTCTAAATTTAGCAGTTCTCTAGAAACCATTAGGAAAGTTTTACCCTAAGACTTTGCACAATCAGTATGGCCAGCAGATTTTAAGCTAAGAGAAACTTAAGTCTTGTGCAAATTCAAACTGTTATTTCACTAAAAAATGAACATTTTCAAGTCTGGCTGACCTGTAATCCCCATCTCAACATTACCACCAGAAATGGTTCCTAGTTAGATGCCTTCCTAAGTGCCAGTTCCTTCTCTTGGATAAACGCTTTAAGAAGAAGAAAAGATCAACTCTGAAAAGAGTAAAACCATTAGTATACCTCAGAAATTAGGCTTCAGACTGCCTGAACAACTGCTAAATATCCGTCACAGGCTGTGACTTCTGCTGCAGCATGGACAGGGTCTGTGTATGTAAACTAAGTGACTGAGATACAGGACTTTGTAGGGAGTGGAAACAAAAACAAACTCACTCTCAACCATTTCAGACATCACATCCATCCTGTTTAAAAAAACCAGCCAAACAACCAAAGCTAAAACAGCAGTAATTTGACAGACCCATAGAAAGTGAGGAATACGAAAGGCTCAGCAGCAAGTCTTGGAAAGCTAAGGGCAGCTTTTAAGACATTTCAGTACAAAACTACCTTCATGGGAGATCACTGTTAATTCTACCAACATACATGCTGTTAATGGAAGGCTGAAAGGCAGAAAGGCAGATTCCTGTTTCCAAGATGCTTTATCTGCAGTGTGATAACATAAAAAACAGTTCAATGTACATTCAGTCTGAAAAAAACCCATATACCAGATAGAAAACCTAAGACTACTCTGAGTTCTGATGCCAGAGTTTGTCCTAAACCAGTTTATCTTTTTTGGACCAATTGCTTCAAAGAATTTTGGCCTGTATGTAATGCCACCCCTCTCCCCCTGAAAATAAAAATGGTATCCAGGGTCACTAAACAAATAGTCATAGTCTGATAATACATTTCATTACCTCAAATGTCAGGTAATGTCCTGTTTGCAGGCAGAGGACAGTTCCTCAACACTGGGAAACTACAGATACTCTTCCCAGAACAGCTGTTCCCTTCCTTCACTCTGGCAGAACTCACACCTGTTGTCTTAGGGTGTCGCTCACCAGCACCCTGATAACCAGCATCCTGATAACCATCAGCATATTCAGTGTGTAGGGGCAGCCCCAGAAGAGCTCTCCCAGCTCCCTCTTCCATAATCACATTTCTCCAGCCTCTAAGCACTCAACCTGGCAACCAGTATCTCTTCATCAGCTAACTCTGAGAGAAGGAGGGAAACATTTAAATGTGGATCTCTACCAAAGCTAAGGAAGTTGTAATAAAACCAGTAGTTGAAGTTTGCTCTTGTCTGAAAATATTTCTATATTGCTCTGACCAAAGGGACTTGAGCACCACTAGGAGCAGAGACAGTCACTTCAAAGCCTCGTCTGAAAAACATTTAGGAACAGTCCTTCTGTGCATTGCAAGTATCAGCCTCGCAGGTCCCCATGGCCCCTCAACCTGTACAAGGACAGCAAGGGCACGGGTGACATACTAGCTTTGAGACTACTACACTGGGTACAGTAACTCAAGGTTTCACTAATTTGGAAACAACACTGACAACAGGAAACAACACTAACAAGATACAGCCTGGCAGCCGCAGGACAAAAACAGAAGCATCACCATTTCTGAAGTTTCTTTGTAGGGACCAGCCAACTGGAAGATATGGAGAAACAAGTGAGATTCCAGGCGCAAGTGGGAGGTAAGCGTGGCACAGCTCTTATTTTGGGAAGAACCTTGTCAGAGCAATCCCTTCAAATTAACTAACAACAGTACTCTCAAAGTCCACGTGAAATGCATACTTATCCTCTACCCCAACAAACACCTCCCCACAAGCAGTGTCCAATCTATCACCCCTATTATCGGCCACACATTTGTTGTACTACTTTGGTTACTTGCAGATACCTGCAATAATCCTGTAAGACAACACCTCAGTTTAATGTATGTATCACTACGTGAAGCCATTTTACATCATTAACCCAGGTGTGCCCAGGAAAGTATTAGAACCGCCATAAAAGCAAGGGAAAGAAAGGCTCATAGGGCACAGCCATGTCCCCTTGTGGGAGCAGAACATCACATCACAACCTGAACTAATCCAAGCAAACAGCAAACACAAGGCTGTCCCCCGACCACTTGGCTCTCCTGAAGTAAGCTCTGCCTTTTTAGAGGACAAATTTGCTAAGGCTCAGCCTGCCGAGAGAAGGGGCTGCACAACAGATCA
>VXBP01002483.1:0-30557 GCA_013400115.1 Rhinopomastus cyanomelas
TGGTTTCATATGGGGGGACCCATGGTCGAAGAAGCGAAAATCCTGCTGTTTTGACAGCTAAAAGCAAAGGTTGCAGAGCAGAACTGTGATTTATTTAGTCTCTTAATAGGAATGGTAAACATGGAGGCAGAGGTTTACGTCCACTGCACTGAGGTTACCTTTGCTGAAGAACATAGTTCACTCCTTCTGTTTGTAAAATAAAGATAGACATTGACTAAGAAGTTTTTACTAGCTGAGTGTTTCGGGTTGGTTGGCCTTTACTTTAATTGCAGTTTTTACTTATTTTGTTGTTTCAGGGTTTTCTAATCCACTTCTTTATTAGGAGGTGGAGGGAGTGGACTCCATGCAGAGAGACATTGACAGGCTTGAGGGATGGCCCCATGCCAACCTCAGTAAATTCAACAAGGATAAGTGCAAGGTCCTGCACCTGGGTCAGGGCAGTCCCAAGCATAGATACAGGCTGGGCATTGAGTGGATTGAGAGTAGCCTTGCAGAGAAGGACTTGGGACTACTGATGGAGGGAGTGCTCCACATGGGTCAACAAAGTGCAAGTGAATCCCAAAGTAAACCACGTCCTGGGTGGCATCAATAGATGTGTAGCCAGCAGGCCAAAGGAGGTGATTCTGCCCCTCTGTTCTGCTCTTGTGAGGTCACACCTGGAGTACTGTGTCCATGTGTGGAATTCCCACACAAAAAGGACATGAACCTGTTGGAGTAGGTTCAGAGGAGGGCCACAAAGATGATTAGGAAGTTGGAACACTTCTCCTGCAAGGACAGGCTGAGAGGGTTGGGACATTTGGCACTCTGGAGAAAAAAAGTCTCTAGAGGGACTTTACTGTGACCTTTCAAGAAGCCAGACTATGAGAAAACTGAGGAGGAATGTTTTACAAAGGATTGTAGCAATAGAACAATAGTCGGTGGCTTCAAAGTGAAGGAAGAAATATTTGGATTAGAAATTATAAAGTTCATCACTATGAGGGGACACTGGACTAAGTTTCTGAGTGTCCTGAGATACTGGAATAAGTTTCCTAGGGAAGCTGTGGATGCTGCATAACTTGATGTGTTTAAGACAGGCTGGATGGGGCTTTGAGCAACTTGGTCTATTAGGAAGTGTTACTTGCCCATGGGAGAGGGGTTGGAATTAGGTGATCTTTGAAGTCCCTTGTAACTCAAACCATTCTATGATTCTGTTAAGCTTTTAACAGTTTTTGACATGAATTTCTAATTGCAATCTTCCTTTTCCTTGCTTATTCCAGATGTTAACCTTCCTTATAGTGCTATGCTAGCTGCAGATGCCCACTCGGAAAATGAAGGCTAAGGCTGGAGATTACCAGCCATGGCTGTTCAGTTTACTCCCCTTAAAAGTAAGGTTGGCTTGATCACCCACTGTGCAATCTCCTTGTCTCCGCTTCCTTAATAATCACTCTTTTATCTCCAACTTGATCTTCAAGTCTGTCTTGGCATGCAGCATATCCTCTGACAATGGGAGAAAAAGGCTTTCCTCAAGGTTTCTGGTACTTTTTCCCTCCTAGCCTTCTTTATGGGCCAAATTTCTGTCAAGGGACACACAAACCATTGTATAAATGTCAACTGCAAGAAGGGTTTCTTGAAATCCTTAAAAAATAAACCAATGTCCCTAGTACATTAATCAATTTTTCATAAATCCAGTTAGTGAAATTAGCTGGTTTTTCTCCCTGTGTAATAGACATGCTAGCCTTGGACAAAACTCCTATTAAAACAATAACAGCATCCCTCCTATGACTCTTGGCTTAGAAGGTGTTGTCAACAGTTCTAGCCTAAACATTTGGATGAGTCGTGATTGATTCAATAAAAAGCTTCTGAAGATCCTGTCTGGATGGTACATAAAAGTGCTGATGTCTTTTTAAGCTAGTGAAGTTGTTAAGTGTGGATGTACTATACTTTTTTATCATAGAATAGCTTAGATTGGAAGGGACCTCAGAGATCATCTAGTTCCAACTCTCCTGCCACCATCATGGACACCTCGCTAGATCAGGTTGCCCAGAAATGCACCTGACAGGCTTAATCAAAACATATTTTAATGTTGGATATTTTAATGTCCAGATTTTGCCAGTGCAAGTGGGGGGGAAGTTAAATGACTTTTAAAAAGTTTATGAAAGCTGTTTTGAATAGAAGTCAACTTTTCTTTATAAGTTATTACTTGCCTCATGAAAAATTGTTTTGGCTACTTTGCATGTAAAGGTATGAATAATTTTTTTCACCTTGCTGGTCTTATTCACAATCTCTTTCAACTATGTGATGATTAACAATAATAAAAATCTAGCTATACAAATTGTTTTATGCAGCTGGTGGATGCAGTATGCAACTTTTTGGTAGGTGCCCACAGTTTATGTATTCAGATTTGTTGTGGATTGAAAGCCCCACATCAGCAGAGGATAGAGCATGGAAGCAATACTGGTATGGTCTTACAGAGCACACATAGGAAGCTGTTGCTTATTACATATTACTAACAGCGAACTTCTTAAACAGAGAACTTTACTTGCAGTTATTTTACAAACAGTGTTAAATAGACACCATATGCTAACTACATCTGTTTAAACATTTACTGTCAGTCTGTAAATTACAAAGGCAAATTAAATCAAGACAAATCTGATCCTTGATGAACTCCAGAATATACAAAATTGCACCAGTTTAAAATGCATTGTTTGCCATTATGTCTACCATTATTGTAAGCTTATAAACTTACATTGACTAAGTGGGAGTAAGTATGTGAGTACTTAGGAGTCCTGAGTGTCTTCCAGAAATGCTGCTGAAGTCCTTTGTAATTTACCAGCTTTCACTTAATCCTCTATTAAAGTTAATGACTTCCTAAATGCCAAACAGGCTTTGTTATGTACTCTTTAATCTGATTAGGAGCACATGAATAATTTAGCATGTAATTAAACCACGTAATTAATTTGTCCCATGATAATGGACTGTTATGTGGTTCCGTTAGTCTAGGATAAATACCAGGGTCTTGAACTTACATTTTATACCTTCTTGAAGGCGTTTTTCCTGGAAAAAAAATTTAAATACGATTTAAAATTGAAACCCTCATCCTCCTGAGTTCCCGAAATCTCTCGTTGAAGTCCAAAAGGAATGTTTGGGTTCAAACAGGAGCTTCCTTATTTTGAAACAAGATTTGGCTATTGCCAAATATTTCTGAAGCATCCTCAGTGCCTTCAAGCATGCCTTTCAGACCTCCAAGTGAAAACCATAGATCAGATGCAGATTTCTTTATGTGTGCTGAAATATAACAGACTATATTTGCCCAAGTATGAAGTAGTGTGCTTTTTTTTTTTTTTCCTAGTGTCACACGGATGCTAGCACCCAGAAGAAGGCTTGCAATGAAAATGCAAGCTGTGATAATGGAACTCTAGCTGCTGGCAGTCCAGCAGCACGTATAAGAAGGGTATTTAATGTTAAGCATGTCAGTAATCCAGTTTGTTTTCCCTCACGTTCTAGCCTACTGTCACATAGGTTGCTTTCCACCATGAGTACTTTCTGCATGTCATCATTTCTTCATAATTTCTGCAAGGCACTAAGCACTGTGGCTGTGCTAGAGGAATTGTTAGCCATGTTCTCATTTTAAATATATAACCTTGCCTGCTTAAAATCAGATTAACTGTTTTGCTGGACTGGGGCCCCATTGCTGAGTCTTCATGGAATTTAATGCTACTAAGACAGGAAAGACTTCAGTTGGTGGGGTTTTTTCACACTGGCGCAGAAAAGTTTTACAGCACTGGAAATGTCATTTAATTTCTTTATGTAAAGTGTGAATAATTAGAAGAGTGAAATGTTTTTCTTTGAGTAAAACCACCATTTTTGTACCAGGGAGTTGGTTCTGGATACAGATACAGACATTTCTTTTTCCAGCCTTGTCATGATACATGACATTAAATTGATGCACTATACGTCTTCAATGAAACTGGCATGTACTTTTTGCTCATATAGAGAAATTTACTCACTTTTCATAGCAGTTGACTGTACCAATAACAAAAAGTGCTGAATTTTGTATTTTGGATGACTGTAGGCTAAGCAAACCCAGGACATACTGATTTTTTTTTTTTAATAAGAAAAAGTCTAGGAAAAATTACCACTGTAGAGAAGTGTTTATAGTCTGAAACAGTTACCACTCTCATAAATAGGCCTGGATCACACAGAATCACAGAATTGTCAGAGTTGGAAAGAACTTTCATCCAACCGTCATCTACTCCTACCTAGTCCAACCTCCCTGCTAAAGCAGGACTGCCTGGAACTCATTGCACAGGACTGCATCCAGGTGGGCTTTGAGTGTTTCCAGAGAAGGAGATACCACAACCTCTCTGGGCAGCCTGTTCTGGGGGTTTTACATCAGCACAATAAATTATTTTTTTCCTCACATCTAAATGAAACTTCTAGTGTCCCAGCTTGTGCCCATTGTTCTTTGTCCTGTCACTGGACACAACTGCAAACAGTATGGCACCATGCTCCCTGCAGTCACCCTGCAGATATTTATAGGTGTGGATCCAATCTCCTCTCAGTCTTCCAACTTTCTCAGTCTTCCAAGGCTAAATAGTCCCAGTTTGCTCAACCTTCCCTCATAAGAGAGTTACTTCCTGTCCCTAGTCATCTTCATTGCTCTCTGCTGGACTCTCTCCCGTAGTTCTCTTTCTGTTTTGAACTGGGAAGCCCAGAACTGGACACAGTGCTCCAGATGAGGCCTCACCAGGTCGGAGCAGAAGGGGAGAATGACCTCTATAGACCAGACTTCTTAATGCACCCAAGAGCACCATTGGCTTTCTTGGCAACAAGGGCAACAACAACCATTACTGGGTAATGGTCAGCTTACTGCATACGAGGACTCCAAGATCTTTTTCTTTGTGGCATTGATGCATGAGGTTCCAAAATAGGCAGTAATTATTCTAATACATTCAATATTAATACATGAAACTATTATAGATTATTCAGCTTACATAGATGCCTAATTAATATAAAATTGCATCTGATTTTGTGTGTATTCTGAAATGTGCACTGTATGAGGGTTTTTTTTTAATTTGCTGTACATTAGTTCTGCTTCTATAGTGGTATTCCTTGTGTTTTTTTCACATCGCAGATAACTGCACACACGAGGTAAATGGTCTGTTTTTCATATCAGCTGTGACAATTTGTTATTTCTGTTTCGTAGCGCGGCTGACTGTAAGCCCTGACAAGGGTTCTGTAAAAACAGGTGTTCGTCCAAGTGCTGCTGATGACTTAATCAAGCTGTAATATCAGCAGACAAGGAAAGAAGGCTTTGGGTCTGTGTCAGTTTTAGATTGTATTGCCTGGAAGGGCTGTAACTCAATTCATCAGCGAGTGAATGACACTGTCCTGTTGGCGCTAAGGGCAACAAGGATAAGCAGGCAAAGTAATGTCTTCCAGGCATGATTAGCCAAACCAGTGTGAATGTTTTTGTGCAAGCACAGAGGAAGTTTTCTCTGGAGATCACTAATCTTGCTGTAACATAGCTTTTAAGGAGCATACACCCTGTGAAAAACAAAGGCTTTTCACTCAGACATATTCTGCAAGTTTATGTACAGGTATGTTTGGTAGTCACATAAAAAATGTACAGGGCAAATCTGGAGATCCTAGGGTCACACTCCATCTCAGCATTACTTTTCAGTAATGGATCTGTTGATGTGTATTCGTCTGCATTTCACAGTGGCCTTTTCCTGGTGGCATGATGAAACAGCAATGTATAGAAAGTCTTCCCTGTGCAATTTGACGTAGGTGATTCTGCTGTGTCAGGTGGATTGGACTAGGTGATCTTTCGAGGTCCCTTCCAATCCTTAATGTTCTGTGATTCTGTGATTAATACATCCCTCAATCAGATTGCAGCAGAGATACCATCTTTGTTTCTGGACTAGCTGCACATATCCTGCTTTAGCAAGCAATACTGAAGTGTAAGAGATTACCAAAAAAACCCTCTATCATAGAATCATATGATTGGAAGGGACCTCCAAAGGTCATCTAGTCCAACCCCATATTTGGAGTGTGGTGAATTAAGAGAGATGGCAAAGGAAGAGATCCCATACCGTCAGAGTTTAATGAAGTGTAATGTCCTCCTTCCTTCAGTTCCAGGAGCTAGCTATCTGTTTGCTTCAGATAGCTTTGTTTATAAGCAAAATTTCTTACTCAGAGTTTACTCTGAGTGTGAACGTTGTTACCTGACCAGAGTTGATGCACACCTCTCAGTGTGTGCTGTGACTAAACGATTTCTTTTTTCAGGTATTTTCTTAGCTCTGTTTATTCTGTGTTCATGTCCACTAGAGACATGTTGTGTTTAAATTTGCTTGTGATTGACCTTACTCCAACATCACTATAGAAAAGGGCCAAGAAATTTTTTTTAGCCTTTTTATAACTCCTGGCACCCTTTCTGTACTGCAGGAATTAGCCTGAGCTGACCTCTAGCCAAATGTTCCTGTGGTCAAGTTTCAGCTGGCTTGAAGACAGTCAGCTGCTGTAATTTTTTTTCTGATTTTAGCTCTCTTCATTCTCACAAACTGCTAGAGTTGGGTAAGAAATGAACCATTATTCCTTAGAGTAATGTATACACAGGGTTGGGTTTTTTTTCTTAAATAACAGGGAGTTTACTAGTGGCATTTTTCTTCCATATGCATACAGGGATAGGTGTTGAGAGGCAGATGTTTCTGGACTGTAAAAGGTCAAGTTTTTTTCCTAAAGCAAACAGAGGAGCTGTCTCCTGCTAGGTTAACACTGCAGCCTCTGAACAATATTGTTCTTGTTGGCAGTGAGCTTGTAAGAGTGTCTTAGAGGAACACCAGTGGGTGGTTATGAGATATATTTGTGAGAACTTTTTGTAAGGTTGTAGCTGCTGATGGCAAAGCAGATGATACTTCAGAAGAGTTCTCGGAGAAATTTTTTTCAGTACCACCAAAAAAATGTGTGTTTTGATGGGCAGCTCATGCTTTGCACCATGTTTTCTTCCACAAGAGTGGAGCCACAGCGTTGTAGCTTTCCTTTGAACTCCTGTACCTGCAGAAGTGGTAGTCCAGCAAAGCCCATATGTTACTGGTGCTTCACACCCACTGAGAGTCCTTTTGCTTGCAAAAGACCTTGAGTATGAGCCGTGTCCCAAGGGATCTGGGTTTTTGCTCCAAGAAGAGGTTAGTCATGTTCATACTGATTTTGTTCTGAGTACACCAATTGGATTTTTCTCCCACATGCAACGTGTCTGGACAGATAACTCAGTGGAGGATCGCGTATGGATCTAGGCAGAATAAAAACACTGTGTTGCTTTGCTGAGACAGGAGTGATTGTGGTAATCCACAGAAGTGTACTGTGTTTTCTGTACTGCATTTTACTAGCAAAACAGCAAGAGATTGAGCAGCAACTTTGATCACCTATGAGGTTCAGGAATGCAAATTAATCCTGTGCTCTGTTTCAGAAAGTTAAATCTTTTTGTCAAGGCCTATGGCTTGTGGGGAACTCTCCCCATAATAATATAACCGTTTTTAAACAAGTAATAACTGCTTCCGGAAGGCGTGCCAGTGTCCTCCCATCCACCCTGACTGCTCACTCCCATGCCTCTGCTGCCCTAGCTCTGCCTCCAGGGCATGCTCTTGCAGAATCCTGATAAACCCAGTCAGCAAACACATATTTATGGATTAATTTTTACTGGAAAAATTTCCTGACAAGAGTTCACTGCCTGAACATAAACAAGTCTGTCAACATGAGAGCAGTACTGGAATGGGATTGTTTTCGTCTGCAGCAGCAAGAGCTTACCGAAGTTCAACATGATTGTTGACCTCTAGCATGTGTTTTCAAGCTCCTTGTTTGGTGTTCTGGTTTTCAAATTACTCTTCCTCAGAGGAAGCTGACATAGCTACCTGTCACAGTGGAGAGTATAGATCGCTGTGCTGCGACAGCTGCTTCTGGGGGCTGATCCTGATCCCACCATGGAGGTTTTTAGTGTAGTTTTGAAAAAGGAAATGATGTTCACAGGCGTGCTTTGTGCCAGTTTTGCACAGTCACAAATTCAGCGTGGTCATACAAGCTGTGTATCACAAGTTGCCATAGTTACTCCCACAATCCCTTAGGCTAAGAAACCTGCCCAAATTCAAACCATAACAAACTGCATCACTCCTTTCAGCTTTCCTACATGTAAAGACCTAGGAAAGTTAGACCCAGGAAGGATTATATAGGGCACACAAAATTAAATACCACTTCAGAGGAGTATAAGCTGGAAGGAGGATGATAATCTCTGTTCTTTTCTCATTTTCACATTTAACCTAGGCTAGTCATTTGGATCCACTCCCCAAAGGCTGCTGTGTGGGAAGTGTGGCAACTCCTTGGAAGCAGGCCAGAGATTGACAGTACTTGATTTTTCTCTCTGTATGTTAAATGAGTGAAAAACCCATAAGGTAGTTTTCTTGCAAAGATAGTATTTATTCTCCATCCTAGAATGTAAAATGATCTATGAATTCACGAGGCAATAAACTGTAAACTAAATACACTTTTGTTTTAAATCCAATCAGAAATTCAGTAACACTAGTTAATAGTTTAAATGTCATGTCATATTGATTCGTGATATTCGTTTGTAAAGAAAATCTCTTTCTATCTTTTGTTATTACAGAGCTAGAGGTATGGATCTTCAGTATCTGCTGTTTGCATTGGCACTGGTCTGTGCAAATGACTCACTTTCTGCAAGTGATGGTAAGTTGTGTGATACCTTTCAGTGTGAGTACATTGTGTGAGTATGATACCTACATGTGCGAGTACATATATCTAGCTTTATATAGAAACAATTATGTGTCAAGACTGTGCAAGCTGCATGATTGCAGTAACCTGGGTACACAAAATGAAATGTAAAAAATACATCCATTAATCGTGTTGTAAAGATAAAGGGTGAAATTGAAATGTGTTGCAGAATGAAGGTGAATTTCATAGACAGCATTGGATGTGTGATGTGTAAACAGGCTGAATCAGTGTTCATGTTGGATACCTAGATGTTCTCTGCTTGTGAAGCTACAAAAGATTTATATGGGTTTAATATTTTATGGAAACTGCTGGATTTTCTTCTTAGCAGGTGTTTACTATATTCATGTATTAAGTGTAGAAATATTTAGAATTACAGTGGAAGCAATTTAAGACTGTACACTTTGGGTCTGAGGACAACATGGACAAGTTTCATGATATATTCTTAAGTACAGGTTATAAAAAAGAATTTAGAAAGAATATGTGCTCTCAAATATGCAGCTTGCTCTGGGTAGCTAAGAGAAACTCTGAATGGTTATCCTGTGGTGCTTGTGATTTAACAGACCTGCTCTGTTGAGTTCCAGAGTTGAGTTCCACTGAATGTTCCTCTGGCTTTCCACAATTCTCCTTTCCTTCAGTACTTACCTCGGTTCTTCCACTTTTTGAATTGCATGCCAAGGTGGGAACTACTTGATCCAGCTCAGCTTTCTCTGGTGCTTGGTGCAGCCAGTAGTGATTTGGAACCATTTCTGCATCAACATGGATGACCATGAGCCAGCAATGTGCTCTTGTGGCCAAGAGGGCCAACATCATCCTGGGGTGGATCAGAGGTGCGGTGGTTAGCAGATCCAGAGAGGTTCTGCTCCCTCTACTCTGCCCTAGTGAAACCATATCTGGAGTATTGTGTCCAGTCCTGGACCCCTCAGTTCAAGAAGGACACAGAACTGCTGGACATAATCTAGCCCAGAGCAATGAAGATGATGAAGGAAGTGGAGCACCTCCCGTATGAGGAAAGACTGAGGGAGCTGGGTCTCTTTAGCTTGGAGAAGAGGAGGCTGAGGGGTGACCTCATTAATGTCTATAAATATGTGAGGGGTGGCTGTCAGAGGATGGAGCCAGGCTTTTCTCAATGTCATCTAGTAATAGGACAAAGGGCAATGGGTTCAAGCTGGAACAGAGGCAGTTCCAGACAAATATCAGAAGGAACTTCTTCACAGTGAGGGTGACAGAGCACTGGAACAGGCTGCCTAGGGAGGTTGTGGAGTCTCCTCCTCAAGAGACATTTAAAACCCACCTGGATGTGTTCCTGTGTGACTTGGTCTAGGTGATCCTGCTGCTGCAGGGGAATTGGACTAGATGATCTTTGGAGGGCCCTTCCAATCCCTAATGTTCTGTGATCTGTGACTCTGGTGGGTCCTCTGAGACTGGTCTTTCACTCACTTAGAACAAATAATGCCCTTTAAGGCCAGTGGGAGTTTTAATTTCTGTCAGACTGATCTTATGCTAATTAGGATCTGTTTCTGCAAACAAATACAAAGTGACCTGTTCTGCTCTGCCTTGTTCTTGCTTTTGGGGAGAGCTGTAAAAGTTTTTCATAATTATTAATTTTATGCAAAGTGATTGCCACTGCTTCCAGAGCTATGGAGCAGCTGTGCAAGGATGGCTGCCTAAGCAGGTGACCCTCCTGACCTCATAGCCAAAATCAGTGTTAGCAGAGAAAGTCATGGAGTGCATTTGGGAAAAAAAGAAAAGAAAAAAATAGGTGGAAACAGCTTCGTCCAGAAACTGTAAATAAACTGTTACAATTCTCAGTGAAAACTTCTGACATCTCCTAGTTTATTGATTTTTTTAGCTCCATACTTACTTGTACTGAATGCAAATGCAAAGCCTGTAGAGATGCAAGCCATGTTTCATTAAGTTTCGTTAACCTTTCTAATGTTGGTTTAGAATACAATGGTAAACCAAAGGACTAGTTGCTTGTAGGTTTAACTGTCCTACGGTTTAACAATATAATCATCCTCTTTTGCTCTGATACATAAAATTCTGTATTGTCTTGGAGTTACATACTTAAAATTTTTAGATATCCATACGTGCAGAAGTACTGCAAAGATAGAAGAGGTTTTACTTTGTTGTTAATGGAGACATTAAGCTGAAATAAGATTTAATTGGAATACAAATGATCAGTTTTCAGATAATTGTACCACAAAATTAAATTTTTTAATCAGAGAAAGAGGCTTGAATACGGGAAAACAGAACTTGCTGTTTGTTTACTTCTAGGTGTGTGGCGTAGATGGTTGTCCTCTGTGTTGTCAGGAAGAGACACTCCCTTCTCCCTTGTTAGTTAAGGGTTTTTCTTTAACATCTTCCAAGTTTGGGTGATGTCATCAATGGGATGACCTAAGTGGCACCAGGAATGGTGGCATCAGATGGAAGACACCTTTCTCAAAGGGGGAAGTTGGTCGTTGCCCAACAGATTGTGGGGCTGCTTGACAGAGCTTTAAACTAGATGCAAAGGGGAAATGTGATAGTAATACCAAGATTGTCTCTAATATGCAGAAGAATTACTAACTATTGTTGGAAGAATGGAGTAATAGTAAGAGCATTCAGCCTGTTGCCCTGAGGCATGCTGTGGACATTGCAGCAAAGCCAAAGTCTTACAGACATTCCTGAGGAGACAGCAGTGTAGCATCCATTAAACACCACATGGGGGAATATTGGGGTGTCTCCCTAAGAAGGTGACACAGTCAGCAGCCCAGCTAAAGAGCCATTACACCAGTGCATGCAGCATGGGGAACAAACAGGAGCTGGAAGCTACCATGCTACAGGAAAGCTACAACATAGTGGCCATTACTGAAACTTGGTGGGATGAATTATATGAGTGGATTGTGGCTATTGACAGCTACAAGCTGTTTAGAAGGCACAGGAGAGGAATGAGAGGTGGAGGTGTTTACCTGTACATTAAGAAACAGAGTTGGAAGAGTTGTCTCTAAAGAATAGCCGTGAACAGATTGACAGAATTAGGGATTGAGAAAACAAAAGAGAGCCTTGTGGTTGCAGTCTACTGCAGGCCGCCCGATCAAGGGGACCTTATACTCCAGCTCCAGGAGGCATCACATTCTCTCATCCTCCTGGGGAATTTCAACCACTTTAACATCTGGTGGAAAAGTAATTTGGCAAGCTGTAGGCAATCCAGGAGATTCCTGGAGTGCCTTGATGATAACTTTTTAACCCAGAAAATAAACAGCCCTACTCAAGGGGATGCAATACTGGACCTGATGGTCAAAACAAAGGTGAGCATATCAGAGGTGTTAAGATCAGAGGCAGCCTGGGCTGCAGTAATCACGGAGTGGTAGAATTCATGGTCCTAAGGGGCATGGGTCAGATGAGGAGCATAGGGTCAGATGAGGAGCATAGTCAGGACCCTGAAATTTAAGAAAGCAAAATTTGACCTCATCAAGCTGTTAGTCAATAGGATGCCCTGAGAAACAGCCCTCAGGGATAAGGTTGCAAAAAGAGCTGTCAGATCTTTAAGGATACTTTCCACAGGGTGCAAGAGCTTTCCATTCCCAGGTGTGAGAAATCAGGTAAGGAAGGGAAGAGACCAGCGTGGCTGAGTCAAGACCTTCTGAGCAAACTAAAGAGCAAGAAGGAACTGCACAGGCAGTAGAAGCAGAGACTGGTATCCTGGGTAGACTAGAGGGACATTGCCCAGTTGTGTAGGGCACCAGACGGTTGTGATAAATGCCTTGATGTCCAGATGGAGAGAGGTGACAAGTAGTGTCCCTCATGGGTCTGTGTGTGAACCAGTGCTCTTCAGTATCTTCATCAATGACAGAGACCGTGGTATTGAGTGCACCCTCAGCAAGTTTGCAGAGGACACTAAGCTGGGTTGTCAATATACCAGAGGGAGAGGATGTCATCCAGAGTGACCTGGAGAAGCTGGAGAACTGAGCCCATGTGAAGCCTTGGCTTTCAACAAGGCCAAGTGTGAGGTCCTGCACCTGGGCCAGGGCAATCCTCATCATCAGTACAGGCTGGGGTATGATGTCATAGAAAACAGCTCCACAGAGAGGGACTTGGGGGTGTCAGTGGATAAAAAGCTGAACATGAGCCACTGATGAGTACTTGCAGCCCAGAAGGCAAATCACATCCTGGGCTGCATCAGAAGAGTGGCCAGCAGATAGAGAAAGGTGTTTCTGCCCCTCTGCTCTGCCCTGATGTGACCTCACCTGGAGAACTGCTTCCAGCTCAACACAGGAAGGATGTGGACTTGTTGGAGCATGTCCAGAGGAGGCTATGAACATTATCAATGGGCTGAAGCACCATTCCTACAAGGACAGGCTGAGAGAGTTGGAGTTGTTCAGCCCAGAAAAGAGAAGGGTCTGGGGAAGAGCTTTCCAATATCTGAAGGGGGACTACAGGAAAGCTGGTGATAAGCTGTTCACAGGTGTGTGTAACAACAGGACAAAGGCCAGTGATTTTAAACTAGAGCAAGGTAGATTTAGATTGGATGTTAGAAAAGAGTTCTTTACAGTGAGGGCAGTGAAACACCAGAACAGGTTGCCGAGAGAGCTGGTAGAAGTTCCATCCCCAGAGACATTCAAGGTCAGACTAGATGAGGCGTTGAGCAACCTGGTCTAGTTAAATATGTCCCTCCAGGATTGTTGGATAAGAGGACCTGTAATAGTCTCTTCTAGCCCAACACATTATGTGATTCTATGAAATTTGGTTTGAGTATCTTAACCTCATTCTTAATAAAAAATAAAAAAGAGGATTTTAGTTGTGTTTTTGTGATTAAATCCAAGACACAATGCTAGATATATATGACCAGAGTTGCTCATTATTGAAGAATTGTGTGGGTGCAGGTGTCACTGGTTGGCCATGGTGACCAGGTCTGGTATGACTTCTGTTTAGCAGATGTACTTATGCGCTGAAATAAGAACAGGGAGCCACTTATAAGTCATGGGCAAAAAGGGACAGGCTCAATTTGGGGAAGAATAAAACACATTTAATTAAAAAAACAGAAAAACTTCATCACCAAAAACATACAGAGAACACGCACATGGTTCTTACATGCCTGGGCCCAGCTCTGTTATCTCTTTTCCCTCAAGGAATGAAACCCCACAACAGTCTGTTTCATTGTGAGAACATGATGTCCTCCCTCCCTTGTCTCATGGGACAAGTCCTCCATGACTTTTGGCTGGTTGCGGCCTTTGGGCAGAGGGGTGCAGACTGTGTGTCATCCAGCATCTGACTGCTCCAGTCTGACTCCCTTTCTTAGAAACAGTGATTCCTTTAAGGATAAGTCACTTGCTCCATGTCCTCAGGGCCGGTCTCCTCCTCCAGCATGTCATTCTCCCATGGCTACAGATAGATATCTGTTCCTCAAACCATTTCACCATGGTTTTGCAGGGGCTTTTCTCCTCTATTGATCTCTGATGTCTTCACAGGCTCACTCTCTCCTCTATTGCCACACTCCTAGAGTAAAGTGGCTGCCATGGTGTGCTCAGCCCAGTGACTTCATGACTCCTCCCAAAACCAGAAAGCCAAAACCAACAGGGAACAGGAAACTAGTCCCACAGGATTTCTGTTCTGCAAAATATATTTGCAGATGCTCCAGTTGGTTTAAAATTCCTGAAGTGGATGAATAACTGGAGCTGGAGAGAGCTTCTGTCTTCACAAAGTTTCTGCCAAAGAACCACAGAACATTAGGCATTGGAAGGGACCTTGAAAGATCATCTAGTCCAATCCCCCCACCACAGCAGGATCACCNCTCTGTGCTGTATTCTCTTCAGCAGTTCTGTGTCCTTCTGGAACTGAGGGACCAAGGTGGTTGTAGAGTCTCCTTCACTGGAGGCATTTAAGACCCGCCTGGATGTGTTCCTTTGTGGCTTGGTCTAGGAGATCCTGCTGTGTTGGGGGGATTGGACTAGATGGTTTTCCAAGGTCCCTTCCAATCCCTAATGATTCTGTGATTCTGTAACTGGACACAGTATTCCAGAAGTTGTCTCACCAGGGCAGAGTAGAGGAGGAGGAGAACCTCTCTGGATCTGCTAACCACCCCTGTTCCGATCCACCCCAGGATGCCATTGGATGCATTAAGAACTCCCGTCTCCAGTACTGAAAAAAAACACCAGGTGCAAACTAAACAGAAGGGAACAGAGCTTTGGTGACCTAAGAATAGATTTCTGTCTGAATTGCTGAGAAAGTCAGACAAGAAAGTGTAAGCTGAACAGGAATATTTGTGATAACAGCATGAGAGAACATCAATTTGCCATTCTTGCATGATTTAGGACAGAATATTTCATTTTTATTAGCTGTGTTTTTTCTTGTAAGTGAAGCTAACATTCAGCCTTACGAGAGTTTGCGCTTTGAGCTGACTAGATGTCATAGGAATAAATCTGCCCTTGACACGAAGTGAAATCCCACACCTGTTTCCTGAGTGAGACTAGATGACCAGTAGTTGGCTAACCAACTCCACAGCATTTGAGACCAGTCATTGGACATTTAGTTAACTATTTGCTGTTTCCAGGCTGGCACCAAGTTCTGCTGGAGGCATTCAATCAATTTAGTTTATTTTCATATTCTCCTTTTGCAAAAGCCTTGGCTTGCCAGCTCCTTAAACCGAGTCTGCAGCTAGCATGAAGTGGCAGGGATTCTCCACCACCTCTGAGACTGTGACGTTAAATATGACCTAGTGTATCTACTGCTCCAGGTCTTTAAGTGTAATTCAGAGCTGAGCAGGTCTGAGACTTGGAGTCTCCTACCAGGTGACACTGACCTACACACTAACTTTTTGACGTGCCTGCTATACAATGGTGAGTGCAGAACATGGGCAGTGGTATGAAGAAAGTGTAAATAACACACACAATAACACGTGTATAATTACGACAGGTAAATGAGTTTTTCATGGAATGGAAAACTCAAAGCTCGTTTTCACAGCTAATTCGGACATTTTTATTAAGTCAACAGCATAAGTCAACAGACGCGTGCTTCTAATAGTTTAGGTTTCTTTGAAGATGGGGAATTGTGTGATTTTGAAATTGCAGTTTAAGTTAGCTGATTAGGTACAGGAACCAGAAACAGTACTTCTTCATGGGTAGATCACTTATGCCTGTGTAATATTTACTCTCTTTCAAGAAAAAAAAAAGCCCTTCTGTTCATGTACATGTAAACAGTTTATGTTTGAGATATTAATGTAACTGTGGTTTTTCAAACACAAGCGCAGCATACACTCAGGTGTTTTGATTTGCCATACCTGCTGATGTCAGAAGTTACTGAGGGCATTTGCTCAGAACGGTTATGCAGCAAAAAAAATTTTTTCTGCTTGTTCTTTCTCTGCAACTGATGAGTGTAAGTCACTTCAGGAGACAGAGAAATAAAATGGGAATTAGTACCAGTTAATAAAACAGTACGTAAGCTCAAGCAGTTCCAAAACTAATTTCTTCCTGGTGAAAAGAAGTGGGAAATGTCTTTAGTAATTTCTTACAGTAGATCAAAGTTTGTTTCACAGCTATGCTAATTCATCCTCTGAAACAGGCTTAGGGAGGCGTTCGTGTTTAGTGACAGCACAATAAAAAAGTTTTTGAGTGAATCAGTTATGTACAGTGAAAAGTTTAGGAGCTGCAAACCTGAATTTATTGTTTGTGTTGTGTAATCTTATTTTAGAAATGTATATGTGTTTTTCTATCACAGCTTTTTTCTAATTATTGTATGAAGTTGTCGTGTTCAAATGCTATATATTCCGTACTGTAGTAGAAGTAGGATTGATTATCTTGTTTCGTGGGAGACATCAAATTAGTTTTTACTTCCATCAAAATATCCTGTTTTTATGCTGGTGTCTGCTCACTTACTGTATTTAGATGCTTTGCATGTTTTACATACTCAGATTAAACCACCTGAGTATAGGTGTGCACTTGATATCAAGCACCTAATGAAAGAACCAGAAATTTACTCCATGCATGCATAGGGGATTATTGTCATTAAGGACACCTCTTGGCCGCTGAGATCTCTGTATGGGACTCGAAGCAATCACATAGGACCTGTGAGACATCAGCATTGCTCTGGAATGGCTGGAAGCTTAAACAGCTTTCTACAAAGCTTAACACCTTGCATCTCATTTGTACCTGAATATCTGTTTCCAGGTAATCAAATCAACTCTATCAGCTGTTTTGTGTTCCAGGGATTGTATTGACTAGCTCTCCATCGACAAGAGGGAGCTTAGACACCTAAAGATAAGATTAGTCTATGTATAAATCACAGATATCCTCTGGTTACCCATAAAATCATTATGAGATTTGTAGATAAGAAACCTGTGCCTTTTGAAGCAGAGGCTGGAAGACAGGCAGAACATCTTAGGCATTCTGCGATAGCTACGAATGTTTAGGCAACTGCATTTTGCTATACACTGCATAAAGAGCACTAAATGCAGGTATCTTCATTTTTAACTCAGCCTCACTCATCCAGTTGCCTTGTTTAGATATTCATCATTCTGCCTGCTTTCTTCAACATGGTGTCTCAGCTGCTCAGCCACATGCTGTAAGTCTTTTGCTACAGCAGAGGTGAGGGGTTTTCTCACTGGATTGACATGATAGCTGATGGGTTCTTGCAGCCACCACAAAGTTAAGTAGCAGACAGATAATGTCTGAAGGCATTAATTTGATTTCTGCGATACAAATTGAAATTCTTAGTCTAAGCAGGAAGGTGCCTTTGAATTACAGCATCTTTGCTGCTAAGACAAGGAAGTTTGTCCATCAGTTCATAGAGTCATGAAGTATCGGAGGCTTTGTTGCTTGGCTTGAAATACATAGAAGGAAACATCAGTAGTGAGGTCTTGCCTGAAAACATGGTTTATGACTGAGGCATTTTCAAATTACATAGATTGCACTCAGTACAGAAACAGGCATTTCTCATATATTAAAGATATTCTTTTATTTTTACCACCTCTTTTTTATCAGGAGTACTAGACACATTTGCTTATACACAAATCATAATCTTGTCAGGAAGTGACAAAAGGTAGTGAGAAAGGGCAGAATCTTCCTTATCCTTGCAACCTCTTAGTAAAGAGTAGTTGATGGTCATTTGTTCATTGTACTCATTTTCTATTCCTAATTCTTCTAATTGGTGTGTCTTTGCTATGGCTGGTCTCTGTGTTACCTGCTTTCTCATTTCTAATGTAACTGCCTAATTATAGAACACAAGCCAAAAAACTTTTCAAAAACTTGAAAAGCTGTAAACTGTGATCAGCTTAGCACATCCTGGTTTATAGGGACAGAGACAGAACCGTTGAGAATGTGTGGATGTAAACCTGCAGACAAAGCCTTGTGAGCAGTTGCTTTATTTCCTGAAGTGTTTCTGAGCAAGAAGTATGTTCCGTTATGTAGAAAAAGTTGCTGTAAAGCCATTTCAGGAGCCATGGTTAGAAAGCTTGGCGCAGGGAAGCGTAAATTGTGCCACTCTGATCTGGCTAACCCATTTCATCTGCAGGGAAGATTCATTTTGGCAGAAAGCAAAGTAATACTTCCATCAGTACTTTCCACTGTAATTAGAATCACAGAATTGTTTCGGTTGAAAAAGACCTTTAAGATCATAAAATCCAACCATTAACTCTACCAAGCCCACAGCTAAATCGTGTCCTTACACATCATATATACAGACTTTCACAGTATCATCGAAGTCCAACCCCCACTGCTGGGGCAGGGTAAGCCTACAGCACCTGGTCCTACATTGGGTTTGAACCCACGATCCTGGGAGCCCTGTGCTCTACCAACTGAGCCAGCCCCCTCTTAAACAAACTTTTAAACCTGTCTGGTGATGGAGATTTTACCTCCCTGGGCAGCCTGTTTCAATGCCTGATGACCCTTTCAATTAAGTACACCATTTCTGATACAAGCCACAATGCCATTTACCTTCTTGACCAGCTGAGCATACTGCTGGCTCATACTTATCTGGTTGTAAATCAATACCCACAGTCCCTTTCTGCCAGCCAGCTTTACTGCCATTCTTCCTCAAGCCTTTAGCATTGCATGGCGTTGTTGTAGCCTAACTGCAGGACCTGGCTCTTGGCCTTACTGAAGCTCACAGATCGCTTTGATTTCTAAGAGAAAGACCCAAAGGGAAGCCTTGAGTCTGTGCACTTCTGAATTACTTCTACACCTTTTGATTCCTAGCAGTTCGTAGTATCTATTTCAGCTAAGCCATTTGTCTGAGACAGTGTGTGACATTACCTGTGCTCTCACATAGCAAAGAGGATGACCATGAGCCAGCAATGTGCCCTGGTGGCCAAGAAGGCCAATGGCATTCTGGGGTGGGTTAGAAGTGGGGTGATTAGTAGACTGAGAGAGGGTCACCTGCCCCTCTACTCTGCCCTGGTGAGACCACATCTGGAGAATTGTGTCCAGTTCTGGGGCCCTCAGTTGAAGAAGGACACAGAACTGCTTAGCCTTTTCTCTGGGTTGCCCTTTCTTTTCTCCCTAGCCAATAAACTAGGTTTTTACCAGGAAGAACATACGTTACAGAATCTGTCACGTTTGCGTATGCTGCAACTTTATGAATGTTTTGTTGAGATAAGTGAGTGACAGCTTCTAGTCAATGTTCTGGAAGGAGGTGAGATCTCTGAAGATGTGATTACCATCTTGAAATAACTACATTTTCCTTGCAGAGCTCCCAGTCTGTTGTGTTACCTTATCCCCCTAGCACAGCAGCCTTGGTATTCTGCTACGTCAGCTTATCTAACTAATGGACTTAAGTAACATTTATAGTTACAGGAAAGACTGTGCAAGGATTGCATCTATCAGAGTTAGCATGTGGTCTGTGTTGTCTAACTTTGTAACAGAAGACTTGATGGTAAATTACTGTTAAATGCTTTCTCCTGTTTTTCAGTTATGAGATCTTGTTACCACTGGAATGCAACATGAAGCTTTTTTCCAGTTTGTTAAGCCAAAAGTGCAATTTTTCTTAAGAGAATAAGGCTGGTTTTATACCAGTTGAGAGCAGTGTCAACAGTTAAAGCCTTGCTATTTAATTTCATTATAGCCCCTTGAAATCCCTTAAGAGACATGAGTTATGACCATGGCAGTGCTCTGTCCTTCATGGTTTTTACATCTCAGCAACTTGCAAAGATGCGTGAAATGCAGTTATGATCTCCCAGCAATAACCTTACATGCAGACTGGCTTTCTAGAAATAGTGTAATTCTTCCCAAAGTCTTAGCTATTCCTAAGGAAGTAGCATATTAGAATTAGTATGTGGTCCTTAAACCTTTTTAAGAACAGAAGTGGAGACCAGTAAAATTAAAATACATTGATAGGCCTCCTGGATTTAACGACGAATGGTCTCCATGTATGTTTCTGCTTCCCTGTAGGAATCACATTATACTTCCAACAGGCAGGAATAACTTGTGCCCTTCACATTGAGGCTGAGGTCTGTTGACAGGAACGGATGAGCTTCCAAAGCCATTTACTTGTCGTAAAGCAGGCAAAATCCCCATGACTCCAGGAAGGGTAATACTACTGCTATAATGACAGTACTCTGAAAGAGTTTTCAGTGTCTGGCTGGGCCACAGAGATTCCTCTGTGCCCTTGGAAAATTGATTTATTTATGTGTCCCAGTTCCCCAGCTGTAAAGTGAGGAGGCACTTTAAGGATAAACTCCTTCATCGTTTGAGTCGATCAAGTATTACGGTGATGAAATTGTCGAGGGTGTGCAATATCCTCTCTCAACAGCACCGCATTTATCATGCAGAGAGAAAACAACAGAAAAATGTATTTCTTCTTCCAGCAGTCACAGCGCTGGCAGACTATCTCCTCTGCCAAGGCAAGGGAAGGTGACCGTGTGCTTGTCAGGAGGTCAGGAGAAACCACCAACCAGCAGAGAAAACAGTGACGTTTGCTCCCGCACATATTTGTTTTCTGCATAAATGCATACTTACGGAAACTGTGTTTTTCTTCCAGTGGGCAAGGACTTGTCCTAATGTGGGTCCATAACTAATTGTTGCCATGAAAAACTCTGAAACAGCCACCCACTCTTATGGAGCTTGTGTTCAGACATAGTCTTCAGTCTGTGCGTCACCATGTTCACATACTGTGAATATATGTTTCTTCCCTGGTGTAGCAGTGTCAAATCAGATAGGAAAGCTTGTTTTTAATGTAAAGGTTTTGGTAGAATCAGCAGCCCCTGGAACATTTTGTTTATGGGGCTGCTCAAGTCCCTGAGATGCACAGAGTATGGCTTGGTGTTGCTTCCATAGACATGATCTGAGCATACGGAAAGGCAGAGCAAGTTCAAAGAAATTTTCACTCTTCTTTCTTTAGTTGTTGCCCTGCAGCCCCTGCCCCAGTGGAATAATGTAAAACTGCAACTGCTGGAGCTTTTCAAAGAAGTATTTTGTATTGAATTATGAACGTTTTTTTCTCTTTGAACTTGGAAAAGGCTGTATTGTCCTGTGCAAATTTTTTTCTGTCATGAGCCATACACCTGATTTAGAAAATCTCAGCTCAGATGACTAATTCCTGGAGAAACTGTCCATGGAAGCAGGATGTGACCAAGGTGTGTCTTCTGGGACAGGAAACAGGTCTGTGGTTTCTGCTAACCATCGGGTGCTTGTGGAAATCTGCTTCTCAAGATACCTGCTTCCAGGTTAGATTTTACTTATTTTTAATCTGCTTTATTCTCTGAAAGCTTTTAGGCATGTTATTGAAGCCAAGGGGATAGAAAATCACTAAGGTAAATTGTTTTGCTTTTTGTTTTGTAATTTGTAATTGTTTTGCTATTAGGAGGTCACCAGAGCAAGGATTTGTCTAAGTGTAGCTGCACCAGTGCCCTTTCAGAGACAATCAGTGTGGAACATATTGATGAAATGTTGTGGAAAAGCCTTCATTGTCACTGGCTGAGCTGCACATTTGCTTTGGACTGTGAACTTGGCACTGTGTAGTGAGACGAAAGAAATGCCAGTGCTAAAGTACAATGCTTGGCTTCCTCCCTGCCTGCAAAATAGTCTAACTTGCCAATTCCTCTTCTGTGTACCCAAATACTGACTGGATTAATACAAATGTCAATTATAACATCATTTAGGTCAGCAAGCAAAAACTTGTTTCTATCTGGCATTTCCATAGTGTGCTTAAGCACATGTAGCACCAACAGGTCCAAGGCCTTCCCTAAATAAAGAGCGAGCCACGGGTGTCACACGAGGATGGGCTGTAGTGTTCCCTTAACTGTGTGACTCTTTGTCTTTGATTAGGTTGTTCCCATGCTTTCCTCATTTTTTTTAAGTTTGAAGTGGGTTTTTTAATCTGAAAAAAAGTTGTTATTATGATGGATGTTCTAACGTAGACTTTGATTTTCAAGAATGAGAAGGTGACTACAGATGACTGGATGCATAGTGGGACTTCCAGAAGTGATAGACATCTGCCATACTGTTCGTTTTCTTAATTGTGTTTTCTTAATTACATCCAAGTAAAATCCTTTACCTACCATTAGAAAGTAGCAATATAGAAAGTGAAAGTGGCAAATTAAACATCTCTTTATTTAGCTGCCTAATGCCTACTTTCCTAGTCTGAGTAATTGACTAATGAAGAAAAGACATTACTAAAAACATGTGAATATAAAACATATTTCATGGAAGTTTTTCCTCTTTATAAATGGCCTGAAAGGGTTTTAAGAATTAATTGAGCTTAAATTCAGGCAGAAGACAGTTCAAAGTGCAAAAGATTTTGGTGATCCTAGAAATCGTCTTTCTCCAGGAAATACCTGTAATGTAGATTTAAAAGAAGAATAATTTTACTTTTTTCCACCTTTAAGGTAGCTTGTCTGTCACCTGTATTTTTGATGAGTTACCTTAATATTTTGAGTGCGCTATACTGACCATTTAAAATGTTTTTTCTTTGTATAGATCTCTAAGTGTATGAATCCCTTATATTTACATTAAAGCATCCAGATATTTGTCATATTATAGTGGTAGTTGTAGTACTGGGGGCATAATGGGAGTTTCTAATTGACTGCATTTTTGTTATTTCTGGTGTAAAATGCCTTACTTAAGAAGATAGATTCTTAGAATCATGGTTCACTTTAAAACATAAAGTCTAATACGTAAGAATGTAGTCTAGATTTCATAGTTAATTCTTTTGGAAAACTTATCTTTTGAAATATTACCAAAAATTGTAATAAAACAGTTTTTTCATAATCAAAGTTTTGCTACGTAAAGTGTTTGCAAAACACATGTATTGATTTTTTTGTTATTGTAGCTTCTTCTGATTTTTTTTTCCACCCATTGCTGTGAACTTTAATAGTATTGAGCTTAGCCCAAAGGTTTCCTGTGTTCCAGCCTTTTAAGCTGCCTAACCTGTGTAAATACATTAAGGCTGTTCTAAACCATTAAAAACAAGAGGAGATGGATGTGTGCAAAGTTCAAATGTGTTCTGCTGGCTTTTATCATCAGTGTGAATCATGTGGCAATTCAGATGCTTAAAATAGTTCGTTGTTCATAAAACAGGAAAATATACCAGATGAAATCTCTCTAGAGGAAACTAGAAATACATACTGGGCATTTTAGTGTGGTGTTGTGGGACGCTTCTTACTGGAAGGAGCTAGGTCTTTTCCATTTGTGTGTTTTCATTTTTGTTTAAAATTATTTTTTGTGTACATGAGATGGTGTGTGTTGCAAGCTTGGAAATTTAAATCCTTCTTTTGTCCTCCAAAATGAAGTTGTGTGGAAAGTTTAAAGTACCAGATTAGATCACAGCTATTTAACAAAAACATGGTCCAGTCTTTCTGCTAAATTAGTTTCTCACCTCTTCTTGTTATTTCCCAAGGCCTCCAGTTTAATTTCACATTGTACACACAATCAGGGAATAACTTTTTCCAGAAGATTTACCAAGCCCAAAAGATCATCCAGATACAGAGTCTGCTCTCTGGATGATGTGTGATAGCTCTTTCTTAAAACCACAGCATTGCCAAATGGCACAGCATGCCAAACCTACAGAGCTGTGTTGGACACAGCTACAGTACAGTGGTTCAGGAAGGTGCATAAAATCTACTCAACATTTCTTGACTTTATTTTTTTCCATTTTGAATTATCATTAGTGTACAGGCATAAAACAGCAGATACTTAAGAAGTTAGTGTAGTATGAGGGGATCCAGCTAAATCTGTGCAATAAAAAATTTAAGGGGTTACATTTTAAGTAAGACAGTACTTGTGTGAACCTGCAGGCTACGAAACAGCAGAGTCAGTAAGGAGACTCTGGTATCTGTGCCAGGACCTGTTATTTTCTACATCTTTATAAATGACTCAGCAATGAGATATGAATGCTGAGGTTTGCAAAACAAGAAGTTTGCCAATGCTTCACTAAACTATGAAAGGCCAGCTGAAGAGCTGCAGAAAGTCCTTACAAGGCAAGTAATAAAATCTAATTATACTTGGTGTAGATAAATGTAGAGCGATGCTTGCAAGCAAAATACTGCTAACATGGCACATAAATTCATGAGCTCCAAAGTTTGTGACTTAGAGCTGGGATTTTGCCATTGTGTCAGGCTGCCCTCCAAGCTCAGATCTGCTCATCCACATGCCAAAAATTGCAGCAGAGCTGGAAAAGTGGAAAGAAGACCAAGAGGGTGAGCAAATCTCTGGCATAAATTCTGTAGAGATCTGACTCAGTGGGGCCTTCTCCAAGCTGTTATTACTCAGATGTTATTACCCTGTCATCAATGTCCTGAAATAAAGAACCAACAGACTTAACATTAAAGATACCTCTTGCATGTGCTCTCACAGACTGCAGCTGGGATGCTGGGTGCAGGTACATTCTCTGATAGGAGTGCATAGGTTCATCATGCCATACCCTAGGATGAAGAAACCCACTGGCTTAGCTAGTATTACCCTGTGTCTCAGTGTGTGCAGAGCTATAAAATTCTGTTTGGATCTAGTCCATTTTATATCAATTGTTGCATCTCATCCAAGCTTTCTAGAGTAACATCAAAAATTGTGTTAATTAAGACAAACAGTACACAATTTTTTTTAAAAGTAAAGGTCTCAAAAGAATTACTTTTCCTTGGAAATTTCCTCTGACCATTTAAAGACGCTATGCCCAAATGAAAGTTCAGTTACTGAGTGAGCATAATAAAAACATAGTGCAGAACTAGGGCAGCTCTTGTGTTGGTGTGCCCTCCTGCATTCTGATATTTGTGCTGTTTCCACAGAAAATACTGGGAATAGTGAAGTGTCTAGTCAGTTTAAGGGAGTTCTTGGCTTCTTTTCTGCTTTTGGTATGAAATGAGGACCATGCCATTTAGAGTATATAAAAAAAAAGAGGGGCAAAAACGCCATCAGAAATAAAACTGGAGAACACTTCAGAGCAAGGATGGGCAGCATTCACTTTCTTCTGGTAGTTCCTTTTGCAGCCGAATTTTTTCAGCTGAGAAGGCTTTAGCCCTTCTTAGGAACTGTAGACATGTCCAAGAACACAGGCTCTTGGCAGACAACTGGTGCTGTCTGATGTAGATGAAAAACTGAAAATAACGCGTCTTCTAAGGGACAGGCTTCAGACTTCACAGACTTCAGGCATGACAATCTAACGTTGTTAGGTTTCAGTGTATTTTGTGTGATTAGGGAATTGGAAGTTAAGGGTGGGGTTTTGTTGGGGTTGTTGTGGTTTTTTTGCTTTCCTCTCAAAAATAAGCAACTGAACAGTTTACCCACAAAGATAATAAAGGACAGAGTGAATTGTACCAAACCTGTTGTCACTTGTTAAATCCAGATTCTCTCACTGCCCTTTTGAATTATGTGGAAAAAATTCAGTCATTGTAAGCAATGTTTTGTCTCAGGTTTATACTCTTGTTAAGTGCAGTTGGCTTATTTTCCAGTGTCATCACTTACGCTAAAGGCAAAGTTGCACAGCTAACTATAAGGTAGAACAAATAATTACCAATAAAACCTTATCACATCTGGTGAGGGAAGTGGGGAAGATGCAGTTATAGGGTTTGAATCACTACATTGTTTTATTAAGGAGAGATGCTTTCAAATACTGTTTGCAGTGCCTGTTAGTTTAAAGCAGTCTCTCCAGTAACAGTTGTGGGAGGATGATGACCTAGTCACCCATCAAGATGAAGTGTAATTTAAAAGCAAAGTTCTCTAGCCTATGCTAGCATTACGGCTCAATTTAATGTAAGTGAAATAGTTTAGTAGTAATAGTAGAATAGTGTGTTACAGTAAATGATCTTTAGAGACTTCTTGGTGCCTGCGTACAGATATCCAAAGTATGTTTCTTACAGAGGACCTTGCATTTGAGAAGTCTAAATATACTTAGTAGAAATTTAATAAAGAATCACAATAACATAATTCATGACTATAATTTTCATTTGACTGCTGAGGAAAACATATACAGAAAACCAGTAATTTTCCAGAAATCTTAAAGGGATAATTGAGAATATGGTGTCTTGGCAGACAGAAAACCCTAAAATCCTAATATAGAACAAGTTTCTTCCTTTTACTGGATTTTGCATTTTTCTATTATATTAGCACTATACTGATACATTATGATCCAGTAACACTGTGAACAAACTTTTCTGACTTTTCAGTAACTGGAAGGGATGATCAATAGATTCTTGCACACACATGTCAAAGCTGACGGTTTGTGAAGGAATGGAAGAAAATGTCACTTTTGTTTGTTTTCCTTTTTTTATTTAACTTGAGGTACTGCCCCTCTCACTGAAAGCATGGAGTAGAGAGATTTTGTTTGTAATGCTGGTATTACTGTAGATTTTATTCTCTCTTAGTCCACTGAGACCAGAAATTCCCAGCAAGTAACATTTTGACAGTTTGACTTAATTTATTCTACGTAATTTATGAGAAGGCTTTGGCTTCTCTGAAACAGAGAGGTGTTTTTATAGAACAATGTGAAGGATGTCCCAAACCTGAAAAACATGCAAAATGTGCAAAAGAGGAAAAGTGTTATGTTGTTTGACAATGATGAATGCGTGAAGGGGTACTATGTACAGGTCCTCACACCAAAGTACTTCTTGAACAGTTGTTCAGTGCCAGGAGAAAACAGGAAAAGAGGTGGATAATGATGGTTGCCCAAGAAACTTGTGGCAAGAGTTCAAGGCCAGGTTGGATGGGGCCTTGAGCAACCTGGTCTAGTGAGAAGTGTCCCTGCCCACAGCAGGAGTGTTGCAATTAGGTGATCTCTAAGGTAATTTCCAACCTAATCTATTCTATAATTCTGTCATCCCATATGTGGCTGAGACTGAAGACTAGCCACATAGAGGACCACACTATTGAGAGCGCTGCAAGCAGGTCCTGAGAGATCATTCCCCTCTGTTCCACACTGGTGTGTTGTGTCCTCTTTTCTTACCATATTGGACACACCAGAAGAAAGCTTAATGACAGATCAAGATCCAGTGGATAGCTGCTACATAGGTAGCATAGGGTAAAGCACTTGGTGTACAGGAAGCTAAAGAATCACAGAATATTAGGGATTAGAAGGGACCTTGAAAGATCATCTAGTTGAATCCCCCTGACAGAGCAGGATCACCTAGACCAAGTCACACAGGAACATATCTGGGTGGGTTTTAAATGTCTCCAGAGAAGGAGACTCCACAACCTCCCTAGGCAGCCTGTTCCAGTGCTCTGTCACCCTCACTGTGAAGCAGTTTCTTCTGATAGTTATATGTGACCTCCTCAGTTCCAGTTTACATCCATTGCCCCTTGTCCTATGACTAGATGACATTGAGAAGAGCCTGGCTTCATCCTCCTGAAAGCTACCCTTCAGATATTTAGAGACATTAATGAGGTCACTCCTCAGTCTCCTCTTCTCCAAGCTAAAGAAACAGGGCTTGTTTAACTTGAAGAAGGGGAGGTAATGAATACATCAAAGACAGTTACATATAGGTGTAGCCAGAAGTATGCTCAGGAGAACAAAGGTCTTTGATCATGAGGTGTAACAGTAAATATCCACTTGGATGCAAGGAAGAAATTCTTCCCTAGCAAGTCATTGAGTACTGGATGGAACATTGCAGAGAAGCTGCAAGAGCCATGACTTCAGAGATACTAATACAGACTTGTGCAAGTTCTTCAGCAAGCCTGTTCTAACTTTGAAGTCGGGTCTGCTTTGAAGCTGAACTAGATAGCTACCAAAGAAGCTTCACATTTATACTATGCTGTGCCGTTATACTAAGATGTGCTGAGATGGTGTGCGCTCAGAAATTATTTCTGTTGAGGTCCTGATACCCAAGCGTTTGATAAACAGTGAGCAAGCCCTCTGTATTGGGTGAAGCTGTATGTAAGTATGTCCACACAGGTTGCAATACTCCTTTAGTAATTGTAATCACATCATCTGACATTTATTAAAGGTGGGAACAGTGTGTCTGCATTCTGAATTAACATTTAGAGCTTACTGATTTTCAGTTGCATTAGTACTGAAGTACTTGTAGAAGCAAAGTTTCACAAGTGTTCTGTGCTGCAGTTTGCCGTCCTGCAAGAGTAATTTATTCATCCGTAATAGAACATTTGCACTTCAAAGGATTAAGTATTGCTGTTAGGCTCTAATTTCATTCTCTGTGGAACCAAGAATGCATTGCACCCAGCAACACTCCACAAGTTTCTTCCTGGATTTATTGTACAGTGGGAATTGCCAGGGTTGCTAAGTGGTTCAGGAAAACTGGCGCTAGCAAATTGCGAGCTGCTGAGAAGGACAACCAGTTCTTACAGATGCTTGGGTCTGAGTGCTCACTGAGTAAAATGTAGAAATGTAAACAACAAAAACTCTGGAAGACCAGAGTGAACACAGTATTAAACCGTGATTCTTTGGACCACATTCTCATCTCCAAGCTGGTGGAACATGGGTTTGATGGGTGGACCACTAGATGGGTAAAGAAATGGCTTGATGGCCACACCCAGAGAGTGGTTGTTGATGGATCCATGTCCAAGTGGAGGCCAGTGACAAGCGGAGTCCCTCAGGGATCAGTCCTGGGACCAGTCTTGTTCAACATCTTTGTCGGTGATATGGACAGAGGCATTGAGTGCACCCTCGTAAGTTTGCTGCCGACACCAAGCTGTGTGGTGCAGCAGACATGCTGGAGAGCAGGGACGCCATCCAGAGGGACCTGGACAGTCTGGAGAAGTGGACACAAGCCAACCTGATGGGGTTCAACAAGACCAAGTGTAAGGTCCTGCATCTGGGTTGAGGCAATCCTAAGCACAAGTACAGGCTGGGCAGTGACTGGCTGCAGAGTAGCCCTGAGGAGAGGGACTTGGGGGTGCTCAACATGATTTTGTAGCATTGCAGTTCAAGTAAAGAATGAACTGGACAGTAGAGCGTGGCTGGAGTAGATTAAAAATGCATAAAAGAAAGATGAAGTAAGAAGGGGAAGGGTAGAAATACCATACAAGGGAAATAAAATTCAGGGAAGCTCCAAAAAATTCTGCATATTATGTAAGCCACATAACACTGGCTCATCTTCCCTTTTTTACCAATTTCACATTCCGTTGTAGCAGCAGAGAAGAAAGCATCTTGGGGCTTCAGATGTGTCAGGCATGACTTACTGTGAGGAAACCTTGCTTCTAAAAAGCCCCAGAAGGTCTCACCATGTCTCTAAATACTACTGTTTTATCCAAAGTGGAATCTCTGAACCCCATGTTATTGAACTTAACCGCAGAGTGCTTAGTTAACAATTAAGCAGCTGTTCTGATAGTCCCTATTAAGTCATGGAATCATTTGGTCACAGCATAATTTAAATCAGAAGAAAATTCTTCATGTCTGTAGTCCAGCTGCCTGCTGAATGTTGGACTGATTCTGAAGTTGAATAAGGTTCCTCAGGGCATTGTCACTTTTTAAACTTCCTCGACAATGGAGCCACCACAGGCTCCCTGGAAAACCTGTTGCTGTCCTTGACCACCCTCACTGTGGGGAAAAAAAGACCAATCTCTATGTCTAACTTGAATTTCCCTTAACCAGAATTTCCCTTACAGGAATTTCTGTTGTCTTCACCAGTTCTGAAACTCTCATGGTCTCCATACCTGAAGCTGCTGTGTATCTTCACATTCCCTATCAGGAGTTGCAGGTCCTGCAAAGTATTTCCTTCAGTTGGCTTCTCCAGTATCTACAATAAAAATTTTTCAGTGAGGGACTCAAATCACTCAGAATTTCAAAGTGACTCTTCAGCATCTAACTTTTGTCGGAAAAGTTTAGACATCTATAGCTGGAGGTGCTTTATAAGAAAGATTGACATTAACACAAAAATTATGGTCACACTTCAACCAAGATTCAGGTCACCCTGAAGTAGATGTCTGTAAGATGTTATGTGAATTGCACTGTTTCTCTCCACTGATAGTAAAGGTTGCAAACTGTTCTATGCGCATCATAGATATCTAAAATTAAATTAAGTCAGTCTCACTTTTGATCACTATTACGTAGATAACCACATTGTTCTGTTACACAGATACACAGATCATTAGGGGTGAGAAGGGACCTCCAGAGGTCATCAAGTCCAACCCCCCTGCTCAAGCAATATAGTAAAACTTAAGGCAGGTTGCTTCTGGGTATTGAAATCCATTCTGCAAGTTGCAGCACGAAGTTGCTGAATGCCACATACCGCACATGACTCAAACTCAGTCGGATATTGCCGCCGGAAGCAGGAGGAAGTGTGGTGGTAAACTTTGCCATTCGGGCAACTAACTGTGGCTAGCTGAGAGCTGTGGGTGGGCATGGCTACGTGAGCGTGACATACCAGGGCGGAGATTGCCAGCTCGCCGGCTTTTTTATCACCTACTAGACCGAAAGAAAAAAAAAGGTAACAACACGGCAGCAGAGGAAGA
>VXBP01002484.1:0-24176 GCA_013400115.1 Rhinopomastus cyanomelas
CCAGTCTTCATCAACCAAGGCAGGGTCACCTGTTGACTCTGAAATGTAAGTATATTTACACATAATATATATTTAATTTTCATTTTGAAAATATTGTTGTAACCCATTTCTATACTACCATTCTATATATATAAATATATACACTTAACCCTTGTTATACTTCATTAAATTTTTCTCTTTAAATTTTTCTCAGCCCAGCTCTCCAGCCTGTCCAGGTCTTGCTGAATGGCAGCACAGTCTGCTGGGGTGTTGGCGACACCATCCATCTTTATGTCATCAGCAAAGTTGCTAACAGTGCACCCTAATCCCTCATCCAAGTCATCAATGAATGGATTGAACAGGACTGGTCCCAGCACTGACCCCTGGGGCACTCCACTAGATACAGACCTCCAGCCAGACTCTGTCCCATTGATCACTACTTTCTGACTTCTACACTGTAGCCAGTTCACAATCAGACTGGTTAGACAGGACCTTTCTTTCCTAAACCCATGCTAGTTGTGCCTGATCTCCTAGCTGACTTGTACATGCTGCCCGATGGCACTCAGGATGATCTGCTCCATAACCCTATCAGCCTCTGAGGTCAGGTTGACAAGCCTTTTGTTCCCCAGATCATCATTCCAGCCCTTCTTATGGATGGGCACCACATTGGCCAGCCTCCAATCATCTGAGACTTCCCTGGATATCACGGAATCACAGAACATTATCCAGGACTGGTGATAAATGATTGAGAGTGGTTTAGCCAGTTCTTCTGCCAGCTCCCTCAACACCTTAGGATGAGTCTTATCCCATAGACTTGTTAGGATTTAAGTGGCACAGCAGGTTACTAACTACTTCCTCCTGGATTACAGAAGGGATATTCTGCTCCCCATCCCTGTGTACTCACTCTGAAGCCCAGTTGTCCTTAGGGTAGCTGGTTCTTTTTTTAAGATGGTGACAAATAAGGTGTTAAGTAAAGGAAAATAAGGTGGTAAATGAAGAAAAAGAAGCTACTGGAGAGAATCTAGCACATAGCCTCTATGATCAATGGGCATCTGCATGACAAGGAAAGGTTGAGATATCTAGATCTGTTTAACTTGGAGAGGAGGAGACCAAGGGCAGGAGAAATCTCACAAATGCTTTTAATTATCTAAATGATAATTGTCAGGATGGGATTGGCTTGTTCTCTGTGGTGCCCAGTTACAGGACAATGAGCAATGGGCAGAAATTCGAACATTGGAAGTTCCATCTACACATAAGGAGAAATATTTTTACTTTGAGAGTGAAAGAGCACTGGAACAGGCTGCCTACAGAGTATAGTCTTCATCTCCAGAGATATTCAGTATGTGCTTGGATGTGTTCTTGTGCGACCTTCTCTGGTGATCCTGCTTTACCAGGGTGGTTGGGCTGAATGATCTTCTACACTGTCAGACGCTCAAACATAATGAGCAAGAAGAAGAAGAGAGTGGGTCCAGGCCCTGCAGCTGCCCAAGAAATAAGTGTTCTGCAGCATGAAGAGAACAAGCACACCCTGGATCACCACCATTTTATCTGCAGAAGCATGATAATGCAATAGGAGCATGATGGGCTGAAGCATCCCAGATGCACCTCAAAGAAGGAATGGCCTTACCTTGCCACTGTGTTGTGTAAGTCCCCTACATGGCCTTTGCATCAAAGGATGAAAGTGGACTAGAACAGAGACAATGAAGCCAATTGCCCCTAATCACCACCATCCCTCATCCACATAACTGGCTATGTTGAGAAACTAAGACCACAGGAGACACCAAGAATTTATGAAGCCAAGGAGAGCAGATGAGTCCAAACAACGTCAGACATTGTTGCAGTCTGGAATGGTGATTTGACCTCTTACATATTTTCTCTGTTTTCCTTTTATTCTACTTCTTGAGGATGACACCTAGCAACTTTATCAAATTTGATTTTTACGTGGACCTATGGTGTTAAATATCCTTAATTTGACCCAAGAAAATGCATGAATGTGAGTCACTCCCTTCTCTTATCAATTGGGATGTGACAAGAAGTCCCTTCCAACCCCAAGCATTATGTGATTCTGTGAACTAGGGAAGACACCCCACTGGACCTACTGTTTGTGAGCAGAAAAAGTCTTGGTGATTAGATGGTTGGAAGCCATGTTGAGCATAGAAAACATTAAATGGCAAAGTTTTTTATTATTGGAGAAGTAAGGATGGTATCAGGACAGACTTCAACCTGTTTAGAAAAGTTGTTGACAAGGTCTCTTGTGAGATAGTCCTAAAGATTAAAGTGTCTGCAAGTGTACAAGAAGGCTGGACACTCTTCCTCTTCGGGAAGGAAATCTTTAAGGTGTGAGAGCAGGCTTTGTTGCTACGATGTAAAACAAGCCAAAAGGGAAGATGACTGGCCTGGCTAAATAGAGAGCTTTGTCTGGAACTCAGCATGAAAATGAAAGTCTATGGAAAATGGAAGAAGAGGCAGGTCACTTATAAGGAGTACAAAGACTTCATGAGGCTATGCAGAACAAAATTAGAAGGGCTCAAGCCCAACTAAAATTTAACCTGGTGACTGCTATAGAAGACAGGTTTTTTTTCCCCTATAAATATACTAACAGCAAAAGAAGGGCTAAGTTGAATCTCCATCCTCTGTTGGATATGGGAGGAAACATAGCGAGAAAGAATGAGGAAGAGGCTGAGGTACTTAATACCTTCTTTGCCTCAGTCTTTAATGACCAGTCCAGTTATCCTCAGGGTGTTCAGCCTCCTGAGCTGGAGGACAGGAGCAGAGTGCAGTATACATCTCCCATATTCCAAGAGGAAATGGTCAGTGACCTACTCACCGCTCAGGCATACACAAGTGTATGGGAGTGGATGGGGTCCCCCCAAAGATGCTGAGGGAGCTCATCAAGCAGAAGTGCTTACCAAGCCAATTTCCATAATTTCTCAGCAGTCCTGGTCAACAGGGGAAGTCACAGAATCATAGAATCGCGGAATAATCATGGTTGGAAAGGACCTCTTAGGTCATCAAGTCCAACCATACACTACAACAACAACAATAACAACAACAAAAAAACCAGCCAAACAAAAACTCCAAACAACAAACCCATACCCCTGAAAATACCCTAAACCACTGAAATCCCTGACTACCTAAATACCTGATTGTTTGACTAATACAAAGTAGCTCACTCCATGCGTGCCACTACAACAGGTTGTGAAGCACTTGCCTACACATTTCTTAATACCTCCAAGGATGGTGACTCAACCATCTCCCTTGGAAGACCATTCCAGCCTCATTACTCCTTATGTAAAGAATTCCTTCATAATATCCAATGCAAACCTCCCCTGCCTCTACTTCTGACCATTTCCCCATATTTTATCATTAATTACTAAGGAGAAGAGGCCAACACCCACCTCTCTACAACCTCCTTTCAAGTATTTGTAGAGGTCAGTGAGGTTGCCCCCCAGTCTCCTCCAAACTAAAAATGCCCAGCTCCCTCAGCCTCTCCTCAAAAAATTTGTTCTCTAAACTCATTCTATGGCAAGGAGATCAGCTTAGTGGATGAGAAGGAGGCTGTGGATATTGTTCACCTAGACTTTTGCAGAGCCTTTCGCACAGTATCCTGTAGCATTCTCCTAGAGAAGCTGGTGTCTCTTAGCTTAGATGAGTGTACTCTTTACTGAGTAAAACCTGGCTGAACAAATGAGCTCAGATGGTTGCGATGAATAGAAACCAACTCTGTTGGCAACCACTTCAGTATTTGGGGAAATCTTGTTTAATATCTTAATCAGTTGAGTGCACTCTCAGCAAGTTTGCAGCTGACAACAAGTTGAGTGGGGGTGCTATTTGCAGAGTGGGAAGACTCTGCAATGGCATCTAGACAGGCCAGACTGATGTGCTGAGGTCAACTGTATGAGGTACAAAAAGATCAGTCCTGCATCTGAGTCAACACAACCCCATGTAATTCTACATGCTTGGGGAAGCATATAGAAGGCTGCAGAGAAAAAGCTTTGGGGGTTTTGGTCAGCAGCTGGCTGAACATGAGCCAACAGTGTGCCCAGGTGTCCAAAAAGCCCAACAGCATCCTGACTTGTATCAGACATAGTGTCACCAGCAGGGGTAGGGAAATGATTGTCACACTGTACTCTGGACTGGTGAAGCTGCAAGCTGACTATTGTATTCAGCTGTGGGCCTCTTACTACAGGAAGGTCATGGAATTACTGAAACATTTTCAGAGAAAGGCAACAAATGGGATTGTTCAGCCTTGAGAAGAGAAGGCAGAGAAAAGACCTTATCACTCTCTACAACTACCTGAAAGGAGATTGTAGTGAGGTGGGTGTTGGTCTCTTCCCCAAAGTGATAGGTCAAAAGGAAATGGTTTCAAGTTGCTCCAGCAAGGGTTTTGGTTAGATATTAGGATAAATGTCTTTTGTTATAGAGCAATCAAGCATTGGAACAGGCTGCCCAAGGCAATGGTGGAGTCACCATCCCTGGAGGTATTAAAAAAACATGTAGGCGTGGTACTTAGGGGCATGGTAATCTTGTATTGATGGTTGGGCTTGATCTTCAAAATCTTTTTCAGCCATGGATATTTTGTGCTCTTCAGTGCCATCATGTGGCACACAAAAAACACTGATTAGCTTCAGTCAGCGTGGGTTTATGAAAGGCAGGTCCTGCTTGACCAACTTCTACAACAGGTGTTGTAGAATCCCTTCTACAACAAGGTGACCTGCATAGTGGAGAGGAGAGGTCTGTCGATGTTGTCAACCATGAATCCAAGTAAAACCTTTGACATTTTTCACAGTACATTTTGCTGGAGAAACTGGCATCTCATTGCTTTCATGTGTGTACTTCACTGAGTAAAATATGGCTGGATGATCAAGCCCAGATGGTGGGATTAAATCCAATTAAATCCAATGGTCACAGATGGTGTTCCCCAGGGCTCAGTATTTGGGCCAGTCTTGTTTTTTAAAACCTTCATCAGTGATCTGGATGATGGGATTGAGTGTATCAACTAAGTGTGCAGAAAACAGCAACTTAGGCAGATGTGTTTATCTTCTTGAGGGTAGCAATAATCCATGAGTTGAGGCCACCTTTATGAGATTCAAGAAGGCCAAGTGCCAAATCCTACTTCTGTTTACTCACAAGCCAATGCAATGCTACAGAATTAGGGTAGTGTGTCTGGAGAACTGCTCAGCAAAAAAAGAGTATTGACTGACAATCACCTAAATATGAGGCAACAGTGTGCTTATGTGACCAAGAAGGCCAACAGAATCCTAGCTTGTATCTTATGCGTCAAGTAGGAGAATAGAAGTAATTGACCTCCTGTACTCAGCACTGGTGAGGCCAAACCTCAGATACTGAATTTGACTTAGGGCCCTCATTACAAGAATGACTTTGAAGTGCCGGAGTGTGTTCAGAGGTGAAGAGTTTGGAAGATATGTCTTATGATGAGTGTCTGAAGGAACTGAGGTTTTTTTATCCTGGAGAAAAGGAGGCTGAGGGTAGATCTTATCATTTTCTACACCTGCCTGAATGGAGGTAATAATGAGGTGGGAGTTAGTCTCTTCTTCCAAGTTTGAATTAAGAGGATGAGAGAAACTCTTGGCCTCAAGCTGCACCATGGAAGGTTTTGGTTGAATATAATGAAAAAATTCTTCACTGAAAGGGTTTTTGAGAATTGGAACAGGCTGTCCAGGGCAGTCATGGAGTCACCATCCACAGAGGTATTTAAAAGACATGTATATGTGGTGCTTAGGGACATGGTCTGTTGGTGATCTGCCAGTGCTGGTTTAACATTTCAAATCAGAAATCTTAAAAGTCTCTACCCAGCAAAGCAAATCTGTTATTCTGTGATAACACAGGTGCTTATTTTGCAGAAGTTGTAAGTAGAACACGTTTGTCAATTTTACTATCTAGATCTACAATAAATATTTAATCTGGTCTATAAGATTCTTCAACATTTTATTTTTAGTCACTCCATTTTTGGCAATTATAATGATTCCCTGCTAGTCAGTTAAATAATTTCATTCTTCTGTATATATTGCCAGTACTTCTATATAAGGTTATGAGTTTGGAAAGTTTGTCATGGCTTTTTTTAATAGAAAAGAGATAAAGAATTCCATACCATCAAATGATGTGGCAGGAAACCCACTTTCTGACCTGACTGGAATGAGAATCCATGCAGTGTACATATTGAATCAGAAGATTTAGACAAAAGGAGAAATAAAGGAAGAGGGAGAGAAAGAGAGAAACGAAATCTTGTTTTCAAGCATCAAATGCTAATTGTAGCTGAAGACAAGCACCTGAATTTCTGCCACAAAGGGAGACTATCCCGTCAGGAGCATTGCAGTGGCCATTTGGCATTTCAGCTGTCGGCCCTGCAGCACATAATCACAGGGTGTATTTAAGTTGTCCAGCACCTGCAATTCTACTACAAATGTAGCATTGTGACATTCATCAAGCTGAAGAAATGACAGATAGAAAAGACATGAATATATATATATTGTTCTTGATGAGGCTGCTTTTTGTATAAAAGTGATTTACGTTGCATTACAGTAAGAGGTTTTTATTCTTCTTTGCAATCCTTGAAGTTACATGATGACACTAACAGAGCGTAATTATTTTATAAAATATTATTTTGTTTAGCTTCACAACAGCTACAAGTTCACTATGCAGAGAAAACTTTTCCATTGCTGCCATATAAAAGTCTCTGTGGCTTTGAAAAGCACATGTCATTTCCCTCAGCTCGTGAGACAGTTTTAGGAATGGTTGTGAGTGATTTGGAAACCACATCTGTCTTTCTTTCCAGCTTCTTTGGAAGCTATCTATTCTAACATCAACAACCTCTGCCCTCTTCATGTGATGACATTCCCAGAAGCAAAGTCTTTCATGCAACAGCTTCCAAGTCATTGAAAATAAAAGTCACTGTGTGGCCTATGTGGTAAAATCTAAATGGAGTGAAAAACCAGGCTTGTGGTGACATTATGTAGAAACCCTGTATCACAGGCAAGTAGCAGCTAAGACCTTGCTTACCTGTATTGTTATGGGCTTCTGGTTGAAAGCCTATCTTCAGGAGATATTAAGGTCTGTGCCAGGCATGCAAGTATGTCATGAATACATAATATTATGTATACTGGTAATTCAGTGGAGTAAACTGTTGTCTTCATGTCATGCAAGAACTTTATAGTTAAAAGTCTCCAAAGGGCAGTGTCATGTGGGCAGAATGTTGAAGAACTGAATTAAAAACATAACTTTAGGTCACCAAATCATTAACATCTTTTACAATGTAGACTCAAACATTAATTTTCTTTCATTTCTGCAAATACTTTCCTTGAATCATGTTTTATTCATTTCCATCTGTGTAGTAGAAAAGGGACAAGATTGAAGGTAAAATCTGAAAATGATCTATTATTTCAATACTTGCAAATGTATTGAACAAATCCAAGCTGTGCTGCTAGTCAGTCTCCAGCTTGGAGCACTGTGAACACAACTAAATGGGATCGTTTGCAGCAGCATAAACCCATTAATGTATTCATTCTCTCAGACTAAATATAACTTGCTTGCTTGGACATAATATCTTAGCTTTTTATTTCATGGTACTTTGTTTGATCTTGAGGGTGTTGCTTATACAGCAAAATCTTAATTTGATTTTCATTTTGCTGGATGTTTTGTCTAAAGAGTGCATCTTGACCCTTCACCTAGTTGAAAAGCACAAAAGAATGTCCAGTCCTCCTGCAAACCTGGTTCAACATTACACACATCTACCTGAACTTACAAGCAAATGTACAGCTAAAAGTACATCTCCATAGTAAATTAGTGCTGCAAGCATTATCTGCATCAAGGCACGCCAAAATTACTCAGGACCATCTACTGTAAGAGTTTTCTTGAATAGCAAGAGGAAAATGAATGTGCCCAGCCTTCACTATGAATTTAATGATTTGTCTAGTGACAGGAGCACTTGAAGGCTCAACAAATTTTAGGATTAAATACGGTGTAAATGTAAGAAGACACATATTGTGTTATGATGTGCATAGAGTCTTGAGAATACTCGTAGCTACTGGAGATGGAGACCAGACTCTGGCCTTGACTGGGGTAGAAGATATGTTAATTCAGTGTAATAGCTAGAAAGCTGCTGCGAGCAAGGCTGAAATGGAGACATAAAAGGAAAATAAAGCTACTTCTCTGATTAAAAAAATAAAAATTATAGATACAGGGCAAGAAGTCACATACAATCCCATAGCTAAATATTCCTATGGGGAAGAAGGGAAAGAAAAACAGGCCCACATGCAGAGGTGCCCTTAAATTAATCTTGAAGCAAAAATCTGTGGTGACCATTGCTCTGAGATAATTTATTCCCCATCTCTAGCTGTTAAGTTTACTGATCTCAGCTGGGCCTGTTCAGTATTTATCCTTTCTCTAGGGAGAGAAGGGAAAAAACAGTGTGCAGACTTCCCAGTCTTTGAAAGCCCAAAATAATAGCTGTTACACTTCTCATTGGCTGACCTTTGAGAGCGAGGATATGCCTCCAACTGGCTCAGATATTTTCTCAGTGGATATGTCAGTGTGCTGTGCATACTCCACATTACCAAAGGAAGCTTTAGTCACATCTTAGTAATCAGGATTCCAATGAAAGCAGTCTTCATTTTCATGAGAAGATTCCTTCCCAACTGCATGTGGCAAATTAAGATTTGTTATGAGTCCTCTGTGTTTAGATAGTGTGACACTGCTAAACCTAACAAATGGCATTACTTCATAAACTAAACATACGTTTTATTGTAGTAATGCATCAAGTGATGATGCCCTAAGGTAGTTGTCAGATAACTCTGCAGGTGCCATAAAATGTTTACTTCAAAATATGAAAGCACAAGAAAGCCTGTTCGTAATAGCCAATGCTATAGACTTTATAACCAATATTTTAGCTGCACCTGGTATAGCCATTTTCTTTGAACTTTAGAACTGTGTCAATGAATGCAACTTAAAAACTAAGATTGATTTTTGTCATTGTAGTATGGCTGCCTAAGAACTCTTTTCTCCTTGACAGTGCATTGAAATCATGTTTAATATGGCAGTGTCATAAAAAAAAATAGTGTGGAAAAGGCATAATAAAAATGAAATCAGTTTCAAAAGATAAGTACTTCTTAATGCTTCACTGCCTGGCCCATAAAAAGTTTTCAGGGGTAATGGAGGGCAAATGAAAGAGCTGTTTTTTTCATGTTCTTCTGCGCATGATACTGAAATCTGTAATATTTAGGTATCAACTTTATAAGAAAAAAAGGGTTCTGAGGCCATGTGAAGCATCCAGACTTGTGGATGGATTTCAGTTTGTGAAGAGTGGTGTGAAGCATGTAGAATCATAGAACATCAGGTTGGAAAGGATCTCGGGGGTGATCTGGCACAAGCTTCTGGGCAGAAGCCAAAAGGTACAACGTTTTATCTGTTTCCTGCAATGCAGCCACCTGATGCAATAGATCATCAGACTGGGAACAACTTTTGCAGGTACTTACACCTTTTCTCCAGGAGAATGGCTGAAGCACATATTGCAACATAGCATCTGTGCTGACATCTCCTTCGTTACAGGCCCATTTGCCTGAAAGCATCAGACATCTCAGAGGCTTTCTCAGTAAAAATGTTGTAACTTAGAGGTGACAGAGTGTCCATGTTTCCAGTATTTGCTTAATAGTAAATTGTATTTGAGATCCCAGTAGAGAAGCCCAGTTAGAACTCAATCTGGCCACTGTAGTAAGAGACAACAAAAAATGGTTCTACAAATATATCAGCAACAGAAAGAGAGTTACAGGGAATCTTCACTCCTTACTGGTTATGGAATGGAACATAATCACCAAGAATGAGAATGAGGCTCATACTGAATGCCTTCTTTGCCTTGGTCTTTAATAACAGTTATCTCCAGGCTATTCACAAGTCAGATGGGATCCATCTGAAAGTGCTGAGGGAGCTGGCAGAGAACCTGGCCAAGATGCTCTCCATCATTTATTAACTCCCTTGCATAACAAGGGAGATCCCAGAAGATAGGGGGCTGTTAATGCGAGACTCATCCACAAGAAGGGAGGAAGAATGATCTTAGCAACTACAGGTCTATCAGCTTGACCTTAGTGCCAGAGAAGTTTATGGAGTGGTTCATCCTGAATTTGCTCACACAGCAAGTGTAGAACAGCCAGGGGATCAGGGCCAGCCAGTAGGGGTTAATGAAAGTCAGGTCTTGCTTGACCAACTTGATCTTCTAAGACCAGGTATCCTACCTAGTGGACGAAAACAAGGCTATTGTTGGAAGTGGATGTTGTTTACTTAGACTTCGGTAAAACATTTGACATTGTTTCCCAGAGCATTGTCCTGGAGAAGCTGGCAGCTTGTGGTTTAGACTCTTCTGGGTATAGAAAGTTGCTGGATGTGCTGAATGCAGAGAGTTGTGGTGAACAGAGATCAATTCATTTTGCGGCCAGTTACAAGTTGTGTTCCTAAGGGTTCAGTATTGGGGCCAGTCTTGTTTAACATCTTTATCAGTGATCTGGATGAGGGGATTGAGTGAACATCTAGCAAGTTTGAAGATGACACCAAAGTGGGTGGGCATGTTGATCTGCTTGAGAGTAGGGAAGCTCTGCAGAGGCACTTGGACAGACTGGATTTACGGGTTCAGGTCAGTTGTGTAAGGCTTAATGAGACCAAGTGCTGGGTCCTGCACTTCAGTCACAACCTTATTCAACCGTAACAGACTTGGAGAAGAGTGGCTGGGGAATAGCTTGGCAGAAAAGGACCTGATGGTGCTCACTGACAGCTGGCTGAACATGAACCAGCAGTGTGCCCAGGAGGCTGAGAAGGCAAATAGCATCCTGGCCTGTATCAGAAGTAGTATGGCCAGCAGGACTAGGGAAGTGATCACAGAATCACAGAACATTAGGGATTGGAAGGGACCTCGAAAGATCATCTAGTCCAATCCCCCCACCACAGCAGGATATCCTAGACCAAGTCACACAGGAACATATCCAAGTGGGTTTTAAATATCTCCAGAGTGAGGAACTCCACAATCCCCCTGGGCAGTCCACTCCAGTGCTTTGTCACCCTCACTGTGAATAAGTTCCTTCTCGTATTTATGTGGAACCTCCTATGTTCCAGCTTGCACCCATTGCCCCTTGTCCTATCACTAGACGACATTGCAAAAAGCCTGGTTCCATCCTCCTGAAACCCACCTTTCACATATTTATAAACAGTAATGAGGTCACCCCTCAGTCTCATTTTCTCCATGCTAAAGAGACCCAGCTTCCTCAGCCTTTCCTCATCAGGTAGAAGTTCCACTCCCTTCATAATGTTTGTGGCTCTGCGCTGGATTCTCTCCAGCATTCCTCCATACTCAGAACTAGTGAGACTTCATCTTGAATATTGCATCCACTTTTAGAGACATCATTACAACAAGGATATTTAGATGCTGGAGTGAGTCCAAAGAAGGTCAACAAGGCTAGTGAAGGGCCTGGAGGACAGATCTTATGAGGAGCAGCTGAGGGAAGTATGGTTGTTTAGTCTGGAGAAAAGGAGGCTGGGGGAGACCTTATTGCTCTTCACAGTTATCTGAAGAGGAGGCCATAGCAAAGTGGATGTTGGTCTCTTCTCCCAAGTTACTAGTGTTAAGATGAGAGGAAATGGCCCCAAGTGTCACCAGGGAAAATTTAGATTGGACATCAGGAAAAATTTCTTCACAGCAAAAGGGCAATGGTGGAGTCTCTGTCATTGGACGTGTTTACAAAATGTGTAGATGTGGTATAAGGGAACATAGTTTAATGGGCCTACTGGTGTTGTATTGATGATTGGACTGATGATCTTGGAGGTCTCCTCCAACCTTACTGATTCTATGAATCTATAAAGTTAAAAGAGGCTTGGAAGCTACATTTTTATATTTGCATGAACTCTAGATGGGGGAAGAATCTCTTGAGCTTGGGGGATAGAGGTGTCAGTCTTTTACTTTTCCAGATTGCAGCTGCCATATGCACATATCATATACATTTCCAGGTCCTGACAACAGCCGATCTCAGGTTCAAAATTATTTGTTGAAGACGTTCTTTAATGGAGTTATTTTAGATGCTAGAATTGGAAGGTGCTGAATTCTTTGAGTTCCAACCAAACATAGCAAACTAGAAAGCATGTAGACTGGACCTTTTGAAGATACCAGCTGAACATCTTGTGGGAAAACTGTGCTTACATGTCCGTGCTCTGTGTATTACACATCTTGGAAACATAAGATTAATGTTGTGCAGGAAATACTGTATCAGGCCAGAAAACTAAACAAACAGCAGCTATTTCACCAGCTTTCTGCTATTTTTACAGATGGTTAGACTAAAAACAGAGAGAAGGGAGTCTAAGCACCCCTCCTACAGGAAAGCCTGCAGTGCAGCATAATAGGTAAGGAAATACCTGCAAACGCTATTAGAGAGTTCTTCTCAGTCATTCCAAATGGGGAGGGGTGGCGGCAAGGATTGCTTTCCTGTAGATAGACACAGCAAATTCCTGTGGATGTCAGCTACATCCTGATATCCATGATCTCACACAATCAACTGCATGGCAGACCATTAAGACATGGAATAGTCTAACAAACTTGCACAAAGGACAATCCATGGGGAGAACCCTCAGGACTAATCCCACACAGTCCTATTACCGAAACAGTTCCTTGTAAACTTTAAATGTTAAATGACATCAAGACTCTCTGTAGCGGGTTGAAACTAAGGAATTGCTTTGCAGTAAAGTCTTGATGACATCTCAGATAAATTTGCCAGACAATGAATAGCTTAGGGATACTGGAAAGAAGTTTATTAACTCAATAGCTGTATACAGAAAAGAAGAAAAGAAAAAGAAAGGAAAAACATAGTAAGTTATTGCACTCAAACTAGAAACGGTGTCACAAATGCCATTACACTATCTGGGGATAATACAATGAGAGGTCACTATTGTTTGGGCGTTGGGTCACATCAGAGATCTGGAAAACAAAAGCATACTAATCAAACAGAGACAAGTGCCACCACCCTCTCCCTTAACACCCAAATCACACTCCCGGTGCGGGCGACATGCATTCCCAACAAAGAATCCAGTCTCTGTCATTCAGATACAAGGTTTAAGGATTTTCAAATACTTCTGCTTTCTTCAATTACACACGAAGAAGTTCTCCCCTAAAACTTAAAGGACCCCCAGTCCTCCTCAGTGGTACAAAATGACAAACAACTTCTCTTCCTGCTGACCAGTCTCTCCAAAATGGCAGCGATCAGTTGCATAGACCCAGTCACGTGTGGGATCCAAGATGGAGACCGATTGCATCGCTGTATCAACAGGGCCACTGCCAACAAGCTGCACTTGACCGTGAGAGTTCCCAAGACCCTCTCCTCTCTTCTCTCCTCCTGTCTCAGCTCCAGGGGGAAGAGAGGGTACCCCAGCTCACCACAATGCTGAAGGGCTGCTCCATGGGGCCTGGTGGTTGCACTAAAAATCTTGCTTCTCCAGTATGTGGCCAGGATTGTGGCGTCAGGTTCAGGCCGAGAGCAGAAGAGCTGCGCAGAGCTGGGTGGGGCACAGCGGCGCGAATCAGGGTCTTCCCAAGACTGCTGAAAAACCACAGCAATCCACGCCAGATCTGGGCTGGGGAGAGCTGCACAAACCGGAGTGTCTCCTTTCCCGCGGCAGTGGCACCACTGGAAGCCGCGGCCAAGCTGNGAAGCCGCGGCCAAGCTGCATTCTTGCAGGTTGGAGCGGGGGGGGGGGGGGCGCTTGTCTGAGAGCCCGCAGCCCGAGAGAGAGAGCAAACAGCCCACTCTGCTTTTTGTAGGCTGACCTAGACATGCATTTCCGGGGCAGGTCCTGGGACAGTGACAGCTTCCCCCAGGACAAGTTCCTGGTGGGGAAGGGTCCTCTAAAAGCAACACAACAACTTTTCTTTTCTTCTTCATGAAAGCACAACTTCTGCACATCTGAAAATTCTAATAATTTTCAAACTGCAACATTCTCCCAAGATGCAAACAGAATAGATCATCAGGGAAATTGTTTCTGATTGTCAGAACATCGGAACAGTGTTGCCAGTCCAAACACTACAAAGGACATTTTAATTTGTAACCATATGGTATGGTTAATTAGACAAGTTGCTGTCTTGCTGCTAATACTGGAGTCTTGAAGAAGGGAAGAAAAATGTTTCTCTAAAAAGGCCCACCACAGTACTGCAGGCAGAAAATTCAGAATTGTGTTTCACAAAAAGATAAATTATTTTCTGGATTATAGATAGGACATGTGTATGGGTTCCTAAAACCTCTTAGTTTCAGTTGCTCATGATGCCTCTGCATTGAGAATTGTTTAGTTTACTGAGCATGAAGACAATTGAGTATATTCCCAACCCATCACGGTTTGATATGTGTATTCTGTTAGAAGCTGTTAGAAGCTTCCCCTCTGTCCCACGAAATCAGATGCCAGATGGCTACAAGATGGACTTGCTGCTGGCCAAGGCCAAGTCCATCTGTGGTGGTTGGTAGTCTTTCTGTTGCAACATATTTAAGAAGGGAGAAAAAAGCAAACCTGTGCATAACCTGCAGCAGTCAAGAATGGAAAGATACCAGTGCAGCAGGTATCTACCACCAGACTACAGAGGAACATACACCAGAGCAGGTGGATACCAGGAGACTGTGACCTCATGGGAAGCCCATGCTGGAGCAGACTTGTGACTGGACACATGGAGAAAGGAGTACCCACACTGAAATAGGTTTGCTATCTGCAGGACTTGTGACCACACAGGGGACATACACTGGAGCAGTCTATTACTGAAGGACATTACCTCTGGGAAGGATCCATACTGGAGCAGCTTGTGAAGAACTGCAGCCCATGGGAAAGAATCATGCTGGAGAGGTTCGTGGATGACTGATTGGTAATAAAATGAAACTAATTTTCCCCTAGTCAAGTCTGTTTTGCCTGATGGCAATTGGTGACTGATATGTCTCTCTCTCTCTCTCATTGTCTTGACCCACAAGCTTTCACTGTATTTTTTCTCCCCTTTCTAACTTAGAAGAGAGAGTGATAGAGTGGCTTTGGTGGGCACCTGGCATACAGCCACAGTTAAACTGCTGCAACATATTCCAAGAAGGGTGAAAATGACTGTTTTTGTTTAGAATCAAATAAAAATTTTGTTGATAAACAGCTATATCATGCTTTTAATAGAGAACACAGTAAAATATTGGTTTTTTTACATTTTTTGCATGTTTTGTCTGAAGCAAGTGACGTTGCCAGACCTTCACTAGAAGGGTTTATGTGCAACTTGACATCACAAACATGGAGTTTAGGAGCTGCTTGAATTATATTGATGGAAATAGCTAAATGGAAATGTTGGTTTTTGTAGTGAATTAAATGATAGCTGGAATCCATGAAGATAGTCTTTAATGAATGGGAAAGGAAGTGAAGGCACAAGGGTTAATGTATACAGTGAGTGAACACAGGAAGAAAGAATTGACTAAAATTAGCACATAGCTGACAGGAAAGAATTATATTAAGTAGTGATACACACAGATCTAGGAATAAACAGAAAGAGGAGGTTTGAGGGAAGTAGAAAGTATAATCCAATATGGAGCATAAACTACCTGTCTTTCAGAAGAAAAATATCAGAAATGAAGATAAATAAATTCATCAGTCTAATAAAATGCCACATAATTAGAGTAATAATAGTGTTTTTTTTTAAAAAGAGAACATTCAAAGGAGTTTGCAAAGTAAAAAGTACATACCCCAAAGGTTTAAACCATTATTACTCTATCTTATTAGAAAGTAAGAGAAGTGATAATGTTTTATGGCATTGCAATTTAGAAAACCGTGTTCAGCAGAAAAATTTAAAAGATATACAATGGGAAACCATCAGTGAGGGCTGAAGCATGCTGAAGAAGTCTGAAATGTATTACACAGAGGGTTATATTCCAAAACTATCTATTTCAGTGGCACACATATGTTAAGATGTGGGTATTCACTGTCCTTTGGAAGTATGTGTTCAATATAAATTATTATTTGGGGGGACATTATCTTACTATTTAAGAAGATGGTAACAACAAAGTTACACATCCATGGTCTATGTAATGATTTTAAAATCCATTTATAAAAGCAATAAATGCACTGTGAAAATGTGTGCCACTGTTGCAGTGGCTTCACATATTCACAGGAGCACGTTTCAAAGTTGCACAGCAATAAAAGTGTAGTTAACAAACTGAAACGTTTCCACATTATAAAAGATGGAACAGAAATAAGCCTGAATAACTCAGAATATGGTGAAATTTTGTAATGCAAATATACTAAAAAGTGAAAAGGGAATTTTTGGGGGAACTCAGTCTTTTGTTTTATTAGCTTTAGTGATTTCGAGATAAGTCAAGAAAAAAACCTCATTGTGAAAGTACTTACAGGCTAATAAAAAAAATAGCAGATGTATTTAGTAGAAATACAAAAGACTTAGAGAATGACAACCATTCTGTCTCAGAAATTAGGTCCTTTAAAGACTGCTGATGTCTCCTTCAGTCTGGGAGGGAATTTGGTCAGATTTCATCTTCATCATGAAGCCCATATTTAGGCATAGATTTCCAAGCTGATGGTTTTCTTGAGAGAAAAACTCACCAGCTAAAGCACTTTGAAAGGCTTGTGCTCACTCAGACTGGATTTGGGACAGCCTATGTGTAAGTAGACAGGCTCTAACCTTGCTCACACCTAACTCAGCGCTGCTGCTTTTAAATTGTTTTCTAGCAGTGGCAGGTGCAATAATTTCAGCTGCTAAACTAGCTATCAATCCAAGAGATTTCTAAGTTAGATGTGCTAGAAAAAGGAATTTCATTTAAATAGCTAATACTGAGCAAAACATCATAAAATAGACAAAACTGTAGAAACAAATTAGCCTCTATCCTTATCTTGCTGTTGTTCGAAGAGACACTTTTCCAGATGTTAATGAAAGTTGACTTCTATAGGTATAGGTTGAGAATTTTAATATGGTCAGATGGGTGGACCATATCACTATTGCAGCGTGACCGATTACCTATTTGTGTCTCACCCCCCTTTTCTATAGTTATAGCCTTTCCTCCTTGTATTGTTGATGCTGTTTTCTGAAACAGCATCAGGACTTCAAAATAACTCAGTAGATGAAGTGGCGTCATAACATATATTTGTTGTGGAAAATTCCTGCAAAAATTTTCATTCAGATAGCAAACAAAAGGTTGTGGGGAGGCAAACTAAATGGTTGTAGACCCTTTGCTGGTTCACTTTGTCTATCTACGTCCTATTGTGTGAAGGATCCAACCCCTGCAGTGGCTATCAAGCTGTAATTTTAGGTTTGAAGGATTTCCCACTTCACCGCATTAATTGCTGCTTCCCAAGCTTCTGTTTCATGCAGTTGTGTTGCTAGGAATGTTTGAAGTGGAGTAAGATAATAATTCACAGAATTACTATGCTTTATTAGAATAAATTCTCAGATTTTTAAATATTCTTTTTTGTTTTAAAGTAAGCAAAGAAGAGATGGAAATTTTCCTGACACCAGGGATGTGCCTTTTGTTCATTATAGACTTTAAAAATTGGTATATATTAATAGATTAAGAGTCAGTAAATTTTAGGGTTTTCTTTTAGGGTTTTCTTTCACATTAGCATAAAGTTTAGCTATCTTCTCTTCTACTTCTGGAAACAATCAGTCCTTAACAGCAAACATGTGTAATCAGATACTGTGCTGCAACAATGTTATGTATAATTAATTCTGTTTTAATTATGCTTTAGACTGTAGATAATACTGTAAGATACAGGGAGACTGAGGAAGGAGGGAGAGAATATCAAGTGAAACCCAGTTGGAATAAGTTTAACAACAAATAAAAAAATGTATTTCTTGCAATAGGTAGATGATTGGTGAAACTCATAGTCAAAAGATGCTGTGAATAGTAAAAGTCTAGATTCAAGAGGAAAACAGAAAATGTAATGTGGCAAAAGTTCCCTAGACACTGCAAAATGTGTGGAAATCATTTCTAATTGATTAAGAGCTGAAAATACTAGAAAGTTGAAAAGTTTTAAGGTGAGACAATATGAATTTTACCCTGTTCCTTCTGGAGAACAGCCTCTGGGCTTAAGAGACATGCTGTGATCCATGATGTCTTTTAAATGTTCCTATGTTTTAGAAATCAGAGTTTAATAAATACAGAAAATAATTTTAATTTACTATTCATTATTATTATATATTATATTTAAATTATATATTATCACAGTATCACAGTATCACAGTATTATCAAGGTTGGAAGAGACCTCATAGATCATCAAGTCCAACCTGTCACCACAGAGCTCAAGGCTAGACCATGGCACCAAGTGCCACGTCCAATCCTGNGCTGGCTCACGTTCAGGCGGGTATCGATCAGCACCCCCAGGTCCCTTTCTGTTTGGCTGCTCTCCAGCCACTCCGACCCCAGCCTGTAGCTCTGCATGGGATTGTTGTGGCCAAAGTGCAGCACCCGGCACTTGGACTTATTGAATGCCATCCCGTTGGACTCTGCCCATCTGTCTAGGTGGTCAAGGTCCCGCTGCAGAGCCCTTCTGCCCTCCAACTCAGACACATCTGCCCCCAGCTTTGTATCATCTGCAAACTTGCTGATGACTGACTCAATGCCCTCATCCAGATCATCTATGAAGATGTTAAAGAGGCTGGGACCCAGCACTGATCCCTGAGGGACACCGCTAGTGACCGGCTGCCAGCTGGATGTGGCACCATTCACCACCACTCTCTGGGCTCGGCCCTCCAGCCAGTTCCTAACCCAGCATTTTACCATCAGGTAAGGTATTTTCCTTACCTGAAAGAGATGTTTACAGCACAAATATATGTAGCTCCTATTTTTTTTTCCTGATATTATTTTCCATTAAAGAGTGATTTAATACAATGATCTCATTGTATTATAGAATCACAGAGTTGGAAGGGACCTCAAGAGATCAACAAGTCCAACCCCTGGCCAAAGCCGGACTGTGCAAATCGCTCAGGGCTGCATTCAGTGGGGTTTGAGTCTCTCCAGAGATGGAGATTCCACAGGCCATCTGGACTGCCTGTGCCAGTACTTTGTGACTGGCTCTAGAAAGTTTTCCTTTATTTCTAAATGAAACTTCTTGTCTTCCAGCTCTTGCCCACTGCCTCTTGTCCTGTCACTGGGCACAACTGAAAACTGTCTGGCACCATTCTCCCTACAACCACCCTTCAGATATTTACAGATGTGGATCAGGGCTCCCCTCATTCTTCTCTTCTTAAGGCTAAACTGTCCCAGTCTCTCAACCCTTCCTCCTTAGACAAATGCTTCACGCCCCAAATCATTGTTGCTGCCCTTTGCTGGACTTTCTCCCACAGCTGCCTGTCTGTCTTGTATTGAGGAGCCCAGAAGTGCTTTAACCAGGGCAGAGTAGAGGGAGAAGATGAACTCTCTACAGACCAAACACTTCTTTATGCACCCTAGAATATTATTATTGTCTGCCTCCCTATGAACCATAATTTAATCAGCAGGAAAGCTTAAACTGAAGATCACTAGAAGTAAGATTTTCTTACAGTAACTCAAATGATTTACATTATAGTGGCTTCATTTATGCAGAGCAGGTAAGCAGAGTTCTCTGAACACCAGGTATCTTTATAGGGGCTTTAAAAATAGAAGCAATGGAGAATTTTGGTGACATACGCTTTTTCTAAAAGAAATGTATGTCTCTAGCATAAAATTAAATACACATGGACAAACCCCAGGTGGCTTACTGTGAAAATCAGTGCAAGCAGAGGGGTCTACTCACACAGATTAAACTGTGGGGTTGTATTCCAAATATGTAAACCCCTCAGCTCCATGTATAGCACATGGAAGGTTTTCTAAACCTGAAACATGTAGTTAGTGATATATCAATTTGAATGCCTTTTTGATAGCATCCCTTAACCCCTTTAGCAATTTCTCTGCCTTGATCTAATAAACAGTGCCATGTGTTATGGAGTGAGAACTCCCTGATTTATGAGCATTTCAGAGGAGCAATGTGTACTTGTACAAATTTTAGAAAAGCTCATGTGTCTTTTGCTTTGATTTGTTTTGCTGAAACATTGCAAAATAGTTTTAATATTTAAAATTTATGAGAAAAAGAGTGCAGAATCTGATTCTTTTCTAGAAATTTGGTCCAGAGTCCTTGAATTCAATGGTACTCTCAGTTTTGTTTTGGTTGGTCTTGGATCAGGCTTTTGTCCATCACAAAACAAAGATAAATTCTTCTTACAACCAGACTGTATCTGTTCAAAAGTTTGTATTTGACTTTATACTTTAGTATTACATTGATAGCTTGTAAAATATGTTCTATTTTAATGCTTATTTTGCATTCTAAATGATTAAATTAATTTCTTTTGTTGTCTTTTCAAGTATTCATCTATAGTGTTTACTAGGATTCAGATGCTTCATGGTCCTAATTCCTCTATTTGTGATTTATTCTCTTCTTAAAATAGCCTATTTTGTTCTTGTATTACCCTGCTTATGTGTAGAAACATTTGTAGAAGACTGAAGTTAATTCACTGTATTATTTATGCATGAAGAATTGTATAGCTGTAAAGTAAATGGAGAGTAGATAGAGGTCATGTCTTTACTCTTTCCTTCTTTAGAGCAGGATCCAGTGGGTGTGATTAGCAGCAACTTTTAGTTCAGCATCTGCATTTAATCAGAAGTTATTGCCCCATTTCCTACACTGTTTAGTGTAACACTTCACCACTTCATCTCTCTTCCCTGCCAAGCTGGCAATAAAAGAAGTGTTTCTAACTTTCTCTCTTTTTTTTCCCCCAACCATGATAAAATTTAAATATTTGATTTTATGTAAAGAGGTGATAACATAAGTAAAAAATAATTTCTTCCTGAATAGGGCATAGTGCAGGAGTGACACAGCAATGTAAAATAGGATGAAAATTTTTAAATAAACGAGCAGTGTTTTCCTGGTTTCCTGCACATCAATGACATTTACCGTGTATTAAGACTGAAGTAAGTGCATTAAGAAATCTTTAGCCTTGAATATCCTCATCCCTGCCTCAGACAAAAGTGCTTAATCTGCTCTTCCTTGTAAGTACTGGAACAAAATATATCCGTGGGAAATTGTGTTGATACAATAAAGTAACTATATAATGATGAAGTAATTTTTGCTCTTTTTCTTTTTTAAGAAAAAAAAAATCACAATCACGTTTACCTTTTTCCTTTAACATTCTTTTCTTTCTTTTTTTGAAGTTAGACACCAGAACTGAATTTGTTTTTACTGAAAGCAAAGATAGATAAAATCTGCCAGTGGGTTTTATTAGTATTAGGCAATAAACAAAATGAAAGATTATTCCCTGTTACTTTTCTTTGAGCTAATCTCACATGGGATTTGTAATTGCATTCTGCTTCCTTTGTGCTTCTCACCATGCCAAAATACTATGCAAAGATATTTATACTGCATGTAACACATACAAAAATCATCACTACAAGGATCATATTGGATGGGCCCATCCGGCTGCACCCAAAAAGTGGATAAGAAAACAGAAGTTTAAAAGATCTCAGCAGTTCTTACTTCCTGTAGGCATAGATTTCATGTGACTCTGTGCAGACTGATGCCAGACTGAAGTTAATTGCCTGGTCACAAGATATGAGGAAGATTCCAATAAATTAGTAAAATATGAAAGAAAAAGTTTAAGATGTTTACAAGTTAGAAGTCCAGAATCCTGTATCAAGAGTTACTGTTGTAATAGATCCATCAAACAACCCTCCTGTGGGAAGAATTTTAAAGTGTTGTGTATGGTGACTAAAACTTCTCTCTAAATACTTTACAGAAGGTAAATCCTGTCATCTAAGGTCTGAATTGCCTCAGAGCCTAGACTCTTGAGAAAGCTTACCCTTCAAGGGCAACAGTTATGTTTAAGGTAAGGTTCAAACTAAAACAGAGAAAACAAATGTCAACATAAATAGAAGCAATTTAAATTCAGCTTGTACTGCAGGAGCACAGGCAGTAAGGCAGGTAGTATTCCTTAGAAGTCTGGAGCAGAATTGACTGATAACGATATCAGCTTGAAAATCTTTGTTCCCTTTTCATGTGTTGAAAGAAAGAGAAAGAATTGTAGTTCACATTTTGTGAAATGTAAGTTTTCATTATTTGTCTTTACTAAGATTGTGTTACACTTTACCCAGATTTTCCCATCACTGAACTTCCAGGCACAGCTGAATGTTACCATTTATGTCACTGTGGAATGTGTGGGGGCTAGTTTTTAAGAGTGGAAGGAGAGACCTATGTGTGGTAGTGGGGTTATTCTTAAACATAAGCTTTTCTTATCTGTTCACACATCCATTACATCATTAAGCATCTCAAATTAAAGTTATTCTGCTACCTTGTGGCTGAAGTTTGAAGTACCACATGCTCAGTGATGTAATTTATAAAATTATTCTTTATATTGATACTCATTGCATTTGGCATTTATTAAACTGCAGCCAGAATTTTGTATTTAGTTTCAGACCCTTCCTCAGTAGAGGAGATAACTCTCTTAAACCAGCGACTGAAGGTTAGAGGTAATAAATTGTTTTCTTCTCACCCTTCTTTCTCACCTTTGATGTGTAAAAAAAGAAGTGGAGGGTAAGTTTTCACTTCTGGTGTTCTTGTGCCTGAACTTCAAAGTTTGAAGAAGGCAGTGTCATACATACTATTGAAAAATAAAAAAAAAGTAACAACTTTCCCATTGAAATGACACATTAACTTGTGTAAATCTTGAGGATCAAAATTTTATGTGGCTCAGGGTTGCGTAGATTCCACCTTAAGTAACCTTTTTTTTTCTTAGCTCTTACATAGCATCCTCGTGAATATTTTGAATATTTTTTTACAATTCATTAAATAAAAAAGACATTTAGTTCAAGGTGCTCTCTAGTAGTCACCTCTCAGTAGTCACTGACCTGTCGTGTCTTTGTTGGTGATGGCAATCAATGGAAAGTGGTAATAGTTTGTCCAGTCTGTAGAATAAATGACCCATATGTTTCTTTGAGACACTTACAGAAAGTTCTTCCTGTGGAACTTTAGATTTTGGAAAGCTGAACCGTTCCATTTGCTGTTCTTTTCCTGTGTAGTGTAATGTCCATCATGTGCCCAGACATACATTTATCTAGTACTAAAAAGAGACTGTGTAACCTATTTTAACTTTTTATTCTTTTTATTTTTAACTTTCATATTCTGACTTACTTTAAATGAATATACATGGGTTATCATAAGAATTACTATATTGAGACATTTTAAGCCTGGGCCTTTCTAGTCACTTAGTTTAGAACATATTATGCAAAATTTATTTAAGTTTCTAAGTTTTCAGAATTCTTGGTTCGTAATGTGTAATTGTAGATATGCTGATATTAGAGCATTGCTGACTTAGCACGTAAATAGCATAGGAAAACTGAGATAAACTCTAGCCTCCATCTAAAATTAATAATAACAGTAAGATAATTCAAATAGCCAGAATCTCATTCTGTTGAAGCTATTTTCAGAAATATTTTCTATAGCTATATTTGCTAGTCCATCTTCGCATGACCTCAAAGACCTATCCTCATTGAAAGCATCTTTAAAGCTGTTCCAGTATTTGTACCTATTTGCAGCAGGAAGAGTTTGAATAACTCAATTACTTTCAAAATTGTGTAAAACAGTAACAGAATCATAGAATCATAGAATCATTACAGATTGAAAGGGACCTCGAAAGATCATCTAGTCCAATCCCCCTGACACAGCAGGATCACCAACACCAAGTCACACAGGAACACATCCAGGCAGGTCTTGAACATCTCCAGTGAATGAGACTCTACAACCACGCTGGGCAACCTGTTCCAGTGCTCCGTCACCCTCACTGGGAAGAAGTTCCTTCTCAGGTTGATGTGGAACCTTCTGTGTTCCAGCTTACAACCATTGCCCCTATCCTGTCACTACATGACACCAAGAACAGCCCAGCTTCATCCTCCCGACACCCACCCCTCACATACTTGTAGACATTAATGAGGTCACCCCTCAGTCTCCTCTTTTCTAAGCTACAGAGACCCAACTCCCTTAGCCTCCCCTTGTAAGGGAGGTGCTCCACCTCCTTCATCACCTTCGTTGCCTTATGCTGGACCCTCTCCAGCAGCTCCACATCCCTCTTGAACTGAGGAGCCCAGAACAATACTCCAGGTGTGGTCTCACCAGGGCAGAGTAGAGGGGGAGAAGA
>VXBP01002484.1:24789-40795 GCA_013400115.1 Rhinopomastus cyanomelas
TTCTTCTTCTTCTTCAGTTTGCCTAGTAGTTCCCTGGTTAACCACATGGGTCTTTTGGCTCCCTTCCTTGACTTATTCCTTGTTGGGATACTCATTTCTTGTGCTTCAAGAAAACAGTCTTTGAATGTTGACCAGCTATCCTGTGCTCCCTTGCCTGCCAGTACCCTGTCCCATAGGATTTCCCCTAGCAATTGCTTGAGAAGGCCAAAGTTGGCCCTCCTGAAGTCCAGGGTTGTGGTTCTGCTAGCTGTTCTGTCCCTACCACACGAGACCCACCGTATCATGATTGCAACCAAGGCAACCCTCAACCTTCACTGCTTCAACCAGACCTGCCCTATTGGTGAGTACAAGATCCAGCAGCGCTCCTCTCCTAGTGGGCTCCTCTACCATCTGCATCAGGAAATTGTCAGCAATGCACTTAAGGAACCTTCTGGACTGTGGGTGGCTGGCTGAGTGGGTCCTCCAGCAGATATCTGGGTAGTTAAAATCCCCTATGAGAACCAGGGCCTGCAGCTGTGAGGCTGCTGCCAGCTGGCTGCTGCCAGAAGAGCATCTTAAAAGCATTAAAAGCTTTTAAGCCAGAGCAAGAATTTTTTCATGCTAGTATTGTCAGTAATGACAAATTACCACAATGAATAATGCCAAATATACAGAGAAACCATTTCTTTGTAATCTCCAAATTGTATCGCACTTAATCAGGTTTGCTGGAATAAATGTCTTCATCTTGTAGCTGTATAAAAACGCATTAATTGAATATCTCAACAGGGTTTTCCTGCAGATGTTTTGTACTACATTAAGAGATATCAAAGGTCATGCTGCATGACAACTTTAGAAGGTTTAACATGAGAGGAAAAGAATTTATTATTGAAATATCAATGCAAAATTCCATTAGAGACCCCAAATACACATTTCAATATTACTTTGTATTTTAAACATTTAAAAATGTTTGCTTTTGAATGTGAAGGGTAAAATCCCATTCTCTATTGACAGAAACAGATTTAACACATAAGTATGGGCAGATCCAACCTAAGGCATTTTATGATTCTATGATTTTGTGATTCTAATCTGAGACAGTGAGAAATTAGGGAACCATTACACAGCAGAAGCTGTTTTAGGAAGTACCTGTGTCTGGAGAATCTCCTGATAGAAAAATAAAAAAAATCTAAGGCATTTAAATACAAAATGATAACATATCAGAATCACTGAATCACAGATTGTTAAGAATTGGAAAGAACTTCCAAAGATTATCTAGACAATCATGTAAAAGAGAAGCCAAATACTTACAGATTTATATGGGCAGACATGGAATAGCATGTTTGTACAAGAATATCAACATTTTCACAAATTTTTATATGGACGAGATACTCAGCTGGCATTCAAACCATTGCTATCTTTCTGTAGGAGACAAACATGCAGTATAGGCTGTATAGGCTTTACCTTACTATGGAATTTCATTCACATTCTATCTCGCTGCTTACTCTTCTGCAATACAGAAAGGAAACCTTAAAGGAGAGAGTGTGTACAGTTTGTAGTACAAAATCAACATATGCTCTTCAGTATTACTGATTAAATTACACTGCATGTTTTTCTTAATAACTACACCATGTTGACAAAGAAAGTTATTTATTACGAATAATGTTCAATGTGGTCAAAACTCTACAACTGTAAAAACATATTTTTTTTTCTTACAGGAAATTTGTAGCTCAAACTCTATTCCTAATCTTAAGGTACTGGAAAGGCTTAGACTGGAAAGATAATGCAGCAGATCTATGGGTCTGAAACCATTTTTTCAAAACTTAAAAAGAAACTTTTTCTTAAAACATGAGTACCGGATGACATGCATTAAAACCTGCTAGTATGTAAGTAAATCCTGTTTATGTTGAAGGGATGTGTTAATACAGAGGCTTATGTGCCTCACTGATTTTCAACACAGTATTATAACTTTTCTGTCTTCAGTATACACAGAGATTTCCTTAAAGGGAAGGAAAGTATTTTTTTTTTAAATGAATGGCACTGTAAAATAATAAGGCAAATCTTAAGAATATGAACTAGGAAATATATTTATAACAAAAGACAACACCAAATTGTTTGTCTTTGGATATAAATCTCAAGTCTTAGATTAAACTTCTGTCACCACAAGAGACTTAGAGAATACTCTCACAGAGCTTTCTCATACATCCTTTTTGAAGTAGCTGAACAGCAGCAGCATTCAGCTGTTCCTTCATACATACAATCATCTTTATGTGGTTGGGATAAAGCTCTTTTATTTTTAGCTCCCATTAGTTTAATTGCACACATAGTCTGTCATGAAAACTGGGTTTCTGTATTACAACATCATTGGGACTCTTCGGTGCTCTGAGAATTCTCTCTGAATTTTTTCTTTTCAGTGGTGGGCACCTAAGCCAGCTAAATTCAAGATTTAAAGTTTTCCAGATGAAGGGGATTCTGACTCCCTTTCATGGACTTGTCTTCAAGACAAGTCTTGTTCTTCAGCAAGGGATAAAACACAACAGCTGCTAAAAACAACCTTTTCATCAGAAGGACCTGGTCGCTTGGAAGATGGAGGAAACCATTGCTGAATTGAGTCCCTTAGTTACACGGAAGGGTAAACAGAACAATATACAGGATAAGAAGTAGGAAAACAATATAGAATCTGGAAAAATTTTCCTGAGTATATGGTACTGTAGCATCATATGACCGTTGTTGATGTAAACATGTCTGGTTTTATGTGCTTTTTAGAGCGATATGTTTACTTTCCAGGAAGAAAATGTATTCAACTTTCAGTCAGAATAGGTGCCTATCTCTTTTTTAAGTTGATGCTAGAAGAAGAGCCACTTTTCCACTTGTCTTTATATCATCCATTGTCTGGAACTATGCAGCCACAGAAAATTTTATGTGAAAGAGACCTCCTCAGGCCTTCTAATTTGTCATCTTGCTCAGAGTAGAACTCAGGCCTCAGCGCACAATTTGCTACAAGATTCCTATCATTTCAAGCTCTTGCAAAATGGAGTAGTGTCAAGTTTTCCTAAATTATCATTGAGAATTTTTTCATTGTGTACAACTGTAATTTCTCTTATTGAACCTTCTAACCACTACTTTATCTCTTTACACATCTTCTAGAAGCCAATGCTAGAATGCACTTTCCAGCAGTAAAATCTGCAGTTAGGTATTCTTTTATTCAGACGCACATGCACAGTTCCCTCAGCTTCCCTGACAGCATGTTCTCCAGCTTCTGAACATCTCAGTGGCTGATTGCCTTCTATCACTGTCTGTTTTATGCAGGTGAAGGGACTAAAATTAACCCTATCTTTCCACATGCAACCTCACAACTATCTGGTACAGCACCTCCCTCAGTGTGTTGGACACACAGTTGCTAATAGACTGCTGTGAATAAGCTGCTTTTTATGCCCCATCACATATCCTGAACTGCTAGTACCACTAGTCCACTCGCTATCGGACTTCCATGAGACCCTTGCCTTCATCCAGGAGAAAATTTGAAGTATGGTAAAAGTGGATTTCATCTTCTTAACTTCTGCAGTTAGAAGCTTGCTACAAAAACTCCATACCTTGTGGCTAAGTCAGGATGAAAAATATTACATATCCTTACTTTTTGGCTTACTTTTTGTCTGTTCTAAAATACAAACTTAATTGTGGCACGGAAGAAAAAGTCTATTCAAGTAAATAAGCTATCTGCGAAACGTTGTCAGTGTTTTCACCGAGATACGTGAGTTTTCTTTATCAGCCACAAGATGGGAGTATTGATCTTTAAAGCTGTGTTTTGGGGTTGGTTGTGGGATTTTTCGGTTTTACTTTTTTTTTCCCTTGTACTGTGCCAGGTAAAGACTTTGAGAAAATGTTTTCTTCGATCCTGAACAAATGAAGACGTTTTTTCTAATATCCAACCTAAACCTCCCCTGTTTTTTCTTGTCCTATCAATTGTTGTGTGAGAGAAGAGACTGAGATGCGCTTTGATACAACTTCCTTTCAGGCAGTGGTAGGGAGACCTTGTAACTCCCTACCTCCCCGCAACTGTCCTTTTCTTCATGCTGAACAACCCTTGTTCACTCAGCCAGTCCTCATAAGGCTTGTGCACTTGTACTCTCATCAGCTTCTTATGATTAAGCATCACAGTTCTCTTGATACAAGTTTCAGAGTGGTTCTTTTTCAGTTCTGCGTTGACCTGACACCTTTCCAGATAATGGTTTCCCTTTAGCACTTTCACTAGGCTGTAGGGATAAATGGAGCAACAAATCAAAGCACTGCATGTTTCATTCACAGGTCACCATCAGAACACAGCTTAATTCATAAAATGACCAGCTTACTCCATGGGTAATTGGGGGACTTCTCTGTCTGCCTTCAGGCTTATTTCTGAAAGTTGTGAGCGTGCAGAGATGTCCTCTTTGCTGTGTCGCGTGTAGTGCCTGTGTAGGCACTAACACAAAATGCACCAGTCCCAAACTATTGATTCTTAAATTTCTAAGCATTGAAGAAGTTCAGATATGAGCCTCCTTGCCCTGTATTCAAAGCATTCATAACTTTTGGGAAACATTTACCTGCACTCAAAATATGTGACCCATACCCTTCATGTGTCTGAAATACAGATGTCTGTGAACAGCTTTGAAAGGTTGTAAAGTGTAAGCAGGCATGATCTTAAATCAGCTGGTGCAAGGACAGGGAATCGCTTAACTCTTGTGTCCTGTGTAGAGGTATTAAATCAAGTTATTCTGACAAAGCAGCATTTCCAGTTTTGCTCATTAGATGAATGTTATTAGCAAAAGTTGATTTTGAAAAGTTGATTTCAAAATGCTTCTGAAAAGTAATAACCTAATGTATTTTCCAAAGATTTTCATTCATATGCAAATAATGAAAAGAAAAAGCGGTAGTTTCTTCAGAAACCATTTATTTGTCACTGCAAAATTTTAATTCAGGCTATAGTGTGCAGTTTGGAATTTTTTTTAAAGTTAAATAATAATGTTTCATTCTGATTTGTTTTTTTTCCACTAGTGTTAGTAGAAAAGTAGAACCCTTTGGTATAAATCACACTCATAAAAAAAATAGATTATCCATTACATTTTGCACTGGAGAGCCAATGTTTTCGGCATTTGTCAACCATACCTGTCAGTTGTTAGCCAAATTTTAGCTGCATTTTAACAACCTGAAAACTTGAATCCTCTTGCTCCCATATTGCAGGCACACTGAAAACTTGTACATTTCTGCTCCTTCCATGCCTACAACATGGATCAGAAAGGCTGAACTGACTTGTGTCAAGCAGTAACAAAACTACAGCAGACATGTTCATGCTCTCCCCTTACATCTTGCCCCCCTTCTGTTAAACTTGAAACCTTGTCTTGCCTCATTATGATCCTGCTAGGAACTTGATAGTATAGTTTTTCCAAGGATAAAAGAGATTAGTCAAAAGCCTACACATGTAGTGGAGAAAGTATATCTTGGACATAGTGCTATATTTAAAGAAATTATCACAAGGAGAGGAGGAAAGGAAGCATTTCTGTGGCAAATATCATGTTGTTCCTTTGGCAAAAGTGAGTTTGGAAAAATACACTTTCTTTGGAAAAATACACTTTCTGCCTCTGCTCTGCACCTAAGTGTGGCTGTAACATAAAAAATGTCTGTTGGTTTTTCACACCGTGTATTTGTTCCTTCTATATATTCAGAACCAGACCTGTTTGCCTTCATGTGAATAAAGCATTCATTTTTGTTTTCCATTTATGTTTACACTGCAAATTTATAGCGATGTAAGAATCTTTCTCATAATGTCCATTCACAACATATTCTACTGACTTGCAATTTTAATCCTTTCCAGAGTCCCATACATCACTAAAGTAGTTTCTAGAAGATGAGCCTAGATACTGTAGATTTAAGGGAATACTCAGTGCCTTCTGAATATGACAGTACAGCTCTGGCTGTGTGCCCTTGGAGCCCCTGCTAAGACATCTGGTGCATATTTATGGCAGAGAAGAAGGATTAATTAACAGGTGGGAGGTAGACCTGGCTCAAGGAGTACAGAAAATTTAAAACTAATTGTTTGCTGGTTTACTCCTATAACGGGGATGCCTGAAATACAATTATTTTCTTTCCCAGTATGTTTTAACAGGAATTTGAATTTTCTGAATGCTAAACTGTTTAGCAGAAGGGCAGCCAACAGTATTTGTCAGCTATGAATTGTTTTGATTAAATTAGAATTCCTTTGATGTAGAAGGAACAAACCAAATGTATAATAGTGGAGATACTCTGTTGGGTACAATAGTGGTGATACCACTTTATTTAAAAATAAGTAATCAACTTACTGAATCAGATTGTTATTTTTGCAACATCTTCACGTTGGACCAATTTTCTATAGAGTGTCAACTCAGTGCCTCACACAGAAGGCTTTCCACTGTACAGGTTGATTTTTGTGAACTGTGTTATAAGGAAAATAATTCCACTGAAGCATATTAAAGTCCCCCAGTACCTGCCTCAGACCTCATGATCCATTTCTGAAAGCTATTAGGTCAGTTCCACCTTTTGCTGTGACTCATTTACAATTCCAATTTCAAATGCACAAATTGTCTCAGGGAAACCAGTAGCTATTGTCACGTGTTTATAGACTTGGTGTCTAAAAGGAGATTCCTTCTGTATTCCTGATATTTACTCAAATGTGAGATACAGTTTTGTAACACCAACTTTGGTGAGCCTACTGCAGTTGAATTCACCTAGTTTTGTGCAGTCATCTTACCAAACCAAACTTCCTTGAATAGTATTTCAGCATGTTTTTTTTCAGTATGGTGTATGTTAGATAAGCAGCATCTCAGAGATATGAAAGAGAGAGGCATAATGCATGAAGAGCTCTAAAGGCATTGCAGTTTTTCACCTCACTAATAAGTGGCAAAAAAGAGTTTTCTTTAAAGGTCTAGCAGAAACCAGGGTAAAGTGTGGCTAGCATTTTTAATTCACTGAAGGCTGCATGCAAGCAGTAATATTTCCCGTACTTTGTGCAAGTTTTGAAACCGTTGCGGAACAAATCTATAGCTCAAACCTTGTGCAGGCATTTCTGGTCTTAGTGTCTGCTTTACAAGACTGTTCTATTTTTTTGTTCTGTCCTCAAGCTGCGATCTGGGTGTAGCTGCACTGCCCAAGAAGCCTGCATGCATAGAGACCACATGTGTCATGTGCAGTGCTGCCTCTTTTCTCTGCACACTCCCTGTAACGGTTAAGACAGAGTAGGGAAGGGACAGGGAGAAGTGGGGCTAGAGTGGAACAGGAATTCAATTACACATCTGCTGTAGACCCATCTTCACAATAAAAATTGGCCTGACAATTTTAGCTTTAATCATCCCTATCCAAATTCTCTTTGATGTTAAACACGGGTTACTATAATCTCCCTTTCTTGTCACAATATGGAGAAACACCACTAAATCAGGTAGCAAGAAGCAGACCTCTCAGGAAATGCAGGCATGGAGCAAACAGTTTTCTCTAGCCCTTGAAAGTACATGGGATTGATCTGTTTGCTGTACAAGCCCCAAGCCTCAGGCTAGGGATACAATTTCTTAGAAGAGAGGCAAACTAAATCAATTCTCTTCTGTTGCTGGGGTAAAGTTGGTCAATAGCTGATATTTTAAAGCACCTCCATCAACAATTTATGAGATTTATTCAGTTTATGCGAAAGAGCACTCCATAATCATCACTACACAGTGATGGCCCAACAGGGTGTTGCTAACTGGATATCATTTAATAAAAGTTTTTCAAGTGCTCAGCATGCTTTCATCAGAGGGTGATTTTTGTTTTTATCCTTGTTTTGTATGAACATTAGGAGGTAATCAAGAAGTTATAAAAGTTGATGATTTATGAAGCTTTTGAAGTGGTGGGTGAAATTGTAGGCTAGATATAATGCTCATATTGATCACACACGGTAAAAGCATGATAAGATTGTTGACTAAAAGTACTATTAAAATAAATTTTATGACAGCCTGTTAAATAGAGATTTAGTATTATTTTCAAAACTTTATTTTGTTTAATAGTGGTTTTGGTAAACACTGGGCTATACTGTATTTATAGGAGGGGGGCTATACAGTATCTATAGGGGTATAAACTTCACAAATATTATCAAAATTAGTGAATAGTTATGGTTTGCTTTCAGAACTGGAAATTTAGTTACACATTTACCAAACAATATTGTCTTTTATATTAACTTTTTAAAATTTTAGTTCATTCTCATGGTTCATCCCCATTTGCTCCATCAATACTCAATCTCCTCTTGCTTTGTTGATAAGTTTTCTTATAAAGTTTTTCTACTTTTTCTTAATTTTTTCTTATATTCCGAGACCACTTCATTATTGTTCTTGTTCAAGTTTAGAAAGTATGAGGGAAAACAAAGTAATATTTAATTCTGTACCCATTGATTCTTATCACATATTGTCTTTCACCTACAGTGAATGCTTTCATAAGTACCTGTGATTCAGTGTTTCTTTCTAGCTCTTTTTCTACTACTTTCACTCTGAAGACAGCCTCAAAATCTATGCTCCTGTTTCCAATAAATCACCACCAAAAAACCAGACACAAAACGTGGCCAAATTTTGGTTCTCATTTTGGTACATTTTATCCTTACAGCCCCTTCCTCTGTCTTACACTGTTTCACTGCACCTGAGTGAAGAGTTGGTAATTTAATATCAGTGCCTTTTCAACTTGCTAGTTGTTAGTTAAGTGAATAGGTGCATGCAAACACCTAGATTTGTAAAATAATCAAGTGCTAGCATTTAGGACTATGAAGCTTCTGTCTTTGTCTTTTTTGTGTGCAGATTTTTTTTCTTTGGTTTTCTCATAGTGTGCTGACCATCATTTTTCAGATGTAAGTACTGATACATATCCATTTGGAATGAGATCTGGCTGTTGTAGCTCATTTAGCTTATCACACATCTGATGTGTAGTCTAGGTGTGATGAGTATATCCAATGCCATTATGAGAAAACTGCAAAATTCATTTTGTACGGGTACAGAACCACGGCTTCAAAGTAAACAAAGGTGTGCAGTGAAAAACACTTGTCCAGGACTTCATCTTACAATGCATCTGTTCTGGTCTATATTTGTGGGTGATCACCTGAGACTAGACAGTACAGTTCTCTGTAGAATATCTAGTCTTCTTCTTGAAGAGTTAGGAGAGTATGCAGTTCTCTGGAAACTTATCTAACCAATGTGGGGGTTCTCACATATTCATTCATTATGGCTTAAATGATAACAACACCGATAAACCTATATACAGAAAAGTACAAGAAAGAACTGTATCTTTGTTAGGTTTTTTGTGGTTTTATAACAATTAAAAATTATTATTTGTTAGTTTATAAAATTGTGTAAAATCAACTAAGCCTTGCCTGCTTAGCCATTAGCTTCATTTGAATCTCTACAAGAAGAGAGTTTCATCATGTTCTTTTCCTAAAGGTCCTTATCTTTACTGGAATAGATGCAAGAAGACTCTTAGAAAATTAGCAAAAACTTTTCCATGATTATGCACTGGACACCGACTTTTTTTTAGCATGGATTCCCGCATGATATAAATCAGAACAGCTCCACTGTTGAAATCAGTGGAGCAAATCAATCAATATTGGCTAAGGGTTTTGTTCCCAGTCTGTGTTTGATATAGGAAGACAGAAAAGGGACACTTTTCACTGTCACATACTGAAAAACATCACATGTCTTACTGGGTCAGGCTAAAGACTGCCCTTTGGAAATAAAGTCACTGCCTCTTGGCTAAGAAAAAGAATTGTGCAGTTTTGAGTACCAACAATAGAGCCTTTGAACTTGAGATGTGCAGGCATGAAACTGTTTATTTACAGGGAAAAATGACCCACTTTTCCAGGAACATGACCCAATTTAATCTGCTAGAAAAAAAATTTAAAAGCTATTTGACTTAAATTTTCTGAAGCAAAACGTGTGTGGCAGACAGAGAACTGTCCTTATAGCTCATGAGGCAGCGTCATTAACAGGTGATTTGCTCCATGAGTCAAACAAGATTCTGTTCCCTTTAATAGGGTGTGATTAGGAACATTACCTGAAAAACTTCCACAGAGCTTTGATCTGCCCTAGCACTGTTTTGCAACTGTCTTAGGGATGCAACTACACTGTAAACACCAGCATCACTGAAGTACAATTTGAGGCTCAGAATTGGCTAAAATAACATGTGGTGAAAATGAATGACATTCTTCAGGCAAAGGGGAAAAGATAGAAAGGCCTGATCACTGACTGTCAGATCTGAGATTATTTGGTTAAAGGATTAATCTCAGTATGATTATTCCAAGATGCTAGCCTACTATAACAGTGCTTTTAGAAATGGATGCAAACTGTAAAATTTTATTAGTTCAGATAGTCAGTATGGTGAAAACCTGCAGGAGTCTTTTCCGGGAACAAACTTGCTTTGACTTTGACCTGATTCTTGTTCTTTACATATCCACCAGTGCACTGAATCATCAAAGACAGTCAAAACAGAATCACTACAGAAGTATTTATTCATGATACTGCAATGGGAAGCCTTTCTGTACACTCTCCTTGACATGCATACCAATTTTAGAGAATTGTATGACTGGCACATGGTATTCAAATCATGTTGACATTTTCATTAAAAGCTCACATAGCTCCATTCCTCTTATTAAGTAAATGTAAAGATGAGTAGAGAATGTTCAATGGACATTTCTTCATTTTGTCTACTAAATTGCAAGTGAAAAATGACTCACAGCTCCTTCCTACAGTTCTGTGCGTAGAATTTTGAAGAGACACCTTATTTGGAACAAAGAATATCAGGAGACCACTATTACTCAGGTTCTGGATAAAATTGACTCTGTGAGATAACAACTATAAAAAATAGACGGCTTTAGAATGTGGCCTTCAGTCACATTGAGATAATTAAAATTACTTGAGGTATGAGACACTCTCACACAGGAATTTCAGCATACTGATTTATTCTTGAATGTGTATAGACAATGCGTGACAAGTAAGAAAATGTGTAATTCATTATTTTGTTAATTTGCTATTTTGTAGCTACTTTGTATTGCGTCTGGTTGATACTTGATACTGCTTCCGCATGGGCAGCTGTTGCAGTTTGAAAATTACCAGAATTTTCAGATGTATAGGTTTGTGATTTCATGAAGAAAAAAGTTATGTTGCTTTAAGAGGACCCCCCCACAATGACCTGTCCTGGGGGAGGTTACACTGTGGAATTGTGCTAGGTACCTGCGTTTGAGGGATGGGCTAGGTGAGAAGATAAAAGGGGTGAGTGATCTTAGCCCTGCCTCTTTTTGCTGAGGGTTTCTAGCTCAGCATGGGGCTGCTGTGGCTAGGCCCTGGCCCTGGACTCGGGCCCAGACCCTAGCCCCACTCTGCCACGGGGATGGATGCAGTGGCTCTGCACTGCCCAACCCCAGCTCAGTGGCACCAGCTTTAATCCAGCCCAGTCTGGACCTGGCACCACAGACCAGAGAAGCAAGACCTTAGTGCTGATCTACCATACCCCCTCCCCAACCAAGGAGCAGCTGTTCAGTGACCCCTGGTGAGCTGAAGGGATTCTTTCCTTTTCCCCTGGAGCTGAAACAGAAGAGAGGAGAGGGGAGGGTCGTGGAACCCTCTCAGCCACGTTTCCAGAGTGTGAGGGGGCCCCTGCTGATGTAGCCATGCGGTCAGTCACCATCTTCACCTGCATGTGGCCTGGGCCATGCTGCTGCTGCCATCTTAGAAATCACTGATCAGCAGGAAGATAGACTGCCACTTCTGCTGCTGAAAACTGGGGATGCTCAAATATTGGGGACAAATCCTTTGTGCTTAGCTGAAGAAAACAGAAGGACTTGAGAATCCTGAAACCTTCAGCAAAAAAGACAGAGTTGGGGTTCTTTGTTTGAAAGCATGTCTCCTGCATCAAGGGATGCAGTTCAGGTGCTGAGGAATCAGACCTGCCTAATGAGTGTTTTGCTGGAGAAGCTACGCTGAGGAATTGAAGAATTCATCAGTCTGGACAGCCTAGGGTGCTCCTGTTCGCAGGCAGGGATGACACATGAATAATAGAGAGGGTGATAGTCCTCATCTCTACTCAACTGACATATTCCTTTCCCAGGTTTCTAATGCGAAAAAACCCAAGGACCGCTACAATAGTGATCTCCCACTGTATTTTTCACAGAGTATTCAATGGCATTTGTGACACAGTTTCTAGTTTGTGTGCACTAACTTGCTTAACCTTTTCTTCTTTTCTGTATACAGTTATAGAGTTCATAAACCCTTTTCCATTTTCCCTAAGCTATCCATTGTACTGACAAATTTTATCTGAGGTCTCACTGAGACCTAACTGCTTTGTTTTCTTTTTCTTTATCTTTAATTGTGGTCTTAAACCCACCACAGCAGCAAAAAGTCCCCTGTGAACTTGGGAAGCAATTGGAAGGTGCTGGGAAGCAAAATAAAACTGGAGAATACCTTCAAAGGATATGGTGTCCAGAGGGACACTGACATTAGAGTGTTTTCTCAGGGTCCCAGTAATTCTGTCTTTCTCAATGATTTACCTGACTACAGGTAATTATAGTGGTGTGATAAAGCTGCAGCTTTACCAGCCTTATTCAATATGTGTTACTTCTAAGATTTTCAGTGCTGTCGCAATGTACACCTTTTGTGTAAGGTATGTAATAAAATACAGCATCAGGCTGAAGAACAACACAGTTTCACTCTGCACATATTTCTCCGCTTTCTTTACCAGAAGATGCACAGTGTGGTTTGTCCAGGTACTGAACACGGCTACAGATAAATGTACAAACATGGTTATTTGCTGTGTACAGGACCTGAACCCAGCTCTATCTATATTGCAGAAACACTAATAAAAATCATGAGTCTGTGAGAACACTGACAATAAGTATATGTATTTTTAAAAACTGATAGGATGGGCAGAAGAAGATGGTGGTTATCTGAATCACAAAAATGGAGCAAACAGCAAAAATGTCCCAGCCCATGTGTGCATATGCCGTATAAAAAAAGAATTCATGAATACCATCATATCAAATTCTCTCTTGTTTGCGAAGATTTTGAGATTTAAAGTACATTTCTGTACCATACCTATCTGCCCAATTGAAATACATGCTCATTTGAATGATACAATTATCTAGCAGAATCAATGTTGGCAGTGATTCTCAACAGACAAAAGGTTTATCACAGAATTTTTCAGAATCTGTAGTGAATCCAAGCTGGCAGTTTTCAGATATAGTGTTTAAATCCTCTAAACTGATCACAGCTGTCCAATTAGTGTTTGGAATTTTTTTATTGTTTTCTTCACAATACTCATCTCAAGTTTTCCAATTTCATACTGGCCCTTGTACTAAGTGTAGTGTTAAGCACTACTTGTGTGTCACAATGACAGATTTACAGTCTTGATTAACCATAGCTTTTCTAGTCATCAACAGTGTGCATTTGAATATGAACCTTTCAAAAAAGACTCATCTTATTTACAGACAGCATGTGGCTTACCATGGCCTTTTTAATCTAATGCAAGAACTTAACATTAGAAATCAAAGCTAATTAAGTAAAGATAAGAGCACTGCTGGTTGTTTTATAATTGAAAATAAAAAACTGAGATCAGTGACTGAAATTTGTGGAATATTCAATTGTTGAACTAAGAAAACTTCTGATTTTTAAAGGAATTCTGTAAAATTTTTAATTTATCCAATATAACTGCTGAAAACATGTGTTCAGCATTTCCTCTAACACAGACTATAGAACGAAGAGTCATGTGTGTTTAGAGAAATTTTGTATCAAAGAAGAATTATCAGATGCATATGGCTGACAAAAGCTCTATCATCAAGATCATCTGCAGGTCTATCCTGCTCTCCTCTTCTGTCTGCCTGCCAGCAGTTCATCTCTGAGTGATACCTGACACTGAGGTATGACTGCTAGAAGTTACAAATGAGGAAAATTTCTTACAAGCATTTTTAATATCAAGTACAATGGTACAGCTATAAATTCCCTTGCATATTGACTTTATTTTAAATCAGAGTTTTTTCTTTAAAATAACAGATTTTTTTCCTACTCACACATTTCCAGTATCTGTAGTTCAAAAATCACACTATCACAGTATCACATGATAAATCATGGAATTACAGAATGGAATCACAGAATGGAATCACAGAATGGCTTTGGTTGGAAGGGACCTTCAAAATCATCTAATTCAGACACCCTTGCCAGGGGCAGGGACACCTCTCACTAGACCAGGTTGCCCAGAGCCCCATCCAACCTAGCTTTGAACACTTCCAGGGAGGGTGCATCCATAAATCTCCTTGACAACCACTTCCAGTCCCTCACCACCTTCAAAATCAGGAAATTTGTCCAAAGATCTAATATGAATTTACTGTCTTTTAGTTTAAAACCATTCCTCTTTGTCCTATCTCTAGAGTCCCTTGTAAAAAGTCCCTCTCCAACATTCCTGTAGGTCCCCCTCAGGTAATGGAAGGCTGCTATAAGATCTTGGAGCCTTCTTTTCTCCAAGCTGAAAAGTCAGAATTCTACTTTTCTTCATAGAAAAGGTGCTCCAGCCCTCTGATTGGATAAGCTATTGCTTATCCAATGAGTGGCCTATCTATTAAATCCATGTCTTTGATTTTTAGAGACAAAGATGTAATGAACAACAGTGTCAAATGCCCTGCACATGTCTGGGTAGATGACATCAGTTGCTCTACCTTATCCACCAATGCTATAACCCTGATTACAGCACAAGGTCACCAGATTTGTCAGGCACCATCTGCCCTTAGTGAAGCTGTGTTTGGTGACACCAATCCCTTCCTTGTTTTTCATGTGCCTTAACACAGCCTTTCAGGAGGATCTGTTCCATGATGCATAAGTGACTTTTTATTCCCATTTAAAAGAATGTGGGTTATCTTCCTCCTTTTCCAGTTGGCAGGAAGAGTTAGCGCCAAACTGTCATGATTTCTCAAATATAATGGATAATGGTCTAGCAACTTCATCCACGAGTTCCCTCAGGACCTGTGGGTGAAATTATGGCAGGATTTTTAGGCATGGCTTTTTAAAATTATCCATTTTTTCTTTAAAAAGTAACTATGAACGATACAGTGTAAATTAATAAAATATACTTTTTTTGAAAAGAAAATATTTCTTGCGTTTATTAGCCGATGAAGTCTTCTCCTAATCCTGCTCTACAGAGTTTATTTATATAACTCTTGCAAGAAAGATGTTTTTATTTAAGTGAAAAAGTTGATCTATGCACAAAGTGCTTCTGGAATAGGATTTGCAGGTTCAGTTGTACAGTACTAAACAATTTGTTACAAATCTGTGATTCAGCACTTGGCTTGTGAGTAAGGCATGAAGCAAAATGTATAAGAAAAGGCACCATTCTCCCTCCATGTTTATAGAAGCTATAAAATGAAGTAACACTATGTTTTCTAAATTGCCTTCTAGAATCTAATAACCTCTTCAACAGGTATAACAACATGCCTGCTCAGTAGAATTTATTTTCCATTGTTGCTCTAGTGTCTCATCTTTGGTCAAATCCTGCTTGCAGGAAAACCCAAATGACACTGCTTAGCATACAAGAACAGTACATTCCCAGTTTGTCATTAGTAACTGAAACAATGTGGTCTAGATTATCGGGTAGTAAGATGGATCGTGAACAGGCTAAAGGGTAGAAGTCAGAGAGTAGTGGTCAATGGGACAGAGTCTGGTTGGAGGCCTGTATCTAGTGGAGTGCCCCAGGGGTCGGTGCTGGGACCAGTCCTGTTCAATCTATTCACTGATGACTTGGATGAGGGATNGTCCTAACATCTAACATGTAAATCATGCCACTCAGAACCCCATCCAACCACCTTGAACACCTCCAGGGATGGTGACTCAACCACCTCTGTGGGCAGCCCATTCCAAAACCGGATCACTCTTTCAGTGAAAAATTTTTCTTAATGTCAAGACTAAAGCTTCCCTGATGGAGCTTAAGACTATGACCCCTTGTCTTGTCTCCAGTGGGCAGGGAGAAAAGACCAACCCCTGTCTGA
>VXBP01002484.1:47711-86831 GCA_013400115.1 Rhinopomastus cyanomelas
GTTGCCCAGATCTCTTAGGTCGGAAGGACAGAGACAGGGGCAGGTTGTTGAAATGCATGCCGCCCGCACTGGGGTGCAATTGGGCGTTAAGGGAGAGGGTGGTGGAACTCGTCTCCGGTTTGCATACTTTTGTTGTTGCCCAGATCTCTGTCGTGACCCAAGGCCCAAACGATAGTAACTTCCCATGGTATTTTCCTCAGATAGTGTAATGGCATGTTTGACGCAGTTTCTAGGTTTGTGTGCACCAACTTGCTGGTTTTTATTTGTTTTATTCTTTTTGTTTCTTTTTTTTCTTTGTCTGTATACAGTTAGGTTAATAAACTTTTATCCAGTATCCTAAGCCATTCATTGTCTGGCAAATTTGTCCGAGATGTCATCGAGACCTTACTTGCTAAAATTAGTGGAGAATCCCCAACCCGCTACACCTGGGATATATTGGAATGAAGAATTGCTGCTCTTGCCATTTGAAAGAAAAGGTTATTCTATTTTACATCTTGGATACTGGTAGGCTACTTTTCATTGTAAAGTACACTATTTAATCACTATTCAAACTGTATACACCACCATGAAATCACCTTTTATTATGTTCACTATTTGTAAATGTGTACTATCTTCTGTGCACTGTCAAGGAGATTATGAGAATATGCATTTCATCTGCATGACTGTGTATATTACAGAACCACAAAATATTAAGGGTTGGAAGGGACAAAGCTCCTTGCCAGAGCAGGTTGTATAGGAGTGCATGACATTGGATTATGAATTACTCCAGAGAAGCAGATTTTACCACCTCTTGGAAGCTTGTTCCGGTGCTCTGCCTCTATCAAAGTAAAGACGTTCCTCCTCATGTTTAAATAGAACGTCCAGTTTGTGCCCATTATCCCTTGTCCTGTTACTAGGCACCACTGAAATGACACTGGTTTCCTTCTCCTGACACTCACCTTTTCATAGAATCATCATGCCTGGAAAGGACCTCCAGGGTCATCGAGTCCAACCTCTTCTCCTAGTGTCTAACCGCTAGACCATATCCCTAAGTGCCACATCCACTCCTTCCTTAAACACCTCCAGGGCTGGTGACATCACCACCTCCCTGGGTAATCCATTCCAGTAGCTGATCACCCTCTCAGTAAAGAATTTCCTTCTAACATCCAATCTAAACCTCCCCAATGCAACTTGAGACCATTTCCCCTCATCCTATCATCACCAATTTGAGAGAAGAAACCAGCCTTGCTACAACCTCCTTTCAGGTAGTTGTAGAGGGCAATAAGGTCCTCTCTCAGTCTTCTCTTCTCCAAACTAAACAACCCCAGCTCCCCCAGCCTCTCCTCACAGGGCATGTCCTCCAGCCCTTCACCAACTTGGGTGTCCTTCTTTGGGCTCGTTCCAGCACCTCAATGTCCTTCCTGTACTGTGGTGATCAAAACTGGTCATGTCATTTCTGATACAGGCCAGGATACCATTGGCCTTCTTGGCCACCTGGGCACACTGCTGGCTCATATTCAGCCAGCTGTCAATCAACACCCCCAGGTCCTTCTCCACCAGGCAGCTCTCCAGTCACTCTTCTCCAAGCCTGTAGCGTTGCTGGGGGTTGTTGTAACCAAAATGCATGACCTGGCACTTGGCCTTGTTAAACCTCATACAACTGAGCTCAGCCCATCCCTCCAGCCTATCCAGATCCCGCTGCAGAGCCTCCCTACCCTCCAGCAGATCGACACTCGTGCTCAATTTTGTGTCATCTGCAAATTTACTGAGATCCCCTCATCCAGATCATTGATAAAGATATTAAACAAGACTGGTCCCAAAACTGAGCCCTGAGGGACACCGCTTGTGGCTGGCCACCAACTGGGTTTCATGCTGTTCACCACCACCCTCTGGGCTCGGCTGTCTAGCCAGTTTCTAACCCAGTGAAGAGTCCTCCTGTCTACGCCATGAGCCGCCAGCTTCTCCAGCAGAATGCTGTGGGAAACGGTGTCAAATGCCTGACTGAAGTCCAGGTAGACAACATCCACCGCTTCTCCCTCATCCACTAGGCGGGTCACCTGATCATAGAAGGAGATCATGTTGGTTAAACAGGACTTGCCCTTCATGAACCCATGCTGGCTGGGCCTGATCCCCCCATTGTCCTGCACTTGCTCTGTGATCACCCTCAAGATGAACTGTTCCATGACCTTCCCTGGTACCAAGGTCAGGCTGACAGGCCTGTAGTCCCCTGGATCATCCTTCCTGCCCTTCTTGTAGAAGGGTGTCACATTGGCAAGTCTCCAGTCATCTGGGACCTCCCCCTTGACCTGCATTGCTGATAGATGATGGAGAGAGACTTGGCAAGTTCCTCTGCCAGCTCCCTCAGAACTCTTGGGTGGATTCTCTTCCCCCTCTGAGACAGATGAATTCCATCTGTTGCCTGCAGGCCCCGTGTAACATAAAGATCCCCATGTTCAAAAAACCCAAAATGCTGTTGGTGGCACCAGCCTCTCAGCCACTTATTAATCAGGTGGGTCTTCCTGCTTCTTTCAATATTCCCCCCTGCTACTGAGGGAATGACAGAGAATACCACTTGGGCACCTGAGCCCATGAGTGATCTCCCCAGGGCCCTGAAGTCCTTTTTAATTGTTTTGAGGCTTCTCCCACTGGTGTCATCATTGCCAATCTGAAAAACCAACAAGGGATTATAATCTGATGGCTGGACCAGACTAGGTAGTTTCCTAGTAATATCTCTGACCCTGGCCCCGGGGAGGCAGCAAACTTCCCTGTGGTGTGGGTCAGCCCAGCATATGGGGCCCTCAGTTTCTCTGAGGAGGGAGTCACCAATTCCAGCTACCCTCCTTGGTAGCTATGTTTAGCTATGGTTTCTAGAGCACAATTTTATCATTGGCTCCAGCAGAAGGTACAGAAGTGAATGCAGCTTTTTCGTTGTAGGAGTAAACGAACACTTTTACCCTGTATAGCACTGCATTATGAGAAAAATGAAAAAAAGAATAAGAAAGTGTTTCTAACACAGAGAATGGATTCTTACTCACATGAGAGCACTGGTTTGAGCCGATCATTGTACTTTAACAAGGTTCCATGCAAGAATAAAAAGGAAGTCCTCCTCTACAGCTCTGGTATGCAAGGCTGTGCAATTTGAACAAACTTGCTGAGTTCATATCTACTTTAATCTTTAGGGTTAAAACATCCCGAGAGTATTAAGCAAGGGATTTGTGCAGCTAATTGCCTATTCTGAATTTGTCTTCAAAGAATGGAGGAAGGATGCAGCTGGGTTGAAGATGTGGTGTTCAATTTGGCTGACTGCTTCTCTTCCTGTTTCATTGACTGTATTGGTAGTTCACTTCAATCCTTTTCCTAGCCTCTTTTATGGGCACGAATGTATGACTGTCATCTTTGCATTTTTGTAAATGATAAAATTCACTTCAGCATGTGTCAATTTTATACTTTGTCTTGAAGGTGTGATATTGTAGAACCCCAGCACTGGAAAAAAAATGGACTGAAAATGAGAAAATCCATGAGCACACAAATATTTACAGTAAAGCTGTGTATTCTTCCTTGTTATAGGCTTTCCTGACACTGTTTATCAGGGAAGATATTGTTTTTCAAATTCAGACTGCTGTATCTGTGCAGCTGTGCTCTTATATGAATTTATAGAAGGATTATATGAACTGTAGATGAACTTCTCTTGGCAACCTGACTGCTAAAAATTTTCTTTAATCACAAAATGCACCAAGTTTGTTTCATAAATGCCCTACTTGTATCAAATAATAATACATTACAGCAAAAAATAAATACGTATTTTGACTGTAGTGTTACAGCCTGCAATAGTTGGAAGAAACTTTTCTTCCCTTAGGTAATTAGATTACATCAGAAAAGTGAAAGGGGATTTGATTTCCACTGAAATATAAGGTGCTAGCCTCTACTGGGAATATGATGATTCCTGGATGAAGAGCAGTCTGTGCTATGATTGAGACACTAATTATTCATAAATGTTAAGACCTAGAAGGGACCATTATGATAACTTAGTCTGACCTTATGTTTAGCCTAAGCCATATCACTTCACACAGTAATTCTTGCCCTGCTAACACTTCCTGTGCATTAGTTAAACAGCTTTAAGAAAACAAACCCTGAGGTCTTACCTCAGCAAGAAATAGAAAGAAGAAAAAGTATCTCAGTCCTTTCTCTGTACTGCTGAAATCAATGACAGCTTCACCTCAGTGTATAATAAAGGACAGTCAGTTAAAGACTTTAGAGCTTGGGTCCATATTAATATCCTGAATTGTGAACAATGCAGAAAGTATATGCCAAGTTTTAATACTGTAATTTATCTTCAATTGTTGAAAGAACATTATAGAATGTCACAGCTTACTCTAAATGGCAAATGTAAATGTGGTATTAACATTTGTAAATTTTATGTCTGTATCACCTTTGGTGCCATGAGGACAGTAACAGCATACTTGGCTTACTGTCTATACACTCCTTCTGCTCTTCATGCTTGCTTCTGTTCCAGTATCTTTTTTCTGTTCCAGAAGATACATCTGTGCTGGTTTGAGGGTGAAAGGTGGGCAAGGTAAGAAGTGGTGGGGTGACCCACCTAGTGGATGACTCGAAGGATGTTTTTTGCCTAGACATCAGTAAAGCATTTGACAAAGTCTCCCACAGCATTCTTCTGGAAAATCGGTAAAAAACTGGATGACAGCCAAAGTTGGAGAATTGTGTTGAATGAAATGAAATTGAGTTGGTAGCTGGCTTGTATATACAATGTTATAGGCTTGGGGAAGAGTGGTTGGAAAGCTGCTAGTTGGAAGAGGACTTGGGGCTGCTGGTTGCCAGGTAGCTCAACATGAACCATCAGTGTGCCCAGGTGGTTAAAAATGTTGCAAATGGCATCCTGGCCTGCATCAGAAATAGTATGGTCAGCAAGACTAGGAGGTGATCATCCCCTTGTCTTCGGCACTAGTGAGGCCTCACTTTGAGTACTATGTTCAGTTTTGGGCAGCTCAGTACAAGAAGGACGTTGAGTCCAAAGAAGTCTAGTGAATGGCCTAGAGGAAAAGTCATCTGAGGAGTGGTTGAAGGAACTGTGTTGAGTTACCCTGGAGAAAAGCAGGTTGAGGGGAGACCTTATTCTCATTATAACTGCCTGAGAGGAGGTTACAGAGAGATGGATGTCAGTCTCTTTTCTCAAGTCACTAGTGATAGGATGAGAGGAAATGGCCTCAAGTTGTGCCAGGAGAGGTTTAAATTGAACATTTGGAAAAACATCTTCACTGAAACCGTGTCCCAGTGAAGAAGTGAAGTCAGTGTCACTGGAGGTGTTAATAAAATGTATAGAGGTGGCGCTACAGGTGGCCCTTGCATTTGCTTTTTAGGAATATTTCATTTGCTAGGAACAATTAATTAGAAATAGAGATTTTTTTTTTCTGTAGTTAGATGAGCCTGTGAAATAAAAAGCAACATGCAAGAAAAGAAGTAAATAAATCAGAATTCTGCCTCAGTCCATTTTGCTTCTGAAGGAGAGAATGAAATGTGAGGATGAGATAATTATGAAATTGTAGTCTTCTTCTGGATTTAACTCTAAAGCATATAAAATGTGACTAGTATTTGGAACTATAAATAATAAATTAATTCCCACTAGTTGTCACATCCTAATTCCTCAGCATTTAGTATATAAATAATATGAACTGTATTTGTTTAAAAGGAATAAAAACTCTACCCAGCCAAACCCTGCCTCAAGCATAACAGAAGCATAGCTAAATCTTAACCTCTAAAAAAAAAAGGAAATAGGTTTAACATTCAGATAACTCTAGGCTTATACTTTCAGAGAAATACAATTGAGCCATGTAATTTGCCATTTTGTCCTTGCTCTTATAATCTCTGCAGGGTTAGCTACCAAGAAGAAATACCAGTCTGCTAAGAAAATGAAACTGAGGACAGCCTGTGTGAATATTGTAGATTCTTCCAGATATTTCCTACAATTCACTACAATTATGCTCCTGCTGACACATTGTCCATTTTCTAGTGATTCTTCTCTCTCTGAAATGAAACAGTAAAAAAACTGTGATGAACCGAAGGAGTCCTTGGATTCTTGAATTATGAAGAGGTATTTTTATTTTTCTTATTTTTTCAAATGTCCCTGGAATGAAAAAAATACATTCTCTCTGTGACTGAATTGTCTGTGTTTCTGGGTGATACTCAGAGTAGCAGGTGACTTGGCTTAAACAGCATATGAAGCTTATGAAAAGCCAGTCTGAGCCAAAACATCAAAGAATAAATAGAATCACATTATGAAGTGTGACAGTACTGCAAAACAGAGAGATACAGTGTGTAAAATATGTGTATGTATGTATGGAAATGTAGCAAAACCTACATGGATTCACTGAAACAGGATCACGCAAGAATAAGAGAAAATGGAGTTGCAAGTAGAGCCTTCAGAGAACAAGAGAAATTCTGAGTTACCAAAAGGTGTAATTTAATTTTAGTCGTGTTTTTGTATTTTTTTTTTAAAGTGGGAAGAAGAGAAAAGGAAAATACGAACAAGGTTATTAAAGTTGTTTTTTTCAGATTTTACTCAAAAGCAGTTTTCCTTTTAGTTTAATTACTGACAATATACTGTTATTCTAACAGTATATTATCCATATTCAGGCTACATGGTTTATGTTCAATTGGGAAAAGGTGAATTTTAAATTATGTAGTGTATTTTCAAAGATTCTCATTTGTTTAATGTGTTTTTATCTCTTGTGATTGTATCATCCCTGATTCAATTAGCTCAGCAGTGACTCTTGGGTTTTCTTCTGATTTGCTGCTGGTTTCCCTTTCTGGCATATCTGATATGTAGAGTAGTTACCTTGTGTCATTTCATTTGGAGACAGATGGAAATGCTAATTGCCTAGGGAGGAAATCTCTGTCTGCAGTTTTAATAGTAATATGACTCCAAATTATCTTACAGGTGTTTTTCAGTGGCAAGGTTAGATTCCATCTCAATCTGATAAGGCATTCCTAATAGAGCAAATTAGACCAGGACTCAGAGAAAGAATAAAGTGCCATATGTCCTTAAATTTCATAGTGATTACTAAATCACAGGAGTGTGTATGCACTGTCTATTCTGAGTAAACAAAGAAAGTCTTCATGAAGCTGTTACAGTTGTCTACCAAACAGCTACTGAGGATCAATTTATTAGATACTCTTGATAATGTAAGAAGAGAAAGAACATGTCTGTAAGCAAAGAATTCTGCAAACTGATCCCTTGTTTCAGTCTTGATAGTACATTTTTCTGCACAAGTATAACCAAATATGATTTGAATTTATATATTCTGAAACATAATTTGGAGGCAAAAGGGTATTAAACTTCCATGATACTTACTCACATCCTTCTATAAACATTTTATAAAGTTTTTATTTTTTATTTAAAAAATTATAGAAGTCTCACAGTCTCACACAGTTATCACAAGTCTCACAGACCTCATTTATAATTGGTATGAGTAAAGCAGTTCAAAGACTGTAAACCCTCCTTTATTACTCATACATCCAAAGAATGAAATATTGTAAGTACATGTTATACTTTCATGTTTATGAGATTATAAACCACAAAAATATTATAACTGCTGACAAATGTGAAATTTTCTACCAGGTTTTAAAGATTCATGAACAGATACCGCTGCCCCTTAGTGGCTGTCTACTAAGCTAAGAATCACCATTCTCAGTGGCTCTCTCTTACCACAGCTAGCATTCAGCCAGTGTGTTTTATATATTAGTTGTATTTGTAATATTTGTCACTCAGCAACAATATTAGATTTTAGTTTTAAAATAATGATTAGAAATCTGTGCTTTGAAATGCAATTTGGTTTCAGTCTTTGTATTGAATGATTACTACAAAATTACACTAGGTTTCAAGTTAATAAGTATATATGAAGCATTAGACAGAATGTGAAAAGACACATTTCTAGGTATATTCTATTCCATTCAGTTCTTCAAAGCAGTGCATTCTTGAAAATTTTTAAATATGAGTACATGTCAAACCTGTAAAAACACTGGGAATATTTGGTTTTTTGCAGATTGTAGTGAAGGATGGATGGCAAAATATGCTATAAATATAATCTAAGTGAAAGTAAATGCAATCTGCAAAAGGCAAATACTTTATTTTTCAGCAGGAGACTAATACAGATGGTTAAATTCAAAGCTAATTACTCAGAATCACAGGAAATCATGGTAGTTTTCTGAAAGATAAGGCTTCCTTTTTGTTTTGCTCCCTGAAAAATAAATCATACATTTTAAAAAAGTATGGTATTGCCATCTGTGTTATTTTACCATGAAAACGTTAATCAGAGAGAGATATATTAACAAATTTAATTGCATTGTGTCTTCCCTAATTAGATCTAGGGGCAAATTAAAGCTTCGGTTTGTGATTTCCAGGGAAGTGCAGCATATATGACAGTCAGTATGGTCCAGTGTGCCACTACTGTTTCTAATTAGTTTATTGCTTCCTTGTGATTAAGATCCAAGTTTTGAAAAGCTTTCTGATTGTAATTAAGTGCAACACAGGTCAGTTTTTAGAAATTGTATAGTACTGAGAGACTAATTTTAAAATTGAAGAAATAGGGTTTCTATTTGCACTGATCAAAAGAAATTAATTTAGCTGTAGATCACTGTAAAAAAAAAAAACCAAAAAAAGAAGGGATCTATCAACTGAAAACCTTGTCCCTGACTGTGGAATTCTGGCTTCAGCCCATGCATTAGGGAGAGGCTTAGAGACAAAATGGCATTACACCTGTTCAATAAGATATGTTTGCAAAGCACAATTTATTCATGTACCACAGAATGGAAACATGATGATTACAGCACATAAGCTAATAAAAGAGTTAGAAAGGTGTAGAGGGAGACTCACTGCTTTAAACAGCCATCTCATTGTACAGATGATGCTGATGGTTTATTAAATTCCAAAGCTATTCAAGAGAACAGCAATAGCACCAAGGCCCTCACACTGAACTTCACGTTACTCTCTCTTTAGCCCCATGGCAGGTTATTGGATGAACTTTCTCTGACTGTGAGCAATTTTTGTACTTTGGAAAATACTGATGTGAGCCCCAGCTTCTGCCATTGATTTGAACGTAATCTGTATGTTTGCATCTTTATTGTATTGCCATGATTCATTTAAAAGCAAATGCTTCTGAGCATGGTTGGTTGGCTTTCGCAATAGGGTGGGCAGCCAGAAAATGAAAACAGTTCAGTACTGTGTTATTTTTGCTTATGACTAGAAGGGTAAATAGCTGAAAACATTAGGCTCTTTGCTATTCAGAACTTTGACTGCTTTAGCTAGGGGGGCTGGATTCATGATGCATTTATGGTTCCTGTCCAGCATCAAGCTTGTGCATTATGTTCCATGTCTCTTTCCATTAGTTGAACCATATATGATGTCAGTTGAGAGAAGTAGTACATTATAAAATCCTTGTAATGCTATGACAATGCCAGCGTTATAGAGGCCTTTTACTGGGCTGTACTGTACATTTTACCTTTATATTTCACGCCTGCAGCTCAGCTGCAGTGATATAAAAAACTTCAGCTATAGCCCAGCTGGAGTTTTAAAATCTTCCCTGAAATATTATGTAAGGGAGAACATGATAGATGGAAGACAGTTATATTTCTTTCAGTTTATCAAATGTAAGACAGAAATCTTGGTAACAGGCCTGACAAAATCAGATTCTGACATCTCCCTGGAAAATAAATAAACAAACAAAAAAATCTTAGTGAAGTATAAATCATACATTGTCAGAATATGTTTTTCTGTAAACCTTTTGTCACAGAGAAAACATTTCAGATGTCAGTAAAATCAAGGAAGGCAAATGAAAGAAAGTCTTATGAGAGACACAGTTACACTTGGATTTAGATCTGAGTTTTTTTAATGTGTTTTTGAAGAATGAAGCAGTAGGGAAGCACCCTCTTTTTTTTGCAAGAATTAGGTATTCATTTAGAGTTGGATTGTACTTATATTAAATATTTACTAAAAGCAGAATACAATATATAATATTTGATTTCATACTCAGATTTATGTTAAGTATATATGCCTGATGTGAATTTGTTACACCAAGAAGGCAATTATTGGTTGAATAAACATCAACTTTCAAAAATCTCAGCAAAGGGTTTACACAAAAGTGAAGGAGCAGAGAGAATAATTGGTATGACATCTTCAATTCTAACAGTATCTACGCCTAAAGCATACACTGTTTTAGCCATATTATATGGCTAAAACCTCACTATACTTCAGGCTGCCAGGCAGCTCTAGCTCTGTCTGTGGAGACAGAAGTATTGTGACAAGATGCAACTACAAGAGCTTTTCCTACTAACCAAATCCAAAGTACTCTGTCTGCTTAGGATTAAAAGAAATATTTCCATACTGAAAGGCAGATTTCAATTAAATGTAGGGTTTTTTATCAGTCATTTATCTTTCATGCTCATATTTTGTAGCCAAAAAGCAGCCTGTGCCTATGTGTAAGTATTTCTCACTGTAGAGTAGAAATAGAATGCTTTTTAGAGAAATGCACTGAGTATGATGTGCATAACTAGAACATTTGGGACTTAGGAGATAGATTCCTGAAGAGGAAAGTAAAATGTGGATGGCTTACTGGACTGCATTCTCTTTGCTCTATGTAAACACATGCTACCCAGAACATATATGTATTTTTATAAAATGTTGTGATAAGGAAAGGTTTTGCACACATAATATAATGTAACAGCAGTGACCAAAAAAAAAATGTGTTCCTAAGGAGTTAATCCCATTTGGTACCTAATGTTCGTCAGCTCTTTTTATTTGAAAAAGAAACAGGACATCTGTTGTCTCTAATGAGAATGAATGCACCAAAGTGGTTGGGGTTTTTTCATCCATGAATGTTGCTTTATTGATAACTTGTATGAGATTTACATTATAATTTAGGACAACAGAAAATGACCTGAAGTTGTGCCAGAGCAGATTTAGATTGAACATTAGGAAAATTTTCTTCATTGAAAGGGTCATAAAGCACTGGAACAGGCTTCCTGGAGAAGAGGTGGAGTCATTATCCTTGGAGGTATTTAAAAGTTGTGGTGCTGGGTGTCATGGTGACTTGGTGGCCTCGTCCAACCAAAACAATTGTATGATTCTATTGCTATAGGAAAACAAATAATTTTCTCCAGTTTGCCGTCAGATGGCAATTTTTAGTTTCTCCACATGCTTATCTACTCTGTTTATCTCAAGTCCCTGATGCTTTACATTAATAAGACATTTTTATGCCTGGATTAAAGCTCATGAAAATTTCAAAAGCATTTGAAATCATTCTATAGCATCATATAGATTACTAACCTCTGAAACTCTCAAAAGAGGTCGGAGAAGTATGCTTGTGCCAGGCTCCCTAGCTATTCTCTTATGATACTATTAGAGGTCCATAAACTATTACAGAAGGCAGACTCTTAACATCAGATAAGATCCTGAACTTCCTCTGGGAAAATTTAAAGTACAGACAAGAAATGAAGAAAACTAAGAGAATAGTGAAGCCTTGGAGATTATGAAAACCGTGATAAGGCTTTTACTGTAGGATACTAAAGAATGCTTAAAACCCAAAGAGAAGATATTTATTTTACAGAACATATTCGCATCACACTGGTAGTTTGTCCCTTCCAGCTTTTATCTATGTCTTTATTAAGAAAACAGTTTTTGCCATACAGTATTTTGTAAAAGTAATGGACAAATGAAGATTTAAGAACAGTTAGCTGCCTTGTTGCCATGGTTACGAAGAGTAATCGAAGCTGATTGCTGAATACAGTAAAATAGAAACAGAACGTACCATTTTAAAGAGGGTACGTCTAGAATATTTAAAATTAAATTAGCACACAAGAAAAGAAAAACGGTGCCATTTCTTTTAGATTGAGTTCCCTATGCAATGTAATTATGTGCACAAAACATTTTATAGATGACAGGGTGATATAAAATAATGTACCTCTTCAGTTTTGTAGCTGAAAGTGTCTGTGTGTGTTTGTTTGACTGTACAGAAATGAATGTCTGTTGTAGGACAGTAGATAGAGTATCTCTGGCAGAACACAATGTATCTAAATTCATGTTAAAATATACTTGTTTAACACTTAAAAGTCCTTGTTTAGCCCTTAGGATTAATGCATGACAAACCACGTTAGAATTGATCCTTTAAGACTAGAAAATGAACATGTATGATGAACTTACACATCAATTCTTTATGATTTTAGTCCATCAGAGTATTGTAGAATCATAGAATCATTAGGGATTGGAAGGGACCTCGAAAGATCATCTAGTCCAATCCCCCTGACACAGCAGGATCACCAAGACCAAGTCACACAGGAACACATCCAGGCGGATATTAAACGTGTCCAGTGAAGGAGACCCCACAACCTCCCTGGGCAGCCTGTTCCAGTGCTCTGTCACCTCACTGTGAAGAAGTTCCTTCTCAGGTTGATGTGGAACCTTCTATGTTCCAGCTTACAACCATTGCCCCTTGTCCTATCACTAGATGACATTGAGAAGAGCTTGGCTCCATCCTCGTGACAACCACTCCTCAAATATTTATAGACATTAATGAGGTCACCCCTCAGTCTCCTCTTCTCCAGGCTAAAGAGACCCAGCTCCCTCAGCCTCTCCTGGTAAGGGAGGCGCTCCACTTCCTTCATCATCTTTGTTGCCCTACGCTGGACTGCCTGCAGTCTTGAACTGAAGTGCCCACAACTGGTCACAATACTCCAAATGTGGTGTCAACAAGGCAGAGGAGGAGAAGAACCTCTCTTGATCTGCCAACCACCGCCCTTCTGATCGACCCCAGGATGCTGTTGGCCCTCTTGGCCACAAGAGCACATGCTGGCTCATGGTCATCCTGCTGTCCACTAGGACCCCCAGGTCCCTTTCTCCTAAACTACTCTCTAACAGGTTAGTTCCCAGCCTGTACTGGTACCTGGGGTTGTTCTTTCTGCCCAGCAATCCAGCATGTCCAGGTCTTGCTGAATGGCAGCACAGTCTGCAGGGGTGTTGGTGACACCACCCAGCTTTGTGTCATCAGCAAACTTGCTGACAGCGCATGCCAATCCCTCGTCCAAGTCATCAATGAATAGATTGAACTGGACTGGTCCCAGCATTGACCACTGGGGCACTCCAATGCATACAGGCCTCCAACTAGAATTCTGTCCCATTGACCGCTACTCTCTGACTTCTATCCAGGAGCCAGTTCACAATTCATCTCACTAGCCGATCATCCAGAACATGTTGCCTCAGTTTGGCTGTGAGGATGGTGAGGTGTGTCAAATGTCTTACTCAAGTCAAGACAGACCACATCTACTGGTCTGCCATCATCTGTCTACCTGGTTATGCCCTCATAAAATGCTATCAGGTTGGTCAAGCACAACTTTCTCCTAGTGAAGCCGTGCTGACTGTTCCTAATGACCCTCCTGTCCTTGATGTACCTAGAGACAACCTCTAGTACAAATAGTTCCATCACCTTTCCTGGGATGGAGGTAAGGCTGACTGGTCTATAGTTACCTGCGTCCTCATTCTTTCCTTTTTTGAAGATTGGAGTGACATTTGCCATCCTCCAGTCTCTAGGCACCTCTCCTGATCCCCGTGACTTAGAATCTATGCCATTGGTGCATATGTTCAACTGTACTGGACGTGGTACTGCATGTTGAGGACCAGCACTCCTGGGGACAACAGGCCTCTAACTAAATGCTGCATCACCAATCACAACTCTCTGAGCTCTGTCATTGAGCCAGCTCTCAATTCACCTTGCTGCCAATTTATCAAATCCCAACTTCCTGAACTCATCTATGCTCAAGTCACTGTCCTCCCCTCATCTACCCATCCAGTCATGACACCATAGAAGGCTATCAGATTGGCCAAGCATTTTCATTCACCCTTCTGAAGCCATCTATTGCAGCACTTCAATTGTGCAAATCACATGGGAAGCTCGGTAAAAACGTTACATATTTGGCTGCTACCACAATCCCTTTGAGGCACGTATGTATTTGCTGTGATAAGAAATCACAATGTTTGCAGTGTTAAAAAATGCACATTATCTAGGTTTAGAAGTGGGAAATGTACCCTAGAAGCATGACAAATAAGCTTTACAAAGGTTCTCTGTGTACCTGATCAGGGATCTTGTAATAGCTCTTGCACACAGACAGAGCTGAATTGAATTGCTGCTGTGATAGCTGCAGAGACAGATCTCTAGGTGTTAAGAGGGCTACAGGCTTCCAAGTCCTGCTCCGAAATTACATGTATGTATTTTTTTTTTGTTTTTTAAAAATACACATAAAATCACTTTCTTGCTTGTTGTCTCTCCCCATAAATAGTCTAATGTTGTAACATTACATTTGTCTATCATTCTGCACCATTATAGAACTAGAAAACTATTTTATTGTTGAAAAAGAGATGATGCTCCTGCTGGTAGCTGTATCTGTGCATCCTGTAGCAGTGACTGCTTCACTTCAGATACCAAAACATTATCCATAGGTTTAATTTTGTTATTGCTTTTAGATTTTATGCCAAGGATGCATAATAAGAAAGGTCAAGGTATCATCAAAGCATAGACAGATTTTTGCTGAATGACATAAAACTGTCAGAGATATTGAGCTTTGATGTTCCATTAAGAGATCAATGCAGATTACTGACTTTTTTGCTAAATGCTTCTCGACTATATGAGGTCAATATTTGTTAGTTCATTGGTAGAATAATTAATCAATACAGGATGCTTGAAGTCAGGAAAAAAATATTGCCAAGACTGTATGTCTGGCATTGGTAGCTAAAATTATTTCGCAATGTCTTTAGAGCATTATTAACTCCCTGTGTACAGAATTTATTTGTAACCATCACATTTCTAGTGTAAGGAAAGAAAAAAAAAAATTCCAGCTGAAGAGCACTTCTTGTAACCTTGAGCTCCTGGAAGGAAAAACCTCTAACAAGCAGAGTGCATCATCATTAGTTCTTTCCTTTCACATCATCACACTCAGCTTGGGAAATAATTACATGCAATTTTTCTATTTTACAGTTGGGCCACAAGACACAATGTTCTTTCTTTAGAGCTCCTACTCCAGCTCTCCCATTTTGTCTTTTATTGTAGTCTACAGCATTGCTAGTAGCCTCTTACATGTCTCCACTGGAAGCTTTTACAGCACTGCATGTACAGTGCCTTGTACAAGACTTTAAACCATCAGCTGGGACTTCTAGCCTACAGACTACTGCAGTAGTATTAATGAATACAGATAAAGGGCTTCCATATGTACTGGGGATATTTACCAGATCCGATAATAGCTTTAACCTTTGAAATTCTATTAGAATTTGCACTCTAATGCACCTCACATTTCTTTCAATTTACATGCAAAAAGTGTGTATAGACTTCTTGTCTGGAATGCTAAGACGAGCTCTTTCTTCTTCACTCATGTCACTCATCCAGGATGCTTTCAGGCTGTTAGATTGGAAAGGAAGACCTCTTTTTCAGAGATGTTTCTCATGGAGCATTTTGAATAAGTTTAAAAATGAACTCCTGCTTACAGGATGTGCATGCACAAATATCATGCTTTTCTGTGGTATATTTCTGCAGTCCCAAGCACAGTGAGATCTTGATCTGTGTATGAATGTGTATAGTTAGTAACTCATAATTAAAGAGTACCTTTAAAATGTTTTCAAATAATTAACAGTTGTATTCAATAAGATCCAAATATATTAAGGAAATGCCACGCAGAGTGTTTGGAGAGTAAATATATGATCCTCACATATAGACACAATATTTTGTATAGAAACTATATTTTGTTAATGGTTAAGATCTCCACACCAGCTGGCTTGCAAATGTTAGAGGTATGTATGGACATCTTTCTGAGTTTGATTTTTAAGCAAGCCACACTATGGCTTTCTGTAACTGCCTCAACCATACAGTCTGGTAGACAGATTCTGTAAGGGAAGGGATGAACACTGCCATGCTACAGTCCATTACTTTTTATCTGACACTGAGGGCATGTTGTTTAGAGCAATTGAGACTGCACCAAATAGGATGGGTGAGAAATTTTGGTCCTTAAAACCCTACTTACTCAGACAGCAACAGAAGAAATTTTTACTTCTATTTTAACAACAAGGAACTGAAGCACTGAGACCAGACACATCTTGAATTCATATCAGGGCAGGAAACCATGACCAGATTTACCAAGTAGTAGATTTATTTTGAGTCATGTGAAAACAAGTTTGATATAATCACCGAAGCAAAAAGTATGACAGTATTATGCCTATTAGCTGAAAGCTATGAGTCGCTGGTAATTATATAATTTGACTGATTTTTTTTAAAGATGTATTTTGTTATATAAATATTTGTTATTTACCGTGATGGACCCCAGAAAAGATAGGCTCAGACCTTTTCTTTCATGCTTTTGGTTAGTTTGAAAGCTTTATAAAAAAAAAATTAAGACCGCAGTTTTAAGAAATTTGTCTTGACATCATTTTTCTTGACTTGAAGAATGGGATCAAAAAGTGATGGTGTATTGAGTTAAATCCAACTGGTGTCCAGATACAAGGTGTCTGTACTGAGACCTTTTCTGTTTAATCCTTTTATCAAAGATCAGGATGAAGGAATCAAGTGCACTCTCAGAAAGTTTGCATCTATCACCAAGTTAGGTAGGTCTGTTGATCTGCTTGAAGCTAGGGAGGCTCTGTAGAGAGGTCTAGACAGGCTGGATCAAGAGGCTGTGGCCTGCTGTATGAGGTTCAACAAGGACAAGTTGCACTTGGGTCACCATAACCCCAAATACAATCTTGGGGAAGAATCATTGGAAAGCTGCACACTGGAAAAGAGCCTAGGTCTATTTGTCAGCATCTTACCATGTGAGCCTACAGCATCCTGCCTTGTATTAGAAACAGTGTGGCCAGCAGGAGTAGGAAAACATTTTGGACTTGGCACGAATGAGGCCAAATCTTGACTACATTTAAGTTCAGGTTCGGGCTTCCCAGTTAAGTGGTCGTTTTACCATTACTGGATGTATTTAAATGTTGTGTAGATGTAGCACCAAGGCACATATGAATTAACAGTGACCTAGCAGTGCTAGGTGAATGGCTAGACTTGATCTTAAAGGTTTCTTCCAACCAAAATTATGCTGTGATTCTCCAACAAGGCAAAAACTTTACTGTTTAGTTAATGTATTGCCCCATGGTTTAGTTTTTCTGGATGTCAGTGTAGAATTAGAGGAATATATTTTTCAAATCCTGTAATAACATTAGAGATCCATTTGCCTTGCACCATCATCTACTCATTCAAGTTGATAGGATTCAAAGTGTTAGATGGTCTGAACTTTGTAGAAAGGAAAATGAACACTTCAGTGAAGCTTCCTATTTAACACATTACATTTGGTCAGGCTGGGTTACTTTTCCACAGTGTGTTACATCACATCACAACTAATGTGTAAATGAGAGAAATAAGTCATTAAGATACTATGGTACCTAGGTACTAGTCTCATAATTAGGTTTGGGGGGTGGTTAGCAGATTGAGAGAGGTTCTTCTACCCCTATACTCTGCACTAGTGAGACCACATCTGGAGTATTGTGTCCTTCAGTTCAAGAAGGACATGGAGCTGCTGGAGGGTGTCCAGTGTAGAGCCACGAAGATGATGAAGGAAGTAGAACATCTTATGAGGAAAGGCTGAGGAAGCTGGGTCTCTTTGGTTTGGAGAATAGGAGACTGAGGGGTGACCTCATTAATGTCTATAAATATTTGAAGGGTGGGTGTCAGGAGGATGGAGCCAGGCTCTTCTCAATGTCATCTAGTGATAGGACAAGGGGCAATGGGTGTAAGCTGGAACATAGGAGGTTCCATATAAATATCAGAAGGAACTACATGGTGAGGGTGACAGAACATTGGAACGGGCTACCCAGTTGTGGAGTCTCCTTCTCTGAAGATGTTTAAAANAACATTTTGGACTTGGCACGAATGAGGCCAAATCTTGACTACATTTAAGTTCAGGTTCGGGCTTCCCAGTTAAGTGGTCGTTTTACCATTACTGGATGTATTTAAATGTTGTGTAGATGTAGCACCAAGGCACATATGAATTAACAGTGACCTAGCAGTGCTAGGTGAATGGCTAGACTTGATCTTAAAGGTTTCTTCCAACCAAAATTATGCTGTGATTCTCCAACAAGGCAAAAACTTTACTGTTTAGTTAATGTATTGCCCCATGGTTTAGTTTTTCTGGATGTCAGTGTAGAATTAGAGGAATATATTTTTCAAATCCTGTAATAACATTAGAGATCCATTTGCCTTGCACCATCATCTACTCATTCAAGTTGATAGGATTCAAAGTGTTAGATGGTCTGAACTTTGTAGAAAGGAAAATGAACACTTCAGTGAAGCTTCCTATTTAACACATTACATTTGGTCAGGCTGGGTTACTTTTCCACAGTGTGTTACATCACATCACAACTAATGTGTAAATGAGAGAAATAAGTCATTAAGATACTATGGTACCTAGGTACTAGTCTCATAATTAGGTTTGGGGGGTGGTTAGCAGATTGAGAGAGGTTCTTCTACNGTCCTGCTCTGGCAGGGTATTGAACTATATGATGTTTCTAGGTCCCTTTCAGTCTCTAATGATTCTATGATTCTATGACACTTAGCTCTAGCAAATGCACACAAGTCAGCAAATTAAATGATATTGATATAGGTACTGTACCTCAATTACTGTAGCTTCCTTTTCACCAACAGTTTTCACCCAGTTCTAGGATTAGATTCTAGGATTTTTGTTCTGAAGAAAGGCCGTCATGATACAAACTATGTTTACAAGCAGACATTAACCTTCCCTCAGGAATGAGAAAACCTCGTCTGTCTGAATAGGGTATTAGTCCCTTATTACAGGACTCGAAAAATCATTGCATGCTCCCTGTTTCATTCCATCTGGTTGCAAATATCTTAGTTCTGCTTGTCTAGCAGGTACACGTAATGATTTAGTACCTGATTCAGCATAAGTAACTTGAAATTTCAAAGAACGTTGGAAATAAAGCTGGAAGTCCCAAAAAGCTACTTTCACTGGGAATTAATAAAAAAATAATTCAGGTTCTGATTAGGGTGTAAGTTACAACACAACAGTCTTTCTAAAGCAAGGACCATAATTTCCTCTTTTAAAAATAATTTTAATATACATACTCCTGAACAATTATGATACTGGTAATAGACAACATTCTTTTAAGAATTTTAACTATTGGAAGTAATTTTTTCTGAGAATTTTGTGCTGGTGACATAAGTAAATTTCTCAGCTTGTTGTTTCCTTCTGATTGTGAATGGAAACCTGCTTTCTGTGTATATTTTCCCAAATCGTGTTTGTTTCATGGTTGGTTTTTTTTGACTGACAGTGGGATAGAAATATTAGCAAATAAATCTTTGACAGATGATCAAGATTTTCCTACTTATTTGTGTCTTTTTTTTTTAATATTTGGTTTCCATGAAGCCACAGATAGATGATTTGGTGCTATTAATTTTCATTTTTGTCTTGAACTCAGTCAGAGTAACAATTAATTTAAAACTACCAAGTCAGCAACTGTTAGGAAGGGTACTTACAAAACTTAATTGTCAAATGTCTCAGATTTTAAAGAATGGCATGTTTAGTGTGAACTATGCTTTATATCCAGATGCAGCTTCTTATGAAGATGAATAATTGTGTTTCAAAGTAGGGGAGTGATGAGGTAATTTTACTAAGCCAAGTAGGTTGTCAGTACAGAAGGACTGGAGTAGCAACCACTGCTGCAATTGGTACAGTTATTTCCAGGATTAGTGGAAGTTATAGTATCGTGAAATTTCCTTTGTAGAGTTCAGCTTGACAAAACTAGACACCTGGAGGTTATGTACATGAAAATGATATTTCTTAGTACATTGGCATATATTTTCACACATGCATACACACACAGAGATATATATGCATAGATACCTAGATAGCAGATAGCTAGCTAGCTAGCTAGATAGATAAGGGAGGAAGGTCTGTAGCAAACAATTGCATACACATTTGTTAATACAATTTTTATCCAATTAGGAAATGCTGCAGTGGTGGAAGTGGTAGACATTTATACTATGAATTCTGATAGAAGGCATTAAACATGAGTGTTCTCCTTTGGTTGCCTGAGGGCTGTCTTAAGTGCTAGGCTTTCGATCATAGTGACAGTTTTAAAGCCCTTAAGAAAGTAGAACTGAGAATGAAAAAGCTGACAGCTGTGGTTCACCTCTTTCTATCTCTCTTTTCGTTCCTATTATCTGAAACCCTCAAAGATCTCTGGAGAGATATAGAACTCATGCTGCACATATGATGAAACAGCACTCATCATGTGTTCCTTGCAAGTGCTCTGTATATGTCATTTTAACTTCTCTCAGGTTATTGAGACCAGTAAAGGTCATGACCCTTAAGGTTTGAACACATTACTCAAAGAGCTAAGATGGTGCAAATTTATAATATATAAGGTATCCTTATGTCTGCGTGGATTCTGAGATATGTTTGCTATTGAATAGTAATCAGGCAGCGAGCAGTTTATGGTTTAAGTTAGTTAAAGCATGGTTTAAGTAATTTAAACTAGGAAGCCAATTAGGCTTTTTGGGGAAAAAAAATACCCACACTAAGGTCTTGATAGGAACAGGGAAAACACACTACATAAATAAAAATATAGTTTTATGATGTAATATTTACAGGTTTTAAAAGTTTCGTGTTATATTTGGCCAATGGAGGAGAAGAGATAAACTCTGCATATCAGGTTAATATTAAGTTGCTTCTAGAAGTAGATGCTCTTGCTGTAATTACGGCATTCATCACAGCTCTTAGAAAAAGTACAAATCCATAAATGTACAAATACATATACTCAGATTTTTATGTGCAAACAGAAAAGTAGGCTTTTTACAAATGACAGCTTTTATACACTGTGAATTTTGAATGTATAGGTGAAAAGATCTGTTCAAAGCAGTTAGTAACAACCACTGTAAGATAAGCTATTAAGACCTTTTTTGGAAACTTTAATGCCACCTACACAAATTCTTTATCACAATCAGTACAGCTGAATAGCTATATGGGGAATTTTAGAGACAGTAGATGAGCCATTCCATTGATGACTTTGAAGGACATTGTAATGATCTATTGTCCAAGATCATCAGTGCTGTGGCTCCTAAAGTCTCTTCCCCATATACGTTTTTCTAAAGTCACATACATCATGGATGACAATGATTGCACATTTGGAAGAACCACTGTACAAATTACACTCTAGTTAGAGTTGAGAAAATTTTCAAATTTCTGTACTGCAAGTGAAGTTTAAGTAAAAGATTAAAGTTTTCTTCTATGATAACATCTGATAAATTCGCTTCTTTAGAATTCTAACACTGGCTGCTGATGGAGTAATGGAACATCACAGTCTTCGCCTTAAACAAGTTAGATTTCTAGTGGGGGAATTAGAATCAGAATTAGATCAGAATCAGACAAAACTGTGTTTGTGGTAGGTGAAATACGCTATTTTACTTGGTAGACTTAGACTGTCATTATTCACTCAGTTTCTAATGCCAATAACAGATATGTATCCAGTGTTTTCTGAGTCCTTCAGTAAATAATGGGTATGAGACAAAACCAAACTGAAATGGCCTCCCTCTAGAAATATTACTCAGTCTGAAATGCATATCTTTTTCCCAAAAAGGAAAGAAAAAGTCTCTACTGCTTTTGTCATGTGTAGTAGATATATTGGATTTGTCTACACAAATCTGTAGAGGGTATTGATTCTTCATAGAGTCTCTTTGTGACGTTCCGGAGCTTCCATATATGGAAGTACTGTGCAAGAAACACAAGAACCCATTGGTTTGTTAAAGTCCTATACTATTGGTGGCCTTGTATAACTGGGTAAGTATTGCTTCTGCTCCTGTGTTTATGTGCACAGTATCAAGAACAGAAAATAAGCACCCTTAACAGTGATGTGGTGTGCTGTGCCAATCTGGTTCAAATACACCAAAACAATGTTTTAGGGATATTCTCAATATAGAGATGCACGTTCAAGTTTCATTAACTTGTTCGCTGAGAATGACAAAAAAGACTGCGGTAAAATGCAAAGTGTGGAAGAGACAAAATAGTTCAAATTTTCACAGTGGACAGAAAAACCCACTATTAATCCCACTAAGTTCAGAACCAACAGGAAAAAATGACAGAGTAATCGTAAAGGTTGATCCAGCTCCTGGGTCCTTCAGAGCAATGAGAGATATATTTATGCTGCAATACCATGTAACGTATCGCTGTAATTTTGTATTTTACAGCTAAAAGCTTTCTAAGGTTGAAAGCTAAATAAATAGGTAAGTAGTGGAGAAGAAATACTTCAACACTGTATATAATCCAAACAATCTTTAGAGTCCTGTGTATCTTTGTTACTTCCTCTCTAGGAAGTAAACCCTGTTCTGGAAAGGTACTATGTAAGTGCTTTGCTTAATGATACTTCACTGTAAAAGATTGTAGAAACATTACATTGAAAGTGTTAGGTTTGTTGCCATATACTTATATGATAAAAGATAGTTACTTGAATTCCTTTTAGTCATAATTGATTATGTTGATAAGACACAAAAGTTAAATTGCTTTAGTAGTCTCAATGACAGAAATAAAAACAAGCAATGTAATTCCACAGCATTCTAATTGTATTCTCTAACTCATGACCAGTCACATCACAAATGAGGTAAAAGTTTTAAACTCTGTCAGAGTTTGAATTTGAAGCTTGATAGTGCCTGTTCTAGACATAAAACAGGCATTGCATTAAAGTTCAGTAGACCTAAACATGGAGAATACTCATCTCAGGATCTGGCTTCATGTTTGAGATCACAGATAATTGATTTTAATGAAGTCTATTCAGAACTGCTTTTGTAGAGTTTGATAATGATAGGAATCATGTGTTCTGTTTTAACCACATAGCGTGCTAATTAAAGCATGGCACTGAAACAATTATTACATATAAAAATTATATAGGACAGTATTTATGAGGACTACGTAGTGGTTTGTCGTTGTCTGGGGTCCAGGTGCCCACCAAAGCTGCTCTATCACTCTTCAAGAGAAAAGAATAGCGAGAAGCTGGTAGATAAAGACAACAACAGTTCAATAAAACAGAAAAGCAAAAGCTGTGCAACAAAGCAAAGGCAAATACTAAGGATTATTATCTGATTCTGTGTGGCACTCCTGACAACTGTGGCACAGGCCCACAGGGGTGGGGAGGTGCAGAGATTGTCTTCAAAATTCTGGAGACAACATGTTACTCTCCCCACAACTGGTGTAAAATCCAAGTCCAGTGCCTAGTTGCTAAGTTGTTAAGAGTATGATGCTGGAGCAGCTTGACTTACTCCACATGGCCCATGTGCACAGGACATCCTCTGAATCTTTAGGGGCCTCATTATTGTCCAGCACTGCTAATTTTCTCAGGTATTGGATGCCTTCATCTACAGTAGTCCACTTCCCTGGGAAATTAATGACATCTTCCTTGACTGGTTATCTTACTTCACATTGGAGAAGAACTGTCTCCAGGATTGGAGATTCTTTTGCAAGTCCTTTTTTCATTCCCTGGTTTCTGGCAAGGGGTCCCAATTGTTGCACTTCTGTCCCTTCCAATTGTTGACTATCAGTCCTATTATCCCACTATTGAAGCAGCCAGGTAGCAATGCATTCACCTGGCTGACTGCTTTCCTCGTATCTCGAAGATCTGATAATGTCAGATACCAGGTAGTTTCCACTTCCTCTGTAACTTTTCTCACTTAATATTTCTTAATTGAAGAACCAACTAATTGATAATTCTTTTCTTCTCATTCCTCTTTCCTTACCAATCAATGGTATGCACCTGTTGACCTTCTCATCCTCTGTTCTTCACAAATGGGACAACCACTGTAGTTATTTCTTGGTTCCCTGTCTCCGTAATGGTATACTCTGGTTGAAGTTTGGGTACCTGTCTCAACCATGGTATTTTAAGAGTACTGAACTGTGGCTCAATCAGCACAGGCCAGCAGCTGCTGTTTTTAATTGAGATAGGACAGGCACCCTTCTATCAGATGATGTGTCAGCTTACCCAGGTTGCTTCTCTGTTCAGGGATATATACCCAGGCTAAGGGAGGTGATAACCAACCTAGGAATCTGCCCAAATCCTTCACTCACCCTACCACCCAGGGTCTGGCTGCCTCAGAGCATATTTAGATTGCAGCTCCTATACTCAAATGAGACCTGATTCCTCAGAGCCCATAGGATGCCAATAATATTAATAAGTAACATTAGAGAGCTCTCTTAAGGGTGAACCAAGACCTTGTGGTTTACATAATAAGTGCTTCAACATCAATGCTGGTTAGGGAGAGGGAGGTATATTCCCGATCATCATTCCCTTGAGCTAGCATAGTGGAGCAAATAACACCAAGGCACAGCATGCAGCCATTATTTGTGTTGGTGTTTTCCCAAACAGAGCAAGCATGAGATAAGCAATGCTGTCAATGGGCTCTGTGACCCACATGAGATCTTGCTACAGATATAACAAGGTTTGAAGAGAATCGTTGTAGTTCCTGGGTTTTGGCACCAAAAATAACTGTGGTGGTTTGTCCCTGGCTAGGGGCCAGGTGCCCACCAAAGCTACTGTCTCACTCTTCTTTCTTGGATGGAAAGGGAAGAGAAAAATATAACAAGAGGCTAATGGGTAAAGACAACAACAGTTTAATAAAGCAAAAGCCACATGCAGAAGCAAAGGCAAATAATAAATATTGCACTCCCCATCAGCAGAAGGTGTTCAGGAAGCAGGGCCTGATACATGTAGTACCTGCTCCAGAGGATAAAACACTACCCATGAATGCCCCTCCTTTTCCTTCTTTCCTCTCACGTTTGTATCTGGACTGACCTCTTATGATGTGGAATATTTGTTTGGTCGGTTTGACTTATCTGGCATGACCCATCCCTCAGCCCTTCTCAGCTGGAGAAAATGTTAGGAAAGGATTTTAAAATGAATGTTAGCCTTGTGGCTGTGTGAGCACTGTCAGCAGTAGCTAAAAAATTGATGTGTTATAAAACACCCCTTCTGCTACCACCACACACATAGCACCATGAGAGCTGTTATGGTGAGGATCAACTCCATCCCTGCTAAACCAAATACAGATGGAAAATGGGCCATTAAATTTGCTTGATGTTTTCCTATCCAAAATATTTCAGTGGTAGTGTTTAGTCTTTTATCATAATCTTAAAAAAATCCAGGAAAAACATTGGTGCAGATTAACCTGTGTGATTTTTTTGTAGTGTAAATGGACTTTTCTTTGTGCATTCAATAACGTGATCTTTAGCAACATGTCTTGCTTAGCAGAAGCTACTTTATTTAGCAACATAGGCCCTTCAAAACACTTCTTGCTTTCTTTTCAAACTACCATTTTTTCTAGTACAGTTCTTATGACCTTGAGGGGTATTATATTCTGTTTGCATTGTCCCAATGTCCTAGTTAGGGTCTCTTACAGCTTGCTGATGATTTCCTTGTTTTGTTTTGTTTTGGTTTTTTTTGTAGGTGATAACAACTTTAATAAGCTGCTTAGACTTCTGTAGTATTTCAGGTGAAAATTTTATGTTGCAACATGTTTAACTTTTAGGTATTAGTTGTAAAATTCAATAACATGTGTGTTAGGTCAAAGTGAAGGCAGAATAAACAAGAATAGTAATAATAAATAAAGCATTACTACTAATAAAGCAATATTACCTGACTTTCTGAATTATTTTTTTGTATTACAACAGAAAGACCAATGATTATTTTTTCAAGGACACTTCATTCATTTCATACATTTGCACAAAGCCTCTTTTACTATATTAACAGAAAAATTATGAGAGTTACCTACTAGAATAGATGCTCAATTTCTAATTTATAAAATATATTCATTGTCCTCGTGGCCCATGTAACAGAAAAATCAGATCAATAAATTTATTTTGTTTTGGTGAGAGTTTCAGTGCCTAACCCAACAATGATTTTTTAATTCAGTTCATTCATTGATTATGAACAATGTGGTAAAGGGAAACATCTGATAAAAACAAGTCTATGTAGAATCTTCAGTAACTTGTTCCAAAAGAGGGCAGCAAATGTCTACCTATTAGATACTTCTGGTCATCAGTGGTCACTGATGGCAGACTGATGCAGACTTCTTATATTAACGTCTTAAAGGACTTATTATCAGAAATGATTTTTTGGGAAAGGATGTAAACATGATGGAGCTCATCGGCATAATACATATATTTTAAAATATTAACAGGGGAAGAAATAACTGAACAAAAATCCTTTTGCAACATGGAATTATCTTTCTTAGAGTACTGTAGGGAGATTATAAAACTAAAGTACATCTTCATAAAGGCTGAGTAGCAGAAATAGGTATGATGTTAAGTCTCATAAGAAAAACTGGTATTATAGGTGCAAAATTGCTGCTTCTCAGACAAAAATTTGAAAAATACCAAACATATTTATAATTTATTCAGTATTTTACTGATAATATTACTGCTTATCCTAAATATGTCTTACTGTCATGACTGCAAATATGTATCCTTATGTTCACTGTCATGCGTCCTTATGTCCTTTGCGAATTTCCTTCCAGCTACTGCATTTCACACTTATGATGCTCACGAATGCTCATTACCAGAGTAACTATTCCTTACACACATTAAAAAAAAAAAGGAAAAAAAATTCAACTGACACATAAAAGCAAGTAATTAAAAATATATCTCTCTCTTTAATAGGCAGAATAAATTTGGAAGTTTTAGCAAGTCTAGGCTATTTCTTGTGATATATTTTTTTTTTAAATAAAATATGGAAAGTTATGACACAATATGCTGAAGGTCCACAGAGAAGTGTAGAAGATACAGCTATAACCCAATGTCAAAAGGCACATGGTGCATTATGAATAAAATCCATTGTAATATGCATGTTGGTCAAGTCTCATAGAGATGAGGTATTGAAGTTTAGTACATTTATATAGCATGCTAGAAGGCTTTCAGCCTATATGGTGTCAGATGTATTTATATTACACTCTCTTTTAAAAGGATTTGGAATTACTGGATGTTAATTCACTTGTTACTATTTGGCTACAGGTTATTATTAGAACTTCACAATTCTGCATGAAATGCTCAGAGTATAGCTAAATTCAGACTTCAAAACAGAGGCAGTCTTCCTTAGGCACAGGACACTGCATTTGACTTTGTAGAGCTTCATGAGGTTATTGTCTGTAAATTCCATCATTTGAATATCGTGACCTTCAAATATGCACAGAGGAAGAATAAATGCACTGTCCTTAACCAGGATGGACAGAAAAATAGTTCATGGCATAATGTCAAGCAAAAGAGATCTAGGTTAGACATTAGAGAGACGAGTCAAGTGGTAGTGAGGGTGAAGGACCAAAACTGGTTGCTTCACAAGACTATGGAATCTGTATCACTAGAGGTTTCTTTCAAACATCTGGCAGGAAAGGTAGGGCTGGATGCACCTGTCTTGGGATAAAAGGATTCAGTAAAAGGAAGCAGAGATGAGATCTCATCCAATACAGTTGTAAATGGGCTTTAGTCGTTTGCCATCAGGTTGATTCCCCAGATGATGGAAATCATACCACACCATCTTTAGAGAATTGTTTCTCATACACACAATTATTAATAAAATACATGTATTTCATTTCTGGAGAGAAGCAAAAAGATCCATTCTCTGTTAACTAAAATAAACAACAACAGTGAGAAGCAAATGTAACTTGGTTCTGTTGATTAGCAATTGAAATTGTTTTGCTCTCCTCATCCATTTTTTTGTTTATAGAACAAACGCTTTTGATACTTCCTTCAACATTTTTTTAATTTTCACTCAGTAGCTAAGTAAATGTAAACAATTACAATGCTTATGTTGCTATTGAAACTAATTGTAATATTAAATTCCCCCTGTGAATGGAATTTTAATAGCTTTGGTGGCATTTTGTCAGCAATTTTCCTGCTGTTTAAAAGATCAGTGTCTAATGGAATTAAGGTGGATAATCAAATCTCAAACTGGAATCAGGGTATGAGGTTTGGATGCCTGGGGAGTACTTCCTGACTGAATATGAATGAAAGATATTCAGTGCTTACAGCGGAGAAAAACAGATGGAAGGCAACATTTGCACGCTACAGTGTTAAGCTCAGACTTCTTGGCAAGGAACATGGATTCTTTTTGTGACAGTTCTACCATTAGAGAACATGATGAATAAATCTGCCTTCTCTTCCAATGTCTAGGATTGAAATTATATTGCAAGGGATTTTATAATATATTACATTATTTGAAGGACACTGCAATGCTTTTTTGCCTAAAAATTTTAGTGCAGCATTGAACCTATGACTGTTTTTTAAAGAAATCTTAAGCATTACATATAGGTGTACAGTATTGTTAGTAATGACTAATTTTTCCGTCTCAGACAGTTTTGGGCTTTGTGCATGTGTGAAACTTTGTAAACTGTAAAAAATAAATAGTAGTAATGATTTCCATATGAAAGTGACATCTATGCAAGGTGAAAGACTAAAAGGGTGAAAAAATAATTACATAGTGAACCAACTCCTGCCTATTGCTGTCAGATCTGCTCTGAGTACTGCTTGTACACTGAAACACAGTGCTAGACAGAAGCCAAACCATAGAAGAGGGTAGGCATTGAGAGTTTGTATGTCTGGTGATATGATCTATCTGTTTAACTTGTGCCTTCCACCCCCATTTCCCTCATTTCTGTCATTTGAAAATATGCATTCCACTGCTAGCAACAGAATTTCTTCCCACATTTCTCATTTTATCTCTTGAAATCTTTATTTTAAGAAAATTCTAACTAATCATGCAATTTTAAGGCTTACATACTGAATGGATCTGCAAGCATTTTACTTAAACGTAGTATTTACAGGTGCAATTCAGACACAATATATGATACCAAAGACTAAACTGAAAAAAAAAAAAATGACAGAATCAAAACATTTTGAGCTCTGGACACAAATTGCTTAGATATGTGCCTACTAAATGCACATTAGGACAAACTAATATTTTAGACTAATATCCTCAGATTGCCCTGTGAGCTCTTACAACATACTATAAAACATAATTTCCAGAAGTGTAGTTCACTAAGGCAGAACACATGGAGGGTCAAATCAATATTAAAAGGCATCTGTCAGTATTTAAATTCTAAGGACATATGTGATACAAGATGTGCGATGTCTTAATGGAAGAAAAGCTGAATATAAAAGTTCCTGCTTTACCAATCCCTATCCATGTGCTACAGGTTTGAAGAAGGAGAGTTGCTCTCTGTTTGCTAAAAAAGGTTTTCTTAATGACTTCTCTAGAGCTATACCGATGTACATTGTCTGAGGATATAACCCACGCCTTCCACACTTCAACACCTCAGTGCTGCAAACCATGAGCAATAAAACTATGCAGGAATAAAAAGCATTGACTACCTCATTTTACAGGGCCACACTAAAATGTGTGCATCAGCAGCAGCAGCAGCCGCAGCAAAGGCTTTGCATCCAAACACTGCCCATTACGTAGAGGGATTTGCTTGGTGTAATATATTTGCTTTGGATACAAGTTTACCAGGCTCAGGAGGAACAATGAGCACAAGACTCAGTCTATACCTTCTATTATTTAGCGTGTTCTTATACCCGCAAAGCTAGGGCATTAAAAATACAGATTAAGATTTCACAAGATGGACATCAGAGCCACTGGATATGTAATGTTGTGTCCTGAAAGCTCAGACACAGTTAATTCTGTCACCAGAAGCTGAAATTTCAGTCCCAGAAACATTAAATCAGTTATCCCACACAGTGAGTTTCTTCGGCTTTGGATCCCAGTACCATGTGTGTATAGTAGTGATTTGAAACACTACATGCCTTGTGCTGCCTGTACTGCATTTTCCAACACAACACATCATATGTTGTATCCATTGGAACAGAGTGTACCCATGCTGTAGTCATGGTTATTCCCCTGCTGATGTACACAAGACAATTGATAACAATTCTATTATTGCACTTTTTGCTGGTGATATTACTGATTGAACAATCTTTTTCAGTTGTTCATCTTCACCATTTTCCTAGTAATTTTGCTGCCCTTCTTGCCCATTTCTGTTTTGCACACTAGCTGAGCAATCCCTGATTACCGATTAACTCTGGTGCGTCTTCTGAAACATAAGAAATTTGCTCAACTTTGAACATCATATGTTCAGATTTCAAGTTATGATGATGATTGCACATTTAGTTTAAAAGTGTTTTGCACCCACTTTCACTGCTTATTCAAGTCCTATAAATAAGAAAATTTGAAACGCAGCTCCTCTTTACTGCTGTTGATTGACTGTGCCCCCAGAGGCATAACTGACTTCAAAGGCCTTAATGAGATGACAGATCATTCAGTCCTAAGCCTGTAGGAGACGTGTTAGGAACATCAGCACTGGGTGATAGTTAAGAGATATAGATGTGATAACATTTACTGTCTGTACAAAGAAACAGTGTAATTTATTGAAACAATGCAGGTAACAAGGCATTGTAAGTAGCTTTCCCTTTCATTTTTTCCCACTTCATGCTGATTGTAATATTTAACCTATCCTTTGGCCAACAGTAAGTCTGACACAGGCTATGTCCCTTTAAGAAGTGAGTTAATGGTAGTTCTTAGCTATCCGTTTTTTGTGAATCCTGCTCCTTCTTAGCTTTGTGACTACCAAGTCTACTGCTTTCAACTGGAGAGATGGAAATGTTAAAAGTCTCAACAGCTGAGCATGATCCATTTTTCGATATGTTGAAAGCTGCATCCTCAAACATAATATTGCAAGTAAGGAACCATTGATCAAGACAAGTAATATGGCCTCCAGCATTACCCCCAAAGTGGGTTACTCTCAGCCTTGGTGTAGAAGCTCTCTCTTGCTAAATTGGAGACACTGATAAAGAGAATACACCACTCTAGAAATTAGATTAAACCAGGACTGAATTGTGGCAACTGAGCAAGCAGCCATCACCTGAAAGTTAATCCTAATTTTCAGCATGACCCAAATTCAGGCCAGTACTGGCCATGAACAATTATATGATGAAACAAGGAATAAGAATCTGTTTACACAGATCAATAACATTGCATTCCCCTTGGTAACACCATTTAAATACAGATTTTGCTAATGGCAATGTTTCTTTCCTACCTGATTATAAAAATCAATTCTAAAGTGCAATTTAAGAAGTGCTTAGGGATTATGCTATGTGGTGATTGTCCAATCACTACAGTGCAAGGGAATCATTAACAACATTAACTATCTTGGCCAATCCAAAGGCATATAATTTTGTATCAGTTACAGGCAAAGAGTGAAACAGGGTATCAGGATAAATTAATACTGTAGATTCTAATATTACAAAAGTAAACTTTATGAAATTCTTTAAGCTGAAGGACTTACTAGGTGTATTTTAAGTGGCACGTCTCTGAGATGTCCCTTAGCAAGAGCAGTAATGTCCTTTAGATTCTAGCATAATTTTACAAGATTAATTCCTGCTCTGCTTTCCCACCACAACTTCCCTTATCCAAAAATGAGTAAAAGGAATAGGATTTCAAATACAGCATCTTTTTATGTACTAGTTGAACGTCTATATAATAAAAATGTCACCATTATAAGAATCACAGAATCACAGAATATTAGGGATTGGAAGGTACCTCAAAAGATCATCTAGTCCAATCCCCCTGCCACGGTAGGACCACCTAGATCAAGTTGCATAGGAACATATCCTGGCTGGTTTTAAATGTTTCCAGTGAAGGAGACACCATAACGCCCCTGTGCACCCTGTTTCCATGAAATTACTTCTCACATTTATGTGGAATCTCCTATGTTCCAGCTTACACCCATAGCTCCTTGTCCTATCATTAGATGACACTGAGAAGAGCCTGGCTCCATCCTCTTAACATCCACCCTTTCCATATTTTATAAACATTAATGACAACACCCATGCTTTTCTCCAGGCTAAAGAGACCCAGCTCCCTCAGCCTTTCCTCACCAGGGGACTGTTCCACTCTTTTCATCATCTTTCTAGCTCTGTACTGGTGTCTCTCTAGCAGTTCAGTGTTCCTCTTGAGCTGAAGGGCCCACAACTGGACACAATATTCCAGATGTGGTCTCACCAAGGCAGAGCAGAGGGGGAGGAGAACCTTTCTCGATCTACTAACTACCATCCTTCTAATCCACCCCAGGATGCCTCTGGCCTTCTAGACCACAAGAGCACATTGTTGGCTCATGAAGTCATCAATTCCATTTACAGAAGATACACATCCTTAGGACATCCAAGGCAGCACAAATTAGACTTAACTTCATGTCGTCTGGTTTGTTATTGTTTTAAATTTTTTGTACATACCAGTTAATTACAGATGCTGCAGGACAAGAAAAAATCATTTAAAAAATCATACAGTTTCATTTCAATTCAATATAAGATACCTGACAACATTTGTGAAATCTAAATATGGGGGGTCTTTGTTGACCTTTAATAATATTTTTAAATCTTCAGTAAGTGTTCATTTTACCCAAGTGGAAAGCAGACTACTCTGCAGGTCTGTAAGTACTGAACTGGGAAAAAAAAAACGTTCAATTACACTCAGCTGGCCAAATGCTGTTCTCACACCTGTCTGTACACAGAACCATTTCACTAGAAACCACTTGATTTGTACACCACAGTGTAAGAAAGAGGCTTATGTTGGCCAAGGTTCTATATCCAGTTTAAAGTATTAAATAGTAACATTTGAAGCTCAGTATTTGTATTAACCAAACAAGGGCATAGGTTAGCTGAGAATAGAACAAATGTCTTTTACTTTTATGAACTATTATCAATAAGTGCAGCACTGAAGGAATTGATTCCTTCCACAATTGACCACAATTTCTGTCTGTGCCATGGCCTGTTCCACCTTTGTTACACGATATAAACTGACCTTTGCCGCATTTTTTCGTCACTATTGGATTTGCTGTCTCCGTTCTCCTTGTCAGAGTTTCTCTTAAGTCCATTTGGTCTTGAATTTTTCTGAATTAACTATTTCATCTTCAGCTCTCCTGAGACTTGGGTTCACACACAGAATATTGCCTTTACCACAAACCTAAACTCTGCTTGGATATAGCTTTCAAACACCATCTGTCATTGCTATTGTCTTTTTTTAATGTTGGTTTGATAGCTACTGGTTTTACTCAAGCATGTATTAGCAATGTGCAAAAGTCTAGTAGTTAACTTTAAAACCTGCAACATTAGTAACAGCTAGGGTCATCAGTAAGCTAAGATGGTTCCATAAGTGTTCCAGAATGAATACTGACTCATCTAAACAAATTTCCTTCTTTTCTATACTAATATACTATACAAGAGGAATACAGTTTCTTCTTAAAAATGGATAATCTAAGAATATATAATCTATATTTTCTGATAGAAGCTGTGAAAGGATGATTGTAGATGAATAAAGCTGAATTAGATTCAATTAATAGAGACTGGAGTCTTGTGTTCCTTTTTCCTGAGGACCAAAGTATTTTGACTCTTTTGAGCATCAAACACATCTTGATTAACTATACAAGCCCTCAGATATACAAATGAAACCACATTGTAAAACCAGCTGCTTCTATGAAAAAAATCTGCCCCCAAAATCTATCAATCTTCACCCCTGCCCCACCCCCAACTCCCAAACAACTAAAAATTCTTTTCTGTGTTCCTGGAATGAACTTCAGATGAGTCAGTATTCATCCTGGGACCAGCTTAGCTTACTGATGACCCTAGCTGTTACTAATATTGCAGGTTTTAAAGCTGACTACTACACTTTTGCACATTGCTAGTACAGATTTGAGTATCTATTGTGGATGGATTTGTATGCTTCACTTGCAAGAGAGAATTAAGAACTTATTTATTGTTATAAGAGAGTGATTTTTACTGATTTGAAGCAGTTTGGACAGTAAAATGTGACTTCTAACAAGATTTGATGGCAAGGTACACTGGGTTATTTACTGCATGGAGGTTTGGCAGGTACAGCCCCCTCCTATGCAAGGACTTGATAGACATGGGGGTCACGGAAACGACTGTATTGATCAGTAGTTTATATTTTGTCTGCCTTGGCACCCAGCTGTCTGGACTCTCTCAGTCTACCTTAGTCTATGTTTACCTTCAACTAATTATAATGACCCTGGGTCACACTTGACTTAGGGTATAAACAGAGCCCTTCCAGAAAGCTAAATTTGAGCCATTCCTCCTTGGAGCAGCAGGTTTGCTGTTAGAGACTTTGCTTGGACTGAGACACCATCTGAGGACAATTCCTGGGATTGAGTGATTCCTCACACCCTCTTTTGGTGAGTTTCCTCTCTTTTGGGTACCCCTGGGTGTGAGATTCTTCTCCCTTGCATGTGTGAGTTCGTACACATTCGGATATCTTTTCTTAGGGTATTCCTTTATGTTTAGAGATTTTGCTGTGCAGTAATATATTCCCAACTAACATATTAACTTATTTGTTCTTGGAGCGCCAGGTGATTCCAATGGAACAAATCCACATTTTTCTGAAAATGACTGCTGTCTGATTTTGTGGGTGCCACCATAACAGGAGGACAGTGTGGGAAAAAGCTGTCATGAAACCATCCCATTTAAAAGGATTACGTATACATTATCTTAAATATAGTCTTACTGAAGCTTCAGGGTGTTGGCATGCTATTAGTTACTGAGGATCTTTTGTGGCAAGGAATCTCACAGCTTCTTGGGAGTATCCTTGGCAGATGTCTCTGTTGAAAGAGAGTTTCCGTTGTGCAGCCAGCCATCATGCAGGAGAGCTCAGAGGGCTCTTGAGCTGCCCATTATTTATGTGTGTAAGATGATTGACTTAGAGTTGCATACTTTGAACATATGGCTCAGGTTAGCCTTTGGCTACTGTACTGTTATATTTCCCTTGGATCTATATTGAGCAGAAAGTAATCATCACACTCAGAGGCATCACTATTGCATTGTTACCTCAGAACCAGGGTACAGGAGTTATGAAGCATGCTGTCATATTATCACATATAGTCCAGTAACACTTGAGCACTTATGTTTTAATACATTCTCTCTTATGAAGATAGACTGAGAGAGCTGGGGTTCTGCCTGAAGTAGGGGACAGCCAGGGGGACCTTATAGTGACCTTTCCATACCTGAAAGGAGCTTACAAGAAGGCTGAGGAAAAATTATTCTGTGAATAGAACATGAAATGAGAGGATGAGACATAAGGATTTTAAATTAGAAAAGAGTAGATTTAGGTTGAGCATTAGGAAAAGATGTTTTAATATGAGAGTGATAGATCCCTAGAACAGGTTGCCTAGAAAGGTACTAGAGACCTAATCCCAAGAATCATAGAATCACTTAGGTTGGAAAAAAACCTTTAAGATCAAGTCCAATCAACCAGCGTAACTGGTCCCTACACCCGTATCTACATGACTTTTGAACACATCCACGGATGGTGATTCAATGACATCCCTGGTAGCCTGTTCCAGTGTCTGATGACCCTTTCAACTAACAAGCTTTTCCTCATGTCTAATCTAAACTTCCCTTGTAAGTCATACTTTGAGTTACACATAAGTGTTTTCAGTTCTTTAAATATCACAGTATCACAGTAATGATAAGGTTGGAAAAGACCTTAAAGATCATCCAGTCCAACCTAAATCCAAATAAACCCAGTAATCCTAACATCTAACATCTAGATCATGCCACTCAGCACCTCATCCAGCCTAACCTTGAATACTTCCAGGGACGGCGACTCAACCACCTCTGTGGGCAGCCCATTGCAAAACCGGATCACTCTTTCAGTGAAAATTTTTTTCCTAATGTCAAGTCTAAAGCTTCCCTGATGGAGCTTAAGACCATGACACCTTGTCTTGTCTCCAGTGGGCAGGGAGAAAAGACGATCCCCTGTTTGACTACAACCACCTTTTAGATAGTTATAGACAGCGATAAGGTCACCCCTGAGCCTCCTCTTTTCCAGGCTAAACAAACCCAGCTCCCTCAGCCTCTCCTCATAGGGCTTATCTTCCAGCCCCTTAACCAATCGAGTTGCCCTTCTTTGGACTCGTTCCAGCACCTCAATATCCCTCTTAAACTGAGGGGCCCAGAACTGAACACAATACTCCAGGTGTGGTCTAACCAGTGCTGAAAAATGAAATATGAACAAAGTTATACAGAACAGCATACTTAAGTGCAATGCTTCCATTTAATCATGTTCCACACTTGGTTTTTCTGTATAGTACCAGCTTCCAAAAGGAATGTCATTGAAAAGTTTAAAATGACACAACGTCAGCCAGTCTTGATTGTGGTCTGAGCAATCTGTTCTATTTAGAGATGCCTCTGCTGTTGTAGGGTAGTTATACCAGATGACCTTCAGAGGTCTCTTCCAACTCAGTACATTCCATGATGCTATTATTCTTGTCAAAAGGAAGCAAAGCCATCATACCTATTACAGCAACCTCACAACTTTACCAAACCTCTTTCATAAATTTTTGCCACAGATAACATAACCTAAGAGTTTGATCAAGCTGAGAATAATATAAATAGGCAATTAAGTATATATCCTTCCACTTCTGAACTTGACATGGATGGACTTGCATGTTTTGTAGCTTACAGTCCCTGATGCAGAGCTGGCTACAGTTTTTTGATAGAACCAAGTTTTGTGACGAGACAATGATGTTATAGGCTCAAGAGATGTGACAGGAAATCCTAAAGACTTCAGGTGCAGTAGGGAGTACTTATCTCACCAAGATAGCAGGAAAATACAAATTCTGATGTTGGGTTCCTAAAAGCAAAAGTATCCAAAAATTATGATTGCTTTTGAAAAGTAGCCCTCTGTTGTCCACTGCATCAATAAAGTTTACATGTGGTACTACGAATGCTTGACACCATGGTCAAGTTTATAAACACTGTTTTTATCATCACTATTGGATGGAATTTATGCAAATAAATAAAATCAACATGATAGGTCTTATGACTACCTATTTTTTTCATTATTATTTTCTCTGTTTTACTTTTTCTGATGTCTTTTAGAAAACTAGTTTATTTAAAAAGTATTTTTCTTTTAGTCCTTTGTCCTTAGTATGTTGAAGCTTATAACAATTCAGTCTCTCTTATTCCTGTTTTCCTCATCTTTTGTACTAATAAATTTTCCTCAGGAATGAAGCTTTAATATCTTTTAATGATGTATCATTTACAGTGGAGTGCTCTGGTTGTAGCATATCCACTTCTGGTTTAATTCGACTGCTACTCTTCTAGGTTCCTTTAATCTTTTAAAATATATCCTGCCATTCTCTATTTTCCCCTTGCATTATTTCTATCTGGTTTCTAATTTTCATGGGACTTGAAGAGCTGGCCCACTTTTAATCATCTTTGGCTTTAGAGAGCTTGTATCCTAGCTCACAGATAATAAATGCTAGTAAAAACCATCATACATGCTCAGTAAACTCAGCTATTTGTATTTCCACAGAACAAAAGGAAAAAGAAACATACATCATGAATGAAGGAGAGTTTCTTTACAATAAAAGAGAGTTTGAATTAATTGAATTATTTATTCTGTAGCCCACTTGTGTCTTCCCTAACATAAACTTTGTCATGTTTAGGGCAGGAAAGTAGTCAAATGCTATAACATTAGTGAGTTTCTCCATATTTTTTAATGTGCTTTGAGCACTGTTTATGCTAATCTACCAAGTGTCTGTTGATCATGATCTTCATTTTCTTAAGAACATCCAGAGTCATACTTTTTTGTCTCTTTCATGATCAAGATAAATCATATGCTGCCTGCCATCTTCATTATCATCATAAAGAATGAGAGATTAAAAGCTAGAAGGCTAGCGAAAGAGTGCAGCATGCAGTTGAGACATAAGTGTCCTGGAAAACTAACTAACCATGTGAATGCTGCAGGGATTTTTTTGGCCGTATTTCCGTCTCTCTCCAGTCTTTTTTTTATATTTTTTTCTTTCATTGACTTAGCTTAGGTAGCAGCATTGTACTGCTAAGCAAGTGATTAGATTATGACAGACAGAATGTTAGTTTGTTTTACACCATTGTGTTTTTTAAGCAAGGTTCTGGAAAAGGGGAAATACAAATGGGTTTTAAGTTCTCACTCTTCCAAATTAAAGTTCTCAGTGATCTAGGTGGAAAAAATTGTTCATTCATACTTTTTCTAAAGTACTGATGGTTTACTTTGCAAATGGAATGGGGCTGACTAAATAAGGTTTAATGTTATTCGAGCAGTGGGAAACATAAATCTACACATTCCTTTAACATAGTTAACGATCAACTCCTTATGTTCAGTTGAAGCTAATTTACTCTATCCTTGTAAGATTTTAAAGGCAGTATAAGCAAGCCTTAATACATATTGTGGTACTTCTTTTAAAATTAATCTGTTTTAAAAATAAAAACATTTTTACAAATATTTAAATATTATTTAGTGTAAAATATTATGAGATAGAGCTCTAGACCTTTTGCTTTCTTAATTATTGATACAAATATAAATTACTGAATTAAAACGGGCAAATATGAAGACCTATATATTCTTTGGTCTGTGAATTCAAGCTATCCCATTAAGCTCAGGATTTCACTGCATTTTTATACAAAGATGCAGTGTCATTTAGTTTATGTAGGAATAAGCATTATTTAGGAATAAACACTTTCTAGGAGAATAAAAAGGAAAGGAAGGTGCTGTACATAAAGGGAATTGAAGCAGAGTTCATAGAATAATTGAATGGTTTAAAATTAAGAGACCTCCGAGAAAATCTTGTTCCAACACCCCTGCCAGGGGTAGGGACACCTGTTGCTAGACTAGATTGCCAGAGCCCCATCCAACCTGACCTTAAACACTTCCAGCAAGGGGGCATCTATAACCAATAAGGGCAGCCTGTTCTAGTGCCTTGCCACTGTCAAAGGAATTTCTTCCTAAAATCTAATCTAAATCTACTTTCTTCTTACTCAAAAGTGTTCTGCTTTGTATACTCACTAAATTCCATTGTAAAAAATCTCTCTCCAGTTTTCCTGTAGGTTCCCCTTAGGTTCTGAAAAGCTGCTATTAAGGTCCTTACACAGGGAACTCCAGAACTTAATGCAGTACTGGAGGTGAGATCTTGCAAGACAGGGAGAATCACTTCATAGAATCATAGAATCATAGAATTACTATGGATTGGA
>VXBP01002485.1:0-26303 GCA_013400115.1 Rhinopomastus cyanomelas
CAGCCCTGCCTGCTCGCCCTGCCTGTGCAAACTGCTGTTCAAACTGCCTCACTATGATCCTGTTAGCCTACTCCTGTTCGCCGTGCTCTGGAGTCGCCGTGCTCTCCTGGAGGCTCTTACCCTTAAATACTGGAAGGAGAGTCGTGCCGAGACTCCTCCCTTCCGGCCGCTGCAAAGCTCCTCGGGAAATGAAGGCACTTCGGTGCTGCCACGCAGATTGAATGTGGCGCCAAGACTCCTCCCTTCCGGCCGCTGCTTTTTGTATAATCCATTATCAAATTGAAAAAAAAGAGTAATAAACCAGTTTTTGTGTACCAGGTAACAACATATGAAATTAGACTAATAAAAAGTCTTCTTCTCTGCAGACGTTTAAAACCTGCCTAGGTAAGTTCCTGTGTGATTTGATCTAGGTGATCCTGCTCTGGCAGGGGGATTAGACTACATGATCTTTCAAGGTCCCTTCCAATCCCTAATGATTGTATGACTTATGAAAATATATTTAAGGATTATATTTTTCATTCAATTGGTAGTTGAAGGAAAAGTTTATACTTTCAGGTTCTTGTATTTTAATGGCACTTTGTAAACAGATGTCAAATTGGGTGCCCTGTAATGGAGACTTTATCGCAGTACAACTGCTTAATCTCTTCTCAAAAGTAAGAAGTGATAGGACAAGAGGATATGGCCTCTTGCACCAGGGCAAGTTTAGGTTAAACATTGGGAAAAACTTCTGTATCGAAAGGGTCATCAGGCACTGGAACAGGCTGCCTAAAGTGGTGGTTAATTGTGATCTCTGAACAGGCTTAAAAGAAATGTAGAAAAAGTGCTTAAGGATATGGCTTAACAATGGGTTTTGTAGAGTTGGACTTAATGATCTTAAAGGTCTATTACAACCTAAACCATTTTATGATTCTGATTCTATACTTATCTCTGCTGAGACCCATTTTGAACTATTGAATCCACTTCTGGAACCCTCAACACAAGAAAGACTTATACTTATTAGAATGCATCCAGACAAGAGCCACAAAAATCATCAGAGGGCTGGAACCTGTCTTCTATGAAGACAGATTGAGAAAGTTGGAGTTGTTCAGCCTGGAGAAGAGAAGACTCCAGGGAGAACTTACTGCAGCCCTTCAATATTTAAAGGAACTTATAATATGGTTGGCAACAAAATTTTAGCAAGACCTGTTGCAACAGGATCAAAAGTAAAAGATCATTAGTCTAAAAACTAATGAAGGATAGATTTAAACTAGCTATGAGGAAGATATCTTTTACAATGAAGGTGGTGAAACACTGGAACAAGTTGCCCAGGTAGACAGTGGAGGGCTCATCTCTGGAGACATTCAAGGTCAGAGTGTACAGGGCACTACGTAACCTGTTGTAGAAATCATCTCTGCTCACAGCAAGAGTTGGATAAGATGATCTTTAAGGTTCTCTTCCAACCCAAATCATTCTACCAATATATGTCACAGAATTATCAAGCCCAACCATCAACCCAGTGCCACCACACCTACTACAGCATGTTCCCAAGCTCCAGATCAAAAAGTTTTTCAAAATTTCCAGGGATGGTGACTCCACTACTTGCCTGGACAGCCTCTTGCAATGGAAGACTAAATAATAAGGATAGGTAATATAGAAATACATTAAGCTCATTTTTGTAGTCACTATGTTCATACTGGAATGTATACCTCTGTTTGGTATATATGCAAAGTTGTAAGACCTTAGAGGATTATTTACTGAAGATAAAAATTACCTCAAATTACCTTTTTATTTGGCTACTACTTTGCTGATGTCCTATTGATTGACTGATGTGATTTGATCCAATAAAGGGTCTGGTAAATGAAGATAGGAGCTGAAATGGCACCTGTGAGAATGTTCAAGAAATTAGAAGGAAATTCTTCATAGTTTCAGGCACAAAACTCAGCCAATCAGTGCCCATGTAAATAAGTATATTTGGGTGGAGAAACATGTTTTTTCTAGCTTTTGAGTTGAGTTTTCATTTGCTTCAGGGTTTTGTTTCTTCGTTTGTTTGCATTGGGAATCTCACATTTTTGTTTGGGAATGGGGAAAGAAGAGCCTCACCACAGCCACCTCAGATCTGAAGAAGTGTCTGTTACCTACCAGCCCTTACTTTGGAAAGTAATCAAAGGCAGCAGTTAACTTAGGTGGTCCTAAGCTGGCATGGAGAGAGAGCTGTCAGGGCAGAAGCACCAAAGACTTCTTAAAGACAAGGTGCTACTGTGAGAAACCTGGGGTTGGAAACCAGTTTTCTAGAGCCTTGTCTGCAGGAACAACCTCTGCCATGGATAGAGACAGAATTTTAAGGACTTTGCAAAGAAAAGGAGGCACATGCTGCCACTTGAAGCTGTTTCGGTACGTCTTCACAATGAACATCTTTACAGGGCTGGGAGTTTAGACGGAATAGATTTGATACTTTTGTCTGTAGGTTTCTTTCTGACTATGAGGAAAACATGCTAAAGTAGTAGTGGAGTCTCTTCTTGCTCAGAAGCCAAAACAAATAGCAATGCATGAAACATGTAAAAAAGCTTTCCTTTAAAAGAAATTCAGAAAATACTACTGGTTATAGAACATCTAATTGTTTTGTATTAAAACTAAGATTTTTGTAGCATTCTTTTAGGTCTTCCGTTTTCTTGAAATTTGTTATGCCAATCACCAGCCACTATGACATCACAAGCTTAATTCAAAGCAGTGATCTCTTCAGTATTTGAAATGCTTGGATTGTACCAATTATTCAGACTGCTAAGTGAAAGTAAAAATGTCATTTTAGCCCTCTGTAATCCCATAATGTCTAAAGGTTCATGAATTACACATGGACTAGTTAAAAAGAGAGAAACTAGACTTTGACTAAAAGACAGAGTGATTTAATATTTCTGATTATTTAAGGCCTTGTATTTGAATTTACTTTCCATTTAAAGCTTTCCTATATTTATTGCAATATGTAAGCAAATAGTGTGTGTTTAATGCTTTACAAATATTAATCTGTAAAGGCAAGGATCCACATCTTATGTTTTCTGCCCTGTCAACCAAGCTGAGAAATGTAGGCACCAGATCTTGTGACTAACCCCCAAAATTTTCCTGATTTGTTTTTTAATCCAATTCATTATATTCTCCTCAAATGGCTTGGCTGAATACTTCAGAAATAAGGTTGTGTTTTATTTTCTGGTTTTGATAATGAAGGTAGAAGAAAACAGCCTTAGTCCAAGACATCTGTAGAAAACTGGTGCTATAGGCTCATGAAGAACTACAGGGTCACTTCTTGTTCAAAGATTTTTATAAAACAAGAAAGAGGAAGGATTGGGGTTTTTTTTATTATATATTCCCTGTAACCAGTGCCCATTTACAACTATAAGTAAGCTTGTAATTATAGTGACAGCAATAAAAGCCATTCAGTATTTGCCCATCATTTTAACTAATCAGCAAATGTTCAGCATCAATTTTCATATTCACTTATAGACCATATACAACTTTAAAAAAAGAATGTCTCTTTCCTTGCATGTGTTTGAAAATCCTTTTTGTGCTACCTTTCCAAGTCTACTTCTTCAGGCTTTTTTTTTTTATTTCTTCTTAATCTTCTTTGGAGACAGAACAGAAGGATATGAGGACAGTCTTTTGTTAGGTTGTTAGTCACACCCAGCTGATTTTCTTCTCTGTTCAAGGTCAGACATTTGGTAAACTATTATCTTTTTAAAAACATTCACCTATAAAAGAGAACAAACATTTGCTGCTCAGATGTCTCTGACGGCAGGAGTCACGACTAAAAATGCAGTTTCTCTATTCAGAATGATTATCCTTAATGATTTCTTGAAATCACTTTCAAATATCTTGAGAAAAATGAAAATCTCAGTTCAATGTTAAAATGAATTTGTTCTGGCTTATAACAACAGGTACTGTATTAGTTTATATAAAAGTATGTTATTCCTTCAAATCAGAATTTCCACTCTTACTTTTTAAAGATAGTTGTTAAGGACTGGCAACTGAGACATAGACACATTATTTTCAGTAAACATTTTTAGCTTTATTGATGCTATTAAGTGATAATGAAATAAAGACTTAGCTATGATGACAGCATAAGTATGATGTGTGTTAGGAAGAGACATTTACCTTATTCTTAAAACCTCAGCAAGGATAGATCCATATGAAATGCAAATTCACGTGTTAAATCCTGAGCATATTTAAAGAGGTCAAATATCAGGCATCATACAGAGCATGTTGTATGTGTGTTAATCAGAAAAGTGATAGGAAATATTGAGGTTAAACATGAGAAGTATTGATACAAACATTTCTTAGAAAATAAACCCTGAGGAGAAATGCTCAAAAATATCACTATGTAAGCGTATTTTGTGAGTTTGCAATGCAATATAACACAAAGAACCAGAAAAAAGGGACATGTTTAGATTTCTTGCTTCAGAATTGAACCCAAAGATTTTCAGAAGATATGTGAGAATTTTTTCGTTTATATTGGGTCAGTGCAGTGTTGTACTGTAAATGCCAGGGAAGCAGATAATAGCACAAGGTGATTGTGATCCAAAAGCCTGTGTAGGCCAGGGGAAAGATGTTTCAGCTGCATTCATTACTCTTTGTTGCAGCTGTTTCAGTTTTATCAGATTACAGTGACCTGATATAAATAATCAGATTTATGGATTTTTTCAACACATGCCCTCAACCCTATGAGTGGTTTCCATCACCACTACACGATATTTTACTAGAAAATATTGAAAAAAGTAAAAAATTTAAAAAAACTTTTAAAACATTATGCTGAGTCTTTTGAGATTTGGTAATTGTAAATATTATAATTAATGACTAGCAAAAGAGTGAAAATGATCTATATGTAAACAGCAAACATATGAAAAGTTTATGAAAAAAGAACTGACATGCCTGTACTGAGGAAAGGAAGAAATTAAAATTAATTTCAGGGATGCAAATGAAAAAAACTCTATGACTGTAATTTTGCAAACAAATTGGTAAGAAACTATTTTATAAAACATTGCATTTGGCAATAAATCCAGACAACAGGTAGAATCAGACTCCTCTCTATTGTACTGTTTAATGACTTTTTGCTTTTTGAATTAATTCTTCATCCTTTGCTACTTTGCTCCTTTTCCTTAAATAGTATGATGCTACATTCTACGATACACCTTTTGTCACATAAAGTCCAAGAACAGAGTTTTCAGGTAAGCTTCTATGAGCAAGCAAGATAGAAACAAAATGACACTGAAGATCAAAAGATATGAAAACATGTTGGGCTAACAGAGTGGCACCTTTCTGTGTTTAAGCAAAGCAGTAAAAAATTAGGCACAATCTGTGTGCTCTTAACATGCAAACTGTAAGCAACATCTGCAATTATAAAGTGTATAATTTAGGCTTGGGGATTATAATTTATAGTGTGATATTTTATCATTTTCAGCATAAGAACAGAAAAGGGCTCTGTTCTGATGAGCTGTTTACTCAAGTCTATGGAAACAATTTTACTGAGCTGTATGGTTAACAAATTTAGTAGACGCAACTATTACGTAACTAATTAAAGCATACTGATGCACACTTGAAGCACTAAATTAAATCCAATGCCAATGCCTCTTTTGCTAACAATATACTTGAAACAATATGGGATGGTGATGTATTTCTTGTTCTTTGGTGATTATTAGTGGTAAAACTAATGCCACTGAAAAAGTGGCATTATGGTAAAACAATGTATTTTATTTTTAAAAACAGATGGGGAAAAACCCCTGCAAATTGTTTCTGTATGTATTAGTGCTGTGTAATAACATCTCGTGCTAAGCACAGAAAACCTTGTATTTATCAAAAACACAGAAGTTGAATTTAACTCTCCATTTAAACAGAAAAGCACAGTAAATTATTTTCAGATTGCATGGAAGAGCTGAGTCAGAATTGACTTGAAGCCACGGGGTACTTTTGGGAATGAGTAGAAGGACAGCAATACAGAGGGTTATTCTGAATATTTTAATCTAGGAATTTAAATCAGGTATTTCCCATGGCAGCTGTGTGAATTTCACTAGTATTTATGTTGACCTCTTAATTGTTATAAAAACATGTATTTTGGTACAATTACCATTAACCTGTAAGCAATAACCTTTTACGTGTTTAAAGTGGTTGCAGTGCTTGTTATTATAGCCCACTTTCAAAGCTGTTCATTTAGTATGCTGTGTTTTTAACACAAATGTAATCCACTCTGCATTTCCCATTTAAAATGCATAAGGCAAAGTGCATCATAACAGGATGTAACTAAGTATTAATCAAATTAGCACAACACTTCAAAGGCCCTGGCTTTTTACTAGACTACTGTTAGACCACAATTCATGATGGAAAGAAGCAGCGTAATGAAAGGTTTTTCAAGCAAGCTGTTTATTTTCTTTCCAGAAAGATATATTGTGGGTTAATTTTCATGATGGGAAAAAATGTGGAGGAAAAATAACAGTAAGCATTGGACTAAAGTATAATAAATGGAATTTAAAATACTGCTATGGCTTTGCTATTGACAAACATAAATGTAGTAATTAGTTGATGACACAATAGAGCTCAAATGACCTATTGTTTAATTATTCAAACTTCACTAACCAAACAAAGAAGAGTCAGATTATTCAATATACACATTGTGAAACAGGAACAGCTGGAAAGGTTCTTCCCCATATGTTTAACTTACTACATAAACATGAGACACTTCAGCTAATAATTTTTCACCAATATTCTTCAACACTATTGAGTATATACTATGTTTTCAGTTTATGATAATTTTAAATTATGTTTCAGAATACGAAAGGCCTTGTGGTATATTGACTCCTATGTGCAGTAGTCAAGATGCTTTCAAATCCCACTCTAAGATGCTTTCAGTGGAGAAGTGCAAAACATCAGGAATGCATAAGGGAATGAACAGTGGCTGCACTGCTCTCCTTGTGATGTCAGGTTTTGCTCTAAAATGTGAAAATGGTTTTCCAGCTTGGATGTAAACTCTAATATCATTAGAGTTTTAGCTGAAATGAAAATGTTTTGTGTTAAAGTATGGAATCATATTTTAAATCTATTGCTTTTTATTTGTTTCCATTATTTATTTCTATTTTCTTTATATATGTTTTTAAACTGCAGAGTAATTTGGAATTCGGTCTGAAAGCCAGTGGTGAAACTCTGGTTGACTTCAGCTTCAGTAGCACTGAATCAAGGCATTCATCCAAGTCTTCTGTAAAGTAGAAATAACTTCCTTATTTTCCAAATTCTACCATACAGTCTTTTGCTACTTGTTTACTTATGAAAACCTTTGAGCAAGCAATGTATTAATGTTGTTTTCTAAATAAATGTGTAGCCATTGAACCCATTATTCTTTTCCATTTATTCCCAGTAGATGGAAGCAATAGTGCCTAATCCCTGAGTCTATGTTTTGTGAAAAATGTAAAAGATCTTTATGGCCATATCACTGTTTTCATTACTGAAGTGCATTAGTAAAAGCAAAGTAGGTATAAGCACCTTTTTTTAGAAGCTGAAAAGAGCTGAAATTTATCCTATGGAAAACTGCTTTGACATACTTGATTTGACATGCACATAGACTCTTGCTAGAGAAAATCACAGAGGAAATGTTATCCTAAGTTATGATGGTAATGCTTCCAAAAGAAAGATTGAAGTTGACAGGATAAATCTTTAGGAACCTTTCAATTATGGAAGAACACAGTCAGTGAAAATTCAAAAACAGTACAGTGATTAAAAATATAAAAAATATAAATTATGTCTAAAAGTACATCATAAATCTTCATTCATTTTCCTTATAGAAGGGATCTAGTAGTGGAACCATCTGTTGCTTAAAACCCAATTCACAACATGTCTGAGGAAGAAGCTTAGTATTTCAAAATGCCTTCTGTCCCCTATCAAAAAACAATGGGACTGAGCTAGGACCCTAAAGCGGCTAGATTAGTATCCCTTGATATTTGATGGTTTGCAATGATATTTTTAACAATTATAACTTCAGGATTTTTCTTTTGTTAGTTCATTTCTATTTCCTGTTTGGGAGAATCTAGATTACTGATAAAAATCCCACGCATAGTGACACAGATAAATACAGTCATGTTAAAAATAGCTGTTATTGCTGATAAAAATATGACAAATGCACAGACACATGAAAAAAAAGGCCTTTGCCTGTAAAAATCATGACAAATTTAAGTCAAATTATAGTGTAAGATAACATTACACCTAAAGATCCTGTATCTATAACAATACACAGTTAGTGTTCATATTTAGTTCTGTCATGTGCTGAGTCAGAAATATTTTTTCTGAAAATTACCATCTATCTTCCCATTTAAATTAATCATAAAGGTTCTGTTACTTTTTTTTTTTGTATCATCTCCTCCACAATGTGTTTGTAGAAAATGCCTATATAATAGTATCATGGTGTGGTTGTGAACAACTAGGATGAAATACAGGGCTAAATTTTAACCCACATCAAACAAAACTGTCACAGAATTTGCTGAATAAGAATCAACCAATTAAATAAAGAGAAATTTGAGGTGCAAAGATCAGTAATGGCATTTGGCTAACTCTTCATTGTATAATATTCTTATGTGTTTTCAAGATGAGTTTTAAATGATTTAGATCATTCCATCACATCAATAGAGAGCCTTTCTCATATCTGACAGATCTTGCGTCTAGAGAATATATTTTAATTATAGATTTTCTCATTTTTTTATTTTTACTTCTAGGCTGAATTTTTATTTATTATACCTGTTATTAAAAGAAGTAGTGGAACATTTTTTTGGTAGTAAACAGTGCATATAATTCAAACACAAAAGAGTAACAAATAATGACTTCCAGAAAATTTTGAAAATATATGCTCAGAAAAAATGTAGTAAAAAACCCAGTGAACCTCCAGAGAAATAATACGTTCATGGGAAGATACGTTCACTGAACTGTATCCTAGAGGATGACAATTTCTGTAACAGGGATAGAAGAATCTTACTTCTGTACTTTTTTCAAGCAGGGCAATTCCTCAAGAAAAGGAGAGATCATGGTGCATGATGATAAAATCAAAAGCTTTACACACAGCACAAATTCCACACTTATATGAGATCACATTGCTTGAACTGGCCTATTTGCAATATTGAAGTTCCTCCTGTACCACTGTAACAGGCACAGAAAATATTGAGCTCCTTAACTGCCCTAGATATGATAGAGCTCCAGATAATGAGGAACTCTTACTCTGCTAGAGTTGTGTGGAATAAGATAGAACTCTTACTCTGCTAAGGAAAGAATATTGTATTTAAAGTGACTTATCTCTCTATCACCCTTTAGGCAGCGTAGGTCAGAAGACTCTAAGTACTGCACCACGAGAGGGAATTGTATTGTTTTAATGGAAGGCAGAGACATTTTAAAAATTCATTGTTAAAAAGAATTGTACTGGTAGTGAACAGAATGCTTTTTAGAGAAACGGCCATATGGTGTTGAGAAGAATGGCATTGCGTTTTACTCATATAATTCTCCTTAGTAAATATGACTGTAAGAACTCTCCCCATAGGAATTGTTATAGTGCATCCCAGTGCATCTATACTAATGGGTAACAGGCAGGAGGAATTGGAAGTCATTGTACAACAGAGTGACTGTGACCTAGTCACCATCACTGAAACATGATGGGATGACTTTAATGACTGGAGTGCTGCAACGTGTGGTGCTAAGCTCTTCAGAAAGGATAGGCAAGGAAGGAGAGAAGGTGGAGGTGGTCCCCTGGGAGACACTCCTGAAGAACAAAGGGGTGCAGGAAGAGTGGGAATTCTTCAAGGATATACTCTTAAAGGTGCAAGAGCAGGTGGTTTCCAAGTGCTGCAAGATAAACCACAGAATCACTCTGGTTTGCATGTACCTATATATAAAACCCAGGTAGAAATCCTATTATTTAGATATTTATAGTATCTATCTTTTAAAATAGTAAAACTACGGTTTATGTATGTTTTCCAAAAGCTAAGCTATATCCAGGTTACTTATCAAAGTCACAGAATCACAGAATCACTCTTGCTGGAAAAGACCCCCAGGATCATCAAGTCCAACCATCTACCCTACCTTACAAGTTCACCCCTAAACCAGATCCCTCAACACCTCATCTTTAAACACATCCATGGATGGCAACAGTACCACCTTCCTGGGAAGCCCATTCCAGTTTTTGACCACCATTTCTGTGAAAAAATTCTTCCCAATATCAAGTCTAAACCTACCCTATTGTAACTTGAACCCATTCCCTCTGGTTCTATCACTAGCTGCCTGTGAGGTGCTAATGAGGCAGTGTGATCTAGATTTTCGGGTAGTAAGGTGGATCAACAGGGTAGACGTCAGAGAAGTACTGGTCAATGGGACAGAGTCTAGTTGGAGGCCTGTACCCAGTGAAGTCCCCCAAGGGTTGGCGCTGGGACCAGTCCTATCCAATCTATTCATTAATGACTTGGATGAGAGATTAGGGTGCACCGTCAGCAAGTTTGCTCATGACACAAAGCTGGGTGGTGTCACCAACACCCCAGCACACTGTGCTGCCATTCAGTGAGGCCTGGACAGGCTGGAGAGCTGGGCAGAGAGAAATGTAATGAACTGTACCAAGGGTAAGTGTAGATTCTTGCATCTGGGCAAGAATAACCCCAGGTACCAGTATAGGATGGGAACTGACCTGTTGGAGAGCAGTGTAGGAGAAAAGGACCTGGGGGTCCTGGTGGGCAGCAGGATGACTATGAGCCGGCAGTGTACTCTTGTGGCCAAGAGGGCCAACAGCATCCTGGGGTGGATCAGAAGGAGGGTGGTTAGCAGATCAAGAGAGGTTCTTCTTCCCCTCTACTCTGCTCTGGTGAGACCACACCTAGAGTGTTGTGTCCAGTTGTGGGCTCCTCAGTTAAAGAGGGATGTGGAGCTGCTGGAGAGGGTCCAGCATAGGATAGGGCAATGAGGATGATGAAGGAGGTAAAGCACCTCCCTTGCGAGGAGAGGCTGAGAGAACTGGGTCTCTTGAGCTTGGAGAAGAGGAGACTNGGAGCACTGGAGCAGGCTGCCCAGGGTTGTTGTGGAGTCTGCTTCACTGGAGATGTTCAAGACCTGCCTGGATGTGTTTCTGTGTGACTTGGTCTAGGTGATTGTGCTGTATCAGGGGGATTGGACTAGATGATCTTTCGAGGTCCCTTCCAATCCCTGATGATTCTATGATTCTGTGATTCTGTGATCAGCACCAACGTCTCCACAATGTGCTTTCAGGTAGTTGTAGAGAGTGATGAGGTCTCCTCTCAGCCACCTCTTCTTCAAACTCATGAGCCCCAGCTCTTTCAGTCCTTCCTCATAAGGTTTATTCTCCAGGTCCTTCACCGGCTTAGTTGCCCTCCTCTGCACCTGCACCTATATTGAGGTGCCTAAAACTGGACAAGATGTGGCCTCACCAGTGCTCAATACAGGGGGAGGATAACCTCCCTGCTACTGCTGGCCACACTAGTTCTAATATAAGCCAGGATGCCATTGGCCTTCTTGGCCACCTGGGCACATTGCTGGCTCATATTCATTTTCCTGTCTATTAGAACCCCCAGGTCCATCTTTGCCAGATGGCTCTCCAGCCACACCTTCCTAAGCCTGTAGTGTTGCATGGGGTTGTTGTGGCCCAAGTGCTGGACCTGGCACTTGGCCTTATTGAAGCTCATGCCATTAACACCGGCCTGTTGCTCCAATCTATCCAAGTCTCTCTGAAGGGCCTCTCTACTCTCTGGCAGATGAACACTCTTGCCTAACTCAGCGTCATCTACAAACTTACTAATGATTCACTGTGGCCTTATTGAGATTATCAATAAAGAAGTTAACCAGAGATGGTCCCAACACTGAGCCCTGAGGCACACCACTGGTGACAGGCCACCAGCTGGATGTAACTCCATTAAACACCACTTTTTGGGGGCATTCCATTCAACCAGGGTTTTATCCAGCAGAATGAGTGCTTGTCAAGCCATGAGCAGCCAGCTTATCAAGGAGATTTCTGTGGGGAACCATGTCAAAGGCTTTTTGAAAGTCCAGGTAAACAATATCCACTGCATTTCTCTCATCCAATAGTCAGGTCATCCTGTCATAAGAGGAGATCAGGTTCCTCAGGCAGGTTCATCACCTGCCTTTAATAAACCGATGTTGACTTGGCCTGATCCCCTGTTTGTCCTGTATGTTAAGTGTGATGTCACTTGAGATGATGCGTTGATGACCTTCCCTGGTACAAAGGTCAGACTGACAGGTTTCCCGGATCCTCCTTTCTGCCCTTCTTGTATCTGGGTGTTACATTTGCCACCTTCCCGTCCATTGGGACCTCCCCAGCTAGCCAGAATTTTGAGTAAATGATAGAAAGTGGCTTGGTGAGCACATCTGCCAAGTCTTTCAGCACCCTTGGGTGCAACCCATCTGGCCCCATAGACTTGTTTATTTCTGAGTGGTGTAGCAGGTTACTGAGCTCTTCCTTTCCAACTGTAATGGCCTCATTCTGCTCTCCCTCTCTGTCTCCCAGCTCCTTGTTGTCCAGGGAACACCTAGTTCCACTGCTAAAGACTGAGGCAAAGTAGGCATTGAACACCTCAGCCTTTTCCACATCATCGCTGAATCAAAAATAGGATGGAGATTTTCTTTGGTCCCCCTTTTGTTATGAATGTATTTACAGAAACGTTTTTTGTTATCCTTAACAGCTGTAGCTAAGTTGAGCTCTAGCTGTTCTTTGGCCCTCCTGATTTTCTTTCTGCAAAATTTGACTACATTCTTAAGTTCTTCTTAAGGCTTGCCCCCTTTTCCAGAGGTCATAGACTATTTTTTGTTCTTGAGGTGCAGCCAAAGATACCTGCTCAGCCAAGCTTGTCTCCTTCCCAAGAGAAGGAAAGCCTCTGGTCACAAGAAATACTGCTACAAGTTCAGTATTGGGGCCAATCTTGTTTAGCATCTTTTCCAATGATCTCGATGAGAGGATTGGGTGCACCCTCAGCAAATTTGCAGATAACACTGTTGTTATGACAGGCTTGAGGAAGAGTGGTAGAAGAAAGCCTTGGCAGAAAACGACTAGTGAGTGCTGACTGACAGCCAGCTGAATGTGAGGAACAGTTTTTCCAGGTGGCCAGTAAGGCCAGTGGCATCCTGACCTGCATCATAAATTGTGTGGCTATCAGGACTAGAGAAGTGATCATCCTCCTGTATTTGGCACTGGTTAGGTCATACCTAGAATGCTATGTTCAATATAAGAAGAACATTTTAATTCTGGAGTGAGTCCAAAGAAGGGCAACAAGACTAGTGAAGGTCAAGTCTTATGAGAAGAGTCTGAGGGAATTGTGGTTGTTAAGTAAAGGAGGCTGATGGAAGAACTTAATGCCTTTGCAGCTACCTGAAAATAATTTGTAGAGAGATGGAGGTTTGTCTATTCTCCCAAGTCACTAGTGATAGGACAAGAAGAAATGGCCTCAAGTTTCACTAGGGGAAGTTTAGTTAGATACTGGGGAAAAATTTTCTCACTGGAAGAGTAGTCAAGTAATGGAACAGCCTGCCCAAGGCAGTGGTGGAGTCACCATCCCTGAAGGTGTTAAAAAATTGCATAGATTTGGAAAGATGGTTTTGCGGCCATGTGGTTTTGTAGCCATATGTTGAGTGTTCAACACTTCCAACCTTAATATTAATGTCTATAAATATTTCAAGGGTGGGTGTCAGGGCTCTTCTCAGTGTCTTCTAGCGATAGGGGAAGGGGCAATTGGGTGTAAGTTGGAACATAGGAGGTTCCACATAAATATGAGGAGGAAGTTCTTCACAGCGAGGGTGACAGAGCACTGGAACAGGCTGTCCAGGGTGGTTGTGGAGTCTCCTCCACTGGAGATGTTTAAGACCCACCTGGATGTGTTCCTGTGTGACTTGGTCTAGGTGATTGTGCTGTGTCAGGGGGATTGGACTAGATGATCTTTTGAGGTTCCTTCCAATCCGTAATGATTCTTTGGTTTTATGATAATTCTATGATTCTTTGATTCCAAAAACAAGCAAGTGATGTGCTGAGAATTCCAGTATCTCTCTTAGAAAAGCTCTGTTGTCCAGAAGTCTTTCAATACTTCAGATAGAATCAATCTTTCAGACTCTTGAAATTCATTCACTTGAATCAACTAATTTATTTTGTCAGGGACTTTGTAAGCATTTTAAACAATGTTTAAGATTAAAAGACAGTTTTGTTTCTTATATCTGTTTTCAGTTCCTTCTTAATTAATTTAATTCCTCTCTGAAATAACCTTCAGTAAAATTCTTCAGTCTCTGTTTATGCATTAAAAAAATGCAATTCCAAAGATTTTTTACTATTTCTTTTTTTAATTTATTTTATTATTATACCTAGATTAAATGCAAGCAACCTCATCCCTCCCTAAAGTGATTCTCAAGATATGAGATTTTAGGTCTATAGCTGGCATCATGACTTAGGCATTTGCCTTATATACAGTGTTCACTGTTCTGTTTAAAAATAGCTCAAAAAGGTTTTTCATGAACAAGAGTAGAACTCTCAGGATGTTTTCAAGTCATTACTTAGCATACGCAGTACTCATGCCTGAAATGGCATAATTTATTTTTACACTACAAACCACTCCAATATTAGAGATAGGGATAAATAAACTAATTAAAAATGAAATCCTGTGTGTCATGGAAAAGTTTTTTACCCTAGGCTAGGAAATATTCAGACTTCCGATAACTGTATTTCAAATATTTAGTTTGCCATATAGAAATAGTTTTCTAGTCCAACACTTCTTCAAACCTGAGCTTTGTAAATCTCCATACAAACAAGCCAAATCTAGTTTTTATTTCTAAATAAATGGAAAGAAGATGCATTTTTAATATTTACTCATTTTGTAAGATATTCTCTCATCGCATAAACTGAAAATGGACAATAAATATTGTTTCAAACATCAGTGTATATTCCAATCACACTAAACTTTAAAAAGATTTGATAGAAAGCTATAACTTCACTACATTCTGTTGTTAACTATCCAGAATGTGAGATTTTCAATATTTGCTTGCACAGAAGTGTGATAACTTCTCCTCATCCTAAAAATGTCAAAATGGTATCTGCTTTATTAAATGTAAAGCTTTTCCCAAGGGAATTATCTCTCGTTTTGACATGTCCTTCTGTTTCTATGTATGGTATGAAAGTATTATGAGAAACCATTAAAACAAATCACAGAGTTTTTTAGAGTTCCGTGAATGCAGAGAGAAAAAACTTCCCATTAGACCCAGTTTGTCACTTTAAGGTTCACTGAGTATCAAATTTTATTCTCATCTGTTTTGTGACAGCTGAAAAGCAAATTCTGATCTACTTGATTTGAATTTGACTTTTAGTTATAAAATAAGTGGAAGATGAAATGTAGTCATGAACTGAAGCAATCATTCGACATAGCCAAAAAGTTCTTTTACAGAACTATTTCCCAAATGTCTTGCATTAATAGAAAACAGTCCTTCAGTGAAGAATTTTTCCTTTTCAAACTTGTGTAGCACTTTTTACATCAAAATTTACTATTTTAAAAATGTTACCAGACAAAATTTCAAATTATGTCAAATGGTGTTTGGGTATCTAACCGTTCCAAAGTTCTGCTTTCAGACCTACCTGCATCTAATATTTATATTTAGGTATCTCTGTTGGCTTTTTGTCTTCCAGAAAACACACGCTGCTATCCATATGTTAGTAGCCAGTTGTCAGCCCTGAAGATTTACTAAATGTGGTTACTGTTTGTCACTCTCCTGGCCTGTGTGATGTGAGGTACCTGAGACACATCTAAACAATTTGGTAATTATGGCTAAGAAGGAGCTGTAAAAAAATTCCCTGTACTCTTTCCCTCTTTTTCCAAAGTGTATAATGAAATGTTAGCTATCTTTTACCTGCATTCAGTCACGGTAGAGCAGGACACTACTGATAGTATAAGCAAGATTTTGAAGGCAATTCCCGGAACAGAAGGTTTGGAAATGTCTGATGTTCATCCAAAATGAAATAAATGTCCTTAAACTTTTGGACAGTTTTGTTCATTGTGAATACTTGTGCTTTATTCATCCAGTTAATATCCTACTTAAACAAAATTTAATTAATAAAAAAAGGCTTTAATTACATACATATGTGTACCATTATTATTCTTGGACACATCTTTCTGTATGCAGGAAGGTATAAAGTAAATGAAGATGACATGACCTAATACTATACATAACTCTTTCCTTAGTTCCAAAAATGTGTTTATTGATTTTGTTTTCACCATCTTCAGAATAATACAAACATTCATCTGCTACACCCTTTAGCACTCAGACCATGCAGAAGTATTAGAACCTACCCTAACGGATTCCAGCAAAAATATGGTATTGTATGCTCTATATCTCTTCTTCAGACATAAAAACATATTTCACAGAGCAATCTTAGCAGTGTTAGGATACTTCAGTTGCCATTGGTAACAATAGGGAAGATAATACATTCAGGATGAATTATGTATTAATTGTTTTGTTGAAAAAATTGAGATGAACTTTATTTACGGCTGTGTTTCTCTAAAAGGGTTACAGGGGTTGCTCTTTTATTGTGTGTGCCAGCTTTTCAAATCAATATTTATACATTTTCCCCAATGCTAATGCAACTCTATCCATTTGTTAAAATAAACAATAAAGTCTGACCTATTTACAGTGTTCTATGTATGTTATACCAGCTACTCTATAAACATCACAGTAGAGAATTAACAATACAGATTCAGCAGTATAATTCATCAAATATGTTTTCCAAAAATTAAGGCACTCTTTATGGGCCTTTATGTCCTATGTTCCTTTCATATATGTAACTCTCTGAAATTATGTGGAAGTCTACAAGATAAAGGGATAAAGGACTGTGCAGAATAATTGCTCTTCACAGAAATTTGGAAACGAATCTGAAACTGGAAAAATCTAGAGTTAGGTTCAAGAATCAGGCCAGATTCCCTACAGATAGCCAGGAAAATTAGGCCTTATGAATCCAAATTTATACCTTCTGAAGATGCAATTAATGTCTATGAGAATATATCTTCATTCTAAATAGCTTGATTTCTTAATACTCTTCCCATCACTCCTGAACTTTGACCTTACAGAATCACTGCCTACTGAAAGGGGTGGGTTTTGTAGGCTATGTGGCTCATTCATCTTTAAATCTTTTCTTCAATCTTCTTTCCTTTTTAAAACCAAGACTGCTGACAACTGCACTGAGTGTTATGAGAGTGAGTAGTCTTAATTTATCTTATTAGAATCCGAGCCCTGACCACCAACCTCATTTCACCTCAGACCTTTTCTCCACATTTATTAAAAATGAGTTATGTCCCTCTCAGACAATTTGCATGGAAAAGATATGTCAAGTGCATAAGTCAAATAGATCCTTTATTCAGTACACCCATATCACAGTTTTCACTGTCTCAGAATTTTAAAAATGTATATAATGAGAAATCTGGTTATTGCATAAGTAAGAACAAACTGTGACTACCTGGATTAGGAAACTCCACTTTGTGCAACGTGAATATGCAGGCATAGAACAAAGGTGAACAACCAGTTAACCAATTCTTCTGTTACGTCTTAGTGCAAGATAAGAGAAATTGCACTGACCACAATTAAATCTAAAGCAGATTTCAACTGATGTATTTGAAACTATAGACCTAAGGCTTTAAAATCCATTTCCAGGGCCATATATAGCTTTTCAAATAGGTACATATCTGCCTTATAGGCCATCTATTTAATATATGATTGTCCTTACACAAAGTTTAAAGATGCATTTAAGAAAAAAACCTCACTGTTGATAATTACACCAGTAAAACATATGTAGTCATATCCTTCTCTGTTGAAGTTAATGGAAGGCTCGTTTCAGTATGAAGGTTTGATCTATATTCTGAAAGCATTTTCTTTAAGGAAGATAAAACTGGTGACTGAAACATACTGCCAAAATCTACAAGCAGACATGTAAGGTCAAAACATATCTTTATGACAGCCAAGATGGAGCTTCATACCACCTAATTTTTGTAGCTGCAAGTTGGTCTAAGGTAGTCCATCTTTCTTCTACTGTCACTATAGAAATCAGTATGCTGGGCAGTAGTTAATCTTTCATTATATCAGATTAAAAATTACATGGATAGATTGCTTTTTGGATGATTGAGTCTTCCCCACTGGCTATGAAGTAGCACAAACAGATGTTTTAGTCTGGTCATATTAGTTTAAGATAACTGACACTATTGATGAATCCAGCCCTGATGCTGACATCTTGAATATTGAAAGCTCTGGATCTTTATACATTAGAAGGAATTATTTTGTTACTAAGGATGCAAAACACAGTAACTATTGTTGAACTAAAGATGACTTATCAAACATAAAATATTTCCATCATAATACTCCAAGGCTGTAAGTCTTGATTGATCTTACTTAGGGACCAGTTTCAGTTCTTAAGTGCACATGCAGCTTTTCTTGTAAGCCCTGAAGCACCTGACTGCTGCAGTGCGAGCAGCCCTAATCACAGAATCACAGAGCATTACGGATTCAAAAGGACCTCAAAATATAATCTAGTCCAATTCCCCTGCCAGAGTAGGATCACCTAGACCAAGCTGTACAGGAACATATCCAGGCAGGTTTTAAATGTCTCCAGAGAAGGAGACTTCAACAAGTCCTACAACAGGGCTGTCATTTACAGACCACATTCCTAGTAGACTTGCTTGCACACACAGATGTGATACAATTGGTATTGAAGAAACAATTGTTTACAGGTATTAAAAATCTCCAATCTTCTGATAAACAATATCCACTGATGAGGATTTGATGACAGTCAAATGATTTTGGTACTACCTAGGCACAGATTCCATTATTTTTTCCAGTATAAGAGAATAAAAAAATTGCTTTTTCTTCTTGAATATCAAATATGGATGAACATCAAAGACCATTACCCTCAGGCATAACTACTGCTAAAGAGTCTTTTAATTCTCATTGCTTTAATTGTGTTTACTTTTTAAAAAAAATCTGACATTCAATCTTCATGCTAAAGTTAAATTTAAAGATGCATTTAAGATTAGTTTTTAGGATAGTAAAATGCTTAACATATTTAAACTGGTTGCTGATAAAAATCCCTTCAATATCACTTAGTAGGCACTCTAAACACTTGAAGGGCAGAAGAAGATACAAGTGCTCTCTTACTATACCAACAAGAGGCTGGATGTACTCTAGTTTTGCTGTCCCACATGCTACAGTTGACAAGATCCCTCTGTATTATCTGTTCTGTAAGTGGAGCCCTCACACTTATCATTGCAGGATTTGCTGCTGATACTTTTTCCCATACAGTATTTAAAGAGACTCTTAAGATTTTCTCTTAATCCCCCAAATTAAGTGTGGAATTATACATGATTATTTGTATTAATGACTGATATAGATGCAATAGTAAAAGATAAAGTTATTTGTAATAGTTGCTATTAAAACTGCTTTTTGATTTGCAGTACAGTAACAACTTTATCAGGTTTTACATACTTATATATACTATATATATGCCATCAGTCATTGCAAAAAAAATATGTACATGAGGGGGTTGGAACTGTATGATGGTTCCTTCCAACCCTGAGTGATTCTGATTCCATGGCTTCTCCAGTGAGGTGAGCCTGCTCTGGCAGGAGGATTGAACTAGATGATCTTTCGAGGTCCCTTCCAATCCCTGAAGATTCTATGATTCTATGAGAACGGGAAGAAAATAATCACATTTACATCTAGCAGCCTTCACACTTTAGATTATGTAATCATATAGACTGTGAACAGGGGCACTGTGGACTATAGAATGAATACATTATGGAATGCAAACTATAGAAAATGGAATTATTCGTAGATTATTTAATAATCTCACTTTCAGAAACGTCCTTGATGTACAATTCAATAAGGGTAAATTAAACTGTAAAGCCATCTCTATTATTCAGTACTTTCTGCTGTACTTACAGTCCTCGGTGATCTATTCCAAGCATTGGAATTAACACAGAAAAACAGGTATGTATTTTCCTTCACTTTGTGGGCATGACTTTTTTGATACTATCCTGTTTTTTCCTAAGAATTTTGACATGTTGTCAATACTAAAAGCTACAGGTATAAAAAGAAAAATCACTGCTGAATTATTTAAGTATGTGAACTTTATTACATTGTTTACACAAATGAAGGTCAGTATGATAAGTGAAAATAGGAAATAATTTCCTGTAGATTGACTTAAAATTAACATTGTCCTTATTTTAGATGTAAAAGCAGGCTGTTCTAAAAATTTATTATTTATTTTACATATGTGAAAGGCCTTGCAATCTGCCGTATGTACAGATGAGAAAATGCATGAAGCTGAGCACAGGTGGGTTTTACACTGGAGACAACCAGTGGAAAACCAGCATGTGGCTCCACATGCTGTCTCTCTGCAAGACTCCAGATGTCTGTGCTGTACCACCCCTTCCTTGGGTACCAAAACACCAGCGGGCATGTGGTCACAGCTGTGCGCATGGCAAGTTCCCACAGTGTAGTTGAAGGGTTTGAAGTTAATGTTGATTTGGCACTAACTGTACAGTTATCAAAAGTCCCATAGCTTTTGAAAGTGAAAACATAATCTAGGGTGGATGGCTGTAACTATTCCCTACCTGCCTCTCCATCCTCTTCTGCAGTGGATTGCTAACTCTTGCAGTGGTACAAAGGAGCAGGTGGCAGCTATCTAGTGCCTTTCTATGAAGCCACATGGACACATTTCTCCTGCATGTAGACACCCTAGGGTCTTCTGCCTTTAACAGAGGCACATCTGCTGCTCTCTGCTGCCTATGCTGGAGAGGATGCTAACACTTAAGGAAATCGGAACATACTTGGGACCAAAACATCATCTGACATAAACCATTTGAAGCTCTTTCTAAAATTTTTAGAATCTTTTCTGGATTATCGGAGTCATTTAAAACCATTCTGGGAATAGAAATATTTTTTAAAGTTATTTATATTATAGTTCTGTGATTTTCATGTAAATGCATTGCATGTGTAAGTGCTATGCTGTACCATTTAACTCCTTGCACCTTCTCTGAGGCTTCAATTTCTTGATCAAATTGAATGCTGTATTTCTGTCCTATGTACAGCACTAAACCAAAATAGATTAATGAAATGGAGGAGAAATCTGCTCCATGTGCTTGCAAGTTAGTACTATAAATATAGAAAGACTGCACTTCAGCTAATATATTGAAGTGCTACTTTGCTTTAGATCAGTTTTGGTTTAAATAATTCAAGACAGAAAACAAAGGCCAATTTTAAGTTAGCTCTTCTAATCTTTCAGGTCATGAACTAGCTTTTGTGAAGCTGAACACTGATTTTAGCTTGCTGTGGGTCTGACCTCTAGAAAAGATAGTTGTGAAGACTATATCTCCTTAACTAGCTCCCCAATGCCCAAAGAATGGATCAGTGTGGAGAATCATGTGCTATACCTGAGAAAGAGCAAAAGACGATGTTGGTGTTTCTACATGAATATGAAAGTACCAAACCCTTTTCCTTTCCCCTTCCCTTTCCCCTTCACTTTCCCATTTCCCTTTCCCTTTCCTTTCCTTCACTTTCCTTTCTCCATTGGAGGAATAATTGTAGTTCTTCTCAAATCTCCTAGGAAATTTTTCAGCTATGTAAAGTTGTAACAAGATGTGACATCCAGTCCTAGCTAATCAGTGTTCAACACAGACCTACTACTGCAATGCGGGGGGTGGCACTTCCAATTTGTCTGTGACACTGACCAGGTTTTTAAGAAACAGTGAGTGAAGGGAGAAAATAGCATAAAAATGCTTAATTTTTTATGGAAAAGGTATAACTTTGTAAGAAAGCACTATAATAAATTCCAAAAAAGTATATCTTAATGATACACTTAGAGTAAATCATTTGCCTTGAGAGACAGGAGGTCTCTGGTGACCTGTATGACAGCCACAAGAGACTACCAGACTAGCTACTTTCAGCTAAATGTACTCTCATATTAATATTTTAAAATGCCATAATGCCTCTCTGAAAACCTCAGAGGACAGATACATCAATTTGCGAGGTCTTCACTCCAGGAAATAGAAACACGGATAATCTGCCATTAAAAGAAATAGTTCATTATGTCTGCTTCTTGGGAGCACATAAACTATGTCCCTCACATACTTATGTTGCAAATCCTCACTTTAATGTGAAGGGAAACACCATGCCCCAGAGCTTTATTGTCCAACTGTTTATTAGTACAAAAAGGTTTGTTGTGGTATGAAATCTTAAGCTTGTTGCAGTAATCAATCAGCTACAAAGAGTCTCTTCCCTGAGCCAAAGTCATTACAAATAAATCAATTAAACATAAAGTTTCTGTTTTCAGGAGGATCACAATACAGAAAGCCAGCAGTGCATCATAGTTAAAAAAAGGGATTTTACTAGGTTGGGGGGCTTCTAATGCAAGACCCTCTTTCATGGTTTTGTTTTGTTAGTGCAAAGAGTATTTTTTTATTCCAGTTAAATCCCAAGTATTACTCTTTTAAATGCCAATTTCAGCAAGAGAAATTTATATATTTATGAGAAAAAATAAAGACTACTACTTAACATTTCTCTAGATAAAGAAAGAAATTAAAAAATAATTTGCATTGTTTGAGCCATTAAGCACACAAAATCCGAGTGGAATTCTGCATAATGGAATGTGTGTATGAAAATTGTTTTTATTTTATTGGTTTGTCTCTAAGAGAGATACCATATTAGATATTAAGACATATATGGAATTTTTAAACTTGCCTTAGTATTGTTTCAATACGTTCCTAAGATGTCCTATAGTACTAAACAAATGCCAACAATGTTGTCATCAAAATAAATTATTATATTCTCTTCTAATCCATTCTACTATAATCAATTTACCAGTTTCTTAGTATTGTTGTGTTTAGTCAGTGGGTAAGCTGGCTACTCATTATAATATGTTGTTTAGCTGAGTTTTCACTTAGTTTCCTGGAAAGGAATGTTCACATGACTCTTTAAAAATATGGCTTTTTCAATCTCAAAGAAGTGTTTTTGTCTTGATATGTGAGTTGATGTTCTGATGCTGGGATCTGCAACGTTCTTACATTCAAAATGATATGTTCATATACCAAGTGCTTATTGCAAAAGACTTCTGACATATATTTTACGTGTCACTGCTCTGGTGAAGAAGACAAAAATTAAAAGATTTTTTTAAGTGAAATAAAAATGCTTCCTCTATGCACATTGGAAGCTATGTTTTAAAGGAGGCAGAGAAATACAACAGAGAAAAGATAGCCTTTGCTGGAAACACTCCCCTGAATAACTACAGCTGCTTGTCATTTCTGGCACACAACTGTACCGTGAACAAAGCAAATCCGTGTTCATACATGGCTGCTGACCATATCTCAGTGTGTTTTAGTACGTGACGTGAGATTTTCTAGATAGACCCCCAAAGCTGTGATTGGTAGCAGTGATGAGGATTGCAACAGAATGGTAATCCAAGAATCAGGCTGAAGGTTTGCTGAACTTTGTGTCTAAATAAATCAAACAATTTGATTTGATTTTTTCTTACTGATTAAACAAAATTTTGACAATTTTCCCCTTGAACATATTTAAAACAAACAATTTCTTTTGGTTCAGCTTAAATAAAATGGGCATGCTGCACAATGCCAAACATTTTTCCCTTCTTCTTTAGTCCTGATGGAGGAGCATCAAAAGAAAATCCATTTATTTCTAATGATGAAGCTCATAATTCTTGTAGAGATCAATACTGAGATCCATAGTAGTGCAACTGTGGTGGAGTGGAGAGCTGGCTTGAGCCAGAAAATAATGTCTGGATGGGTGGATATGTATCTCCAGTAGACTTTCCCAGCAGAGGATCATATTCACGCCCTGATATCTCAAATGTTGGGCCAAGATCTCCGGAGTGGTTGAGGAATTTCCATCCTTAAAGATTTTAAGACAAGATTAGATTAAAGCCTAAATAACCTGATCTGAAATCGATATTGACCTTGCTTTAGGGAGGTGGTGGGACATACATCCTCCAAGGGCAATTCCAGAAGTTTTGAATATTTTGTGGTTCCAGGTTCAAACAATGCCCACAAAGAAAACCAGGGGTATTCCGGGGATTCCTACACAGAGTGCCTGCCTGAATTTCTTCTTTTGAGAATGCCGCTTTACCATTCTTGGCAAAACAGTACAGTCTACTGTGGATTAAAAGATTGCTATCAGCATAGTCAATAAATTAATGATTTTTACAGTGAAGAAGCATCTAAATAAAGATGTAAGAATTGTTTAAAACATATATACCAAGTAAAGAGCAAAAAATAGTTATCTGCAGCTATCAAGTGGAAAGAGAATAATGGTACATCTGTGTGAAAGAAACCAGTGTCAGCAAAATTATCTTCCCTTTTTTTAAAAAAAAAAAAAACCAGTTAAAACCCTTTAGTAATATCCTCCGGTTCCTAGATACATAATGCACTGTGCATATGGTGAAACATCAAAGTGCTCTTCCAGACCCACAAAAGAAACAAAGGTACAGAAAACTTACTATAACACTAATACTTCCAGAGGAGTGGAATTAATTCTGTTGCTCTGTTCAGGTAAGTATGAAGCATTCAGCTACACTTGCTTTTCAGCTACCAGATGGTCCTTCTAAGAGAGAAAAGATATCCTGTATGAATTGATAGCGTACTTACTCTATTTGCTTCCCTCTCTGAGGCAAAATTGTGTCAGAACCTCTAATTGTTACAAAACACCTGCTCTGATGATAAACAAAACAGGTTAGAGATAGAAGTCTTGTGATCATGTTAGAATTCATGTTCAACATGCTGTATCTAAATGCTCTGCGGGTGCATCGCTTTTGGAATGTTGGATCTCCTGACCTGATCACTAGAAAAGATAATCTCTGTGCAACCAAGTGGTAGTACAGCATTTTATTAACAAATACAGGATACTATTTACCTTCCTGAGCCAGGTATTATATTTATTATTTGGAAGCATTTTATTTGTACCCATACACTGTACTTAACTGTCATTTTTTTTTTGAGATAACAAATGTTCTCCTGTATTCAAGGTTCTGAAGCATATACTTCAATCATGTGTATGAGCTAAGACTCGATTTCTAAAGTAGATGTTTATTTCTTAAAAATCACTTTGACATTGCTGACGAAGAATTGCTGATTGTCTCAGAACACTCTGAAAATTGCCCGGTAGAGTAATGTTAATTTAAACAATTTAAAAGTGGAAATTATTGCCTGTATTAATTGCCATGGCAAATTTCTTTGCTTTGATGTTTTAAGATACACGACAAATGGTATTCTGCTAGGTATACACAATTTAACTTTGGATTGCTAAATGACATAACGTAACATTAAAATAAATAACATTTCTGCTTTTCCAGGTCTTGCCAATGAATATAGTCTCTCTCTAATTTTGCCATATACATTTTACCACATTTGACGACACAGAATATTAAGCAAACTACAGTAAAGGGAAAGCCCTACACTGATCTCTGAAAATTTTGAATGGACCTTGAGCAGATTACTAGTAAAGAAAACCCCCATGCTTAGCTTAGAAATGGTGAAAAACTTCCACAATAGGACTTACTATGACATTCTAGTCATGATTTCTTCCAGATCAGTCACATACCCCAGTATCTTACTGCATACAAGAGAGTCTTTAAATCTCTCATTCGTTATTTCAAGATGTTTCTGTCTTTAGCCTTTTAATTCTGACACTGCTTTCCCTGCACTTTGTCCATGCATCTCCAAAAAGCATTTAAGTTCTTAGATTGCATGACAGGCAGGAGAGCTAGGGCACTTGCCATGGTGTCTCATGTATCCTAGCACCTGGCTCAAGGCTAGACCATGGCACCAAATGCCACGTCCAATCCTGCCTTGAACAGCTCCAGGGACGGCGACTCCACCACCTCCCTGGGCAGGCCATTCCAGTGGCCAGTGACTCTCTCAGTGAAGAACTTTCTCCTCACCTCAAGCCGAAATTTCCCCTGGCGCAGCTTGAGGCTGTGTCCTCTTGTTCTGGTGCTGGCTGCCTGAGAGAAGAGAGCAACCTCCTCCTGGCCACAACCACCCCTCAGGTAGTTGTAGGCAGCAAGAAGGTCTCCCCTGAGCCTCCTCTTCTCAAGTATAAACAATCCCAGCTCCCTCAGCCTCTCCTCGTAAGGCTTGTGGTCAAGGCCTCTCACCAGCCTTGTTGCCCTTCTCTGGACACGCTCAAGAACCTCAATGTCCTTCCTAAATTGAGGGGCCCAGAACTGGACACAGTACTCAAGGTGCGGCCTAACCAGTGTAGAGTACAGGGGCAGAATGACCTCC
>VXBP01002485.1:26858-37440 GCA_013400115.1 Rhinopomastus cyanomelas
CTTGAACATGTCCAGAGAAGCCCTTCCCTCCTTCCTAAGGCGATACACCCTCTTTTTTTTCCCTAATTCCTTCAGGAGCTGTTTACTCATCCAGGCTGGTCACCTTCCCCGCCGACTCGTCTTTCGGCACATGGGAACTGCCAGTTCTTGTGCCTTCAAGAGCTCCTGTTTAAAGTGGGTCCAACCATCCTGGACCCCTTTGTTCTTAAGGACTGCTGCCCAGGGGACTTTGCTAATAAGTTTTTTGAACAAATTGAAGTTTGCCCTCCGGAATTCCAATGTGAGGGTTCTGTTATTGTTCCTCCCTATCTCCCTGCATATTGAAAACTCCACTATCTCATGGTCACTACATCCCAGGCGGCCTCCGACAGTCACATCTCCCACCAGCCCTTCTCTATTGGAGAACAGCAGGTCGAGCAGAGCCTGACCCTAGTAGTTACTAGTGCCTCAATACAGATAAATCCTCTACTTGCAGCCACCAAAATACAGCAATTTGTTATCTGAGAGTTAATTAGAAAGTTCAATTCTTTAGATATTATCTGGATTAGATAAATGTACAACAAGAAAGATCACTAAGGGCCACCACATTGCTATGAAACTATAATGGTAAGGAATAAAGAGTACTTAGGATTTGTAGAAGTACTAACTTCTGGTGCAAAACATGAAGTGGAAAACATAGACCTTTTGGCACCTTATTGGGAATGTCCCTAGCAGCCTGTGGGAAAATAATACAGATTTTCCTAAAATTACTTGTGGCAAGGGACCAAATGCTGACATTTTTCACACAGCTGTAATTACTACTTAACCCAGTGAAGTTCTGTATCAGTTTCAGTATAGGGTATGAACCTATGTGTTTACTGTAGATTTGTTTTAATGATTGCTTGACTTTGTGCTTTCTAAGGTTTGAATAAAAGCTGTTCTTTGAAAAACTAACCTCATTATGAACACATTATGAAGTTTGGTAGTATTCAATGCTGTCTTCATTTTGCTGTATACAATGGTTCTACTTTTACTATTTATTAATTATGCAGGTCAGAACATACTCATACAAAACCCCCTCTTTCTAACACCCCACACAACCAAGTATTTTGTATATGTGTTGAGGTACATTATTGTGAAACCCTCAAAAATATCTCAGGGAAAGACTAGTATGCTAAAATGAACATTTTTTTATTGTCTTCAACCTTAATGTTGAGTGAGACACTTGCCCAAAAGTAGCTCTGCAATACATAATACAGACTTCTGTGTTGAGTTTGAAGGTTTACACATGCACATACTTGAGGCCAAGATTATTGCTCTGTTTAAATAGATTTATGTGAAAATTATCTGTAATTTCCCAGTGTGATGGTTAATTAAACAAAGGAGATGCTTTGTCCTCCTCATGGGGTCATCAACCTTTTTTTCCCAGATCTTGAGCATAGAATCATAGAATCATAGAATCATAGAATCATAGAATCATAGAATCATAGAATCATTACAGATTCTACATTACATGTTAAACCTCATTATCACAATTCATGCAAGAAAGATCTCATGATTGGTTTTAGCTACCAGGACACTATTTCTGATGTTATCATCCGTTATCAGTCATTATCAGCTTACAAGCCATCATGTACAGTGAAATAAAGATCCAGTCCATCTAAAACCACAGTTCAAAAAAGTTTGGAGTTCTCATATTATACCAATCATAGCAAAAAAGACATAGATCATCCTTTTCAGTCTGTTACTTTAAATTCACTCTTATCACTAACCAAAAAATTGAATCTGTAACAGATGTTTAACACCTTGAGAGAAACACAGGTGACAGAAAAACAGAAACACATTTCCCTACTCTTTTCTCTACTTACCTATGTGCAGTACGTGGGCTTTAGACATAAAACCATGAATACAATGTGAAAAACCCATTTGCTGAACCTTATATTAATTTGGATATGCAAATGCTCAACAATTATATATATAACTGAATACAGCAAATACCTGGATTTTTTAACTGATCCTTGTTTGAGTGATAACAGTCTTCATATGTTTATGATCTCATTGAGATTGGAGGGTACAATCCTTCAGTCAGTCTTGAAGGGATCCTATGACACATTTTCATTTTTTTGATCATGAAATACTTTTTCTTCAGTTCAAAACACTTGGAAGGTTCACAACATCTTTCAATATCTGTAATTATTGTTTTCTAAGCCAGCGCTTTTCAGTATATAATTTCACAGACAGGGGACAACACTCAACCAGAAATCTTAACAGTGGTCATTAGCCACTTTCACATGTAGTGGTACAGTCACAGGATAAAACATTCAGCCTCTGACAACACTGAATGATAGAACATTCTCTTTATTTCTGTCTTTAAAGCTTTAAAGTTTCATAAAATCACTATTGAAACCTTTTCTTTCATGCTTTCATATCTGTCATATTACATCAACATCACTTTGTAAAAGGAGCTATGCAGTAGTGAAAATCAAAGCAATACCAGGGCTGCCAGTCTCTGGCAGAAGCCAGACTGATCAGTCTCTGCATGAAAAAAATAAGTCATTAAGTGATCTACTTATTTCATTATTTCACACCTAAAAGCTGTGTGTAACTGTACATAAACAGAGACAGATGCTTACTCTAGTACTACTATGTTTAGTACTACTTACTATGTTTATTCTTAGACTATAGACAGGATTAACATATTTTAAAAGTATATGATTTTTTAACAAAACTGAAATCTATCAAAATATCAAGAGTTTACCCATTTTGCCCTATATTTTTTGTAACATGTACTGAATGTAAGAGCATCTTAGACACCTGGTGCAGTTCATAACTACTATGATATGTGATCTCAAGCAACTAACAATATCACAAAGCAGCTATAGGTTGTTATGTACCACAAACCCAAAATACGTGTCATCTGAGATAAAGATAAAAAATTGTTTCACAAAATGTCTTTGGATAAAGAGACATCTGACATCTGATGCTATTTCTTCATCTCTCCCCAACTTATGTTTCAGTTTAGAGGAAAGTAAAGTTGTACTTTAAAGCTAAGCATAGGCTTTTACTAGAAACTTACCTGAGTCCAGTTTAAATGAGTCTTCCCTCCCTATCAGTTCTGAGACTTACAATTCTATAATTGGCCTTTTCTCGAGGACAATCCAGGACGTGGCATGATGAAAGGAACCTATTTCTGGGGAAAAAGTAAGAGTAGTCTGGTGAGAACAAGAAAAACAGTGTTGTTTGTGGTGATACTCTACGTATCTTTACATATCTATAGAATTTCACTTTGATTCTCATCTTGGTTTATTACTGAACCTTTAATGAAATAACACACAATTCCTTCACTTCTCCAAGATTATAAAATCCAACTACCAACCCACCACCACCATGCCCACTGAACCATATTCCCAAGTGCCAGATCTACACAGACTCTTCAGTAGCTTCATTGTTCTTCTTAAATTATGATAATGACTTCTCTTCCATTTTCCAGCAGTTAGCTGAGCTTCCAAAATGCGGCTTCTATTTTTCAGCTTTCTGATATTGTGAATCTCTCTTTATCCTCTTAGCTGGACTGAATCCCATTTTCTCAAAGGAAGAGCCAGAAATGCAAAAGGTTACCAAATTCTACTCAGCGGGAATGTTTACTCTCTGCTTGTAAGGCATTTCGCTTGGGTGTAAGTGCGTCTTGTTTTTATCCTTCATCAACCAGTTGGAAGGGGGCAACACTGTTAAAGAATATGACTTCTGTGGTAGTGATCACTGAATTATTATTGGCTTCTGACATACAGGACATCAGCCCAAATTACCTGTTATTCTCCTTGGAATTAAGAATTATTAGTCTATTATTTTAATGCAAATTATAATAAACCTCAATCCCTAGCTTTCATACCTTTTCTACAGGATGGTGTTATTCAACTGATTAATTTAAACTAGGCCTGTGGTATGGATTCAAGAGAAATTGTTATATATTTCTTTGGACCAACATTCACAGCTGCGATAGGACAGGAAGAATTTTTGTGGTAATCACTGGCGGTTTGCATGGATAAGGAAAACTGTACACTTACCTCTCTCAGGAGGACTGTAGGTAGGAGACTGAAGACAAGTGTTTTTCACTCTTCAGCACTGATGAGGCCACACCTGGAACACTGTGTCTACTTTTGGTGCCCCCAGCTCAAGAAGTGCTTTGGAAAATTGGGGAATTCAGCAGCAGGCTACGGCTAAGGACCTGTGAGGAGAGGCATTTAGGCAGCTTGACTTACTTAATCTGGTGAAGGGAATGCTGAGGAGAAAGCAAATCAATTTTTACTGCTGCTATGTTTTTTATGAGATCCAGCTAGAGGAAAACGTGTTTAACCTAACTACCATTGATGGTATCCTCTTCCACATGGGAGGTTAGATTTCCAGAAGTTCTTTCCAGGCAAAATTTATTTCACTACATGATACTTTCTTTGAAAATATTTGGAAATCCATGATCCCATTTAACAACCTACTCGAGTATAAGCAGTGGACGGCAGTATAAGACACTGATGAAGGATGTGCACCCATGCATGTGTTAGCTTTTATGGGAGCATGCACAAGTTATCAAGGAAGCTACAGTCCAGTTAGCAACCTAGTAGATTTGTACCCAAAGTTAATTTATATGACAAATTAATTGTGATTCATATAGAGAATTTGGATGCCAGATCTCAAAAGTCTGAAGCTAATTTTTTCATGAATACAATCTCAGGTTTCAACTCAATTAAATTTACATATGTGAGACACTCTGAAAGAATAGTACTGAATTGTTCTTGTTTGTAAGCATCTGTAGGATCAGACCTTAATGGTTGTGGATAGTTAGGAGCAAGAGAAGGTACAGAATTTTAGCTTTTATAATATCAACCTTTTACCATAATTTGGCACACAAGGAGTACTACACAAAGCAACTGCAAATAGAAAAATATGTCAATGTGTAGTAAGTTTTCTATGTCAAAACAACATCAAAACATTAAAAGGCGCCATTTACGATGTCAATGAAAGAACTAAAATCCCACTAATTCACATTGCTCTCTTTTTCTTACCTAATTGTTTATGTGCTTTAAAGGAATGTAGTTTTCTCAATAGGTAGTGCTTCTTTGGAACAATTTGATTTCAACCACTACTTCCTAAAAGGCCAAGAACATGTAATATACATCAGCATAATTTTTAAATGCAGTTTAAACATGTGAAATTCTAGGTGCGACAACTCATGTTATCTTCTGAATATCATAGGATCACAAGGAAACAGATTCTCTGAAACCTATACCTACAACAAGCTTGATTTTATTTTGAATCATGTGTCACAGTCTCTGGGAAGAACTTTGAAAAGCAACCCGTAGCAAATAATGTGAGGTGAAAATTTTATTATAATTTAAGACAATAAAACATTTCTCCTTCAGTTTTGCATCAAATTTAATATTCTCTGAAAACACAACAGAAATACTCAAGTTAATTTTTAATTTGTAGTGTAATTATGAATATTTTATTTTATTCTAATGTCTTAGTACATATAAAACCACAATTTGACATAATTCAACACATTACAGATACCTGTGACCCTTTCAAACAGCAATCACTTTTAAGAGAAAGGCCTGAGAATTTTGTAGCTCGATTTAATACTGCATGCCTGCAGTACTCTTGAAGTAATTTTGTGCTATTAATTTCTTACCTGAAAGATAATTAAAATACAGGCTCATGTTTCTGAGGAAGCCCTACATATTAAACAGAGAATATTCTCCAGAGGTTTAAGAAGAGTTGACCAAAGCAAAGAAATACTAATTGATACTAAATGCTTCAGTCATGCTGCCATGTCTAATTGTGTTAGCAAGATGCTGGTTCAATCAATTTGTAATGGTTAATATTTTCCAAGTACATTACAAGCATTTCACTTTGTGAGTGGCAATTCAGACCAGCTATAGAAACTGAAGACTTTTTAAATCCCAGCTGCAATCACCAATGGAAAGTTAATTCTTTCCTCCAAATATAGATAGCATTGCTGTTGCATACTTGCTATAAACCAGTCTGAATCAGCAAAAATTAGCCCATTTCACGGTAGTTTTGCCAATAGCATTTTACATTCTGCCTGTCTTTCCTCCTGCAGCTTCGGCTGAATGCTTTTTGTCCATGTCATCTGTTTTAAACACCACTGACTTCCCTAGACGATTTTTTCTTCCTCTTTTCTCACCTCGTTCAGACATACACAAAAGCAAAAAGCTGAGAGAATAAATAGTCTTGTACCATGTTCTGAAGGTCAACAGATACAGGATTTGTAAGCCCAGTTGAGAAAAAAATTCTGAAGTCAAGAGCTTTGGTAAAGTGTGCAACAGCACTTTAAATTGAACTTTGCTCTATTTTAGCGTATATAGAGTGGGTTCTGTTAAACTACAGTTTTCTGGAAGAGAATGCTTTTTTTTCTCATAAGCAGCAGTATTAAGAGCCTTGAACTCTCATCCTCTCCTTTAGCATTACTGTCAGAACCTCTTCAAACTGGAACCTGAATGTTTTGTAAAGGCTGTGACTTACAGGAGCTACCATTTGGACAGTTTAAAAACCAGTTCCAAACTTAATGGATATTTAAGACATGTTCATTTCAATTGCAATTCCAAAATAATACCTTTTTTTACTTTTCATCTTCATCTCTTCAATCTCTTCATGGAAATAAAATACATGTTGTGTGCTACTGTATTTTGGCATTGGGGGAGTTAGAACACCAGTGTGATCTGTAAAAGAAGTTTCTGAAATTGTCTATTCGTTGGTTTGGATAGAAGAAGTTCCTGAACTGCTTGGATTTGTAATAATGCAAGTAATTAAGTTAAACACTTCTAAGAGTTACTGGCAGGAGGTAAGGAAAGAAGAATGAAACAATATTTGTTAATATTTTTAACAAATAAAATAAATTTCAATTTACATGACAAAAAAATTAAAATTATTTCCTAAACAGATTATCCTCGATTTGCTTATCTAATTAACCATGGAAATGGTATTAAGATGATGGAAATAATTACATATATATAAGTTTTGACAAGCAGATGTTGATTCATTTAAAAATACCTCCCGAAGAAATATATAAAAAACCATTCCAAGAACATGCAGTTAATTGCATATTGTAGTTACACTAAAATAAAGGATTTTAGTAGTGTTTTATCTCAGTAGTTCTTGCATTCTGTGTTTCTTTTTGCTGATTGAACTATGTAAGCTCAGTAATCACCAGAACACATTTAAAATGTGGTGATTATGGCAATACCAGAAGTCCTCACTGGAAAGATTAGCTTTATTTTTTTAATCAATGAAATTTACTGTGTATTTCTTCCAAGGCTTTTCCTGACCACTTGGGTTATCTTGGAGAGTTGAGTTTTGTGCACATGCATGGAGACAGAAATTAGGAATTATGCTAAAGAACCTAAGTTATTTTCCACATTAAACACATGTCAAATCATGCTGTTATTGTGAATCTGTCATTTATCTGAGGATTTACACCACAAAGTTTTGTCTCTTTCACACTTTTTTCTTCTTTTTTTCTTTTCCCCATCATGTTTGAGTCAAGTTTTCAGATTGGTGTGACTGGTCTCTGAGTCAGTGCCTCAGATTTTACCTTGCTTTTAGTCCTTTATTTCTCAATCCATCCTTCTCTTTGAATCTCGCTCTTGCTTTACACAGTCATCTTTTTCTTTAAATAGCTCACTGAACTGTAACTGTGTAGGAATTGATTTAGAGTACATCAACAGCTCAGTGCTCCACAGGGAACTACTGAGGGCCAAGTTATCACTATGCTCTGACACAGCTGGTTCCTGTTAAGTTGAGTCTGAGATGCTGTATAGGTAACATTAGGGTAGGTAAGCAATAAGCAGTGCTATGAGACCTTTGCATCTTATGCCTTTTCCTAGTGTAAGTGCAACACTAGACAAAAAAAAAAAAAAAAAACCCCAAAACCAAAAACCCAAAAAAAACCCCAAACAGCCCTACTCTGACTTATCTGTCTATACGGACTGTGAATCACTGTATTACGGTGTGTGCTCCACTTTGCATCTTGAGATCTTAAGGCTATAAGCCAGACACAGCGCATGCTGCAACTTGCCTGTAAGGAACAGCTTGAATGTGACAGTGCTGAGGTACCCCTGTGGCTGGAAAACTAGTGTGTGATGGTGTCCTCACACAAGCCTCAAAAAGACAGTTATTATTCCACACTTTTGTGCAGACAATCACACCAGCACATGGTTCTGGAAAATTAATTTTGTGAGTCTATTGTATTAGTGAGGAAAAGTCAAGCCTTTTGTACATAGACAGTACTTTCTATAGAAAGATAGCATAGCATAGCACAGCATAGGGTAGCATGGAATCACGTTGAAGTGATTTTTGTGAAGCCTTTTGTACATAAATAGTACTTTCTATAGCAAGATAGCATAGCATTCGATAGGGTAGCATAATGGAGAAATAAAGAGTAGTGCTGAACCTCTGTAGTTTTCATTATCAATCAAAAAGTGGTCTGAAGACTTCAGTCCAGATTTCAATCCATAGATCATGAAATTTCAGGCATTCCATTTCCAGTTTCAGTGACAAAATCAAATGCGATGTGTTTTCAGCCACCTCCAAAGTTATAATTAACATCACATACAGAAACATCATGACTGAGTTAAAAAATCCCAGATTTAATATATTAACCAAGAAGGACAGGTTATTTTGTTCTACACCAGTTTTACAGTATGGTGTAGTCCAGGGAGTTGGAAGAGATGTATGAATGGAATCTAGATATTTTGCATGATTTCTGGTGTCATTAAACACAGCTACTGTCATTTAAAAATCCACTCTTAAAAGTTACCTTGTACTATCATAAACATTGTTTTAAAAAACGTCACTCCTATGAGACTAAATAAAATCATGAGCCTAAAGGCAGGAATTAAAGGAAGTTGAGTACTGGGCAGAAACCTGGCTATGGTGATTGGAAGTTTATCATAATTTACAAATTTTGTGTAGAGGAGGAACAATTTTTTCCAGAAGAAACGGTACATGAGGTTACTCTACAGCTAAGGAAACATGCTTCTCATTTGGCTATTTCTGTCTAATTTTGGTGGATAGTAGTAAGGCTACATTTAATTTCCTTTATTTTTTCCTTATTATTCCATAATATGCTGTATTGCTCAGCAGGGACACTTTCCTTTTTTTCCATGTTGCTCATGCTGCTTGAGCTGTGGATTTGGCAAGGCAGTAGAGTTCAGACTGAGATGAAGGGAACAATCATCAACTTAGATAAAACTTGGGATGTCTTGCACATGTTTTCTAATTATGTAGAGAGTGAATTAGGCTAGTACTATCTGCCAAATAACTCTTGATTAATCAGACAAGTGTAAAGATCTGTTCTATATACTTATGTTTATATGGTTCTTAGTAATTTATTCTGTACTGTGGCTGAATTTCATTAACAGCAATGTCCAGGGTACAGCCTCATGATGTTAAAAACCATGGTAAACTGTATTGGATGCATTTCACACCAGAAAAAACATAAGAGGACAGTGAATTTTTTCTCACTTGACATCTACAGTTTTCTCTTAGTGAAGGTTGTCTGTGTGTATACTGAAAGTAAAAAAAAAAAAAATAGAGATTAATAGCTATTTAATCTTAAAAACAAATTACAGAATATAGGGCAATCACAAAAACTCAAAATGGAAAAGGGGATTTTAAAAATATTTTCTGACCTTTTAATCCACACAAATAAAGGAAAAAAAATTGAAAGAGGTTGAAAGAAGCTGAGGAATTCCAGGAAACAGTCTGATTTTTCTTTAGAAGCATTCCTGTACAGTTTCATTTTCTTGCTTTGTAAGATGTAATTGTCCATGTAAAACAATTTGTTATGAACATATGGCAGTGGAAGGACAAAAAAAACCTACCAGGGTAATTCTCTGTGACACTAAGGGGATTGTTTGAAATGACATAATGGTTAACACCTAAGAAGACAGGAAAATGAAAGAATTCTGACAGAGCTTGAAAATCCTCCATGCTGCTTGTGCAGAATCAGGTTGCTAACTTGCAAAAATCCTTCTCTAGAATTAAGGTAAAAATAACGTACTGTCTCAGTCTGAGTGTGAAAACACTATTTGACACAACCAAATTACTTAGAAGACAGCTTTTCAGCTGACCTCAGCTCCGTAAGTCTCTGTATGTAGTCTTTTAGCCATTGGAGTTAGCAAATGAAATTCATTAGCTTAAAATTTAGGTAAGTGATGGAACCAGCAACTAATAAGTGGAAATAATTCAGAAAAATAGTGTGTGGACAGTTCTTAGGTACTTCGGTGAGTATCTTGGTATAATTTATAATTTGCTGGGACAAAAGTGGTTGCACTAAAATGCTCAGAATTCATTTTGATAGCTCTGATGTAGAGGAATTCCTGGAGGTTACCAATAATGTTGGACAAAGTAGCATCCTAAACTGCCAAAGCTGTTTGGTAGGTGTTTGAATGTCAAAGTTCGTGCACCACATACATACAAGTTATTGAATCACAGTAGATCAGGTGGTAGTTGGCAACTTATGTTATATTTTATTTGGACATGGTGTCACGGTTTAGCACCTGGTTAGCCCACAAAATCATAATCTGCT
>VXBP01002485.1:45687-56926 GCA_013400115.1 Rhinopomastus cyanomelas
GCTGGCTCTTGTGGCCAAGAGGGCCAACAGCATCCTGATATGATATGATATGATATGATATGATATGATATATACATATGGTGCTGAGGACTTGTACCAGTCTTTTGTGACAAGAACTAGACTCTAGGGCTTTATCAGGGTGGACAGGATTTTAAAGCAAAAAAAAAAAATATTGTGCAATTTCACAACCAGTATTATGTTATTTGCAACTTAAAACTCTTCAAGTCTTAGGAGATTGTGAAAAGACAGAGGGAAAAAATTCTGTATTGCAAAATGTTAGGATTAACTTGGTAACTTAGAGAATATATTTTTCCCTTGGGTATGAGTATCTACTGTGATTTCCAGTTTTTTGGAAAGATATCTTTCTTTTGCTTTTCAAATACTTTTGAGTTATATTTAAAAATTTCACTGTATGAGACACAAGGAAATAATACTCAGCACAGAATTGCATCAAGTCATATTCTGATCTTCACATTATAGATCCTTGGCAGTCAGTAATGTGTCATGATCCTTACCCATCCTGATATCTGCTCTAACTTCAGAAGATGAAAGCTTTCAGACATCTAAGAATTGCTCTTTTTCTCTAGTCAAACACCACAGTGTCTACCAATATTTTCCATTTCCATAAATACCACCTTTTCCACAGAATGACATATAGAATATGTAGTTCTGATCAGAAATCATTCTGGTTGCCTTCTGTGATCCCCTTTTCATTTAATGTATACCTCCATCTTTGGAAACCTCATGCTGAAGCAAGAAAATACTGTACAATGTCTCCTCCTGCACAACTATCTTTTATGCTCCAAGATATATATATACTCTGCCATTTTCATGTGTTCGGAGAAATAGTTTCTTAAATATTTTCTATGGCTCTCCTTTCTTAATACAGGTAGTGTGTTTTTAAGTACTCAGCCTTTGCTGCTTGTGGTTTGTTTGGACAGTTCAGAAACATAGAATCATAGAATCATTAGGGAGTGGAGGGATCCCAAAGGATCATCTTGTACAATCCCCCTGCCACAGCAGGATCACCTAGATCAAGTTGCACAGGAACATATCCAGTTCATGTTCCACCTCACTACCTGATTATCCAGTCCACACTGCCTCAGTTTGGCTGCGAGGATGCTGTGGGAGACTGTGTCAAATGCTTTACTTAAGTCAAGACAGATCATATACACCATTCTACCATCATGTATCCACCTAGTTATGCCCTCATAAAAGGCTATCACATTGGTCAAGCATGAATTCCCCTTGGTGAAGCCATGCTGACTGTCCCTAATGACTATCCTGTCCTTGATGTGCTTAGACACATCTTTCAGGACAAACTGTTCCATCACCTTTCCTGGGATGGAGATGAGGCTTACCGGTCTATAGTTGCCTGGGTCCTCTATCTTACCCTTTTTGAAGAATGGAGTGACTTTAGCTGTCCTTCAGTCCCCAGGCACCTCTCCTGATCCCTGTTGATTAATAAAGATGATGGAGGGTGGCCTAACAATGACTTCTGCTGTCTCCCTTAGCGCAAGTATATCCTATCAGGGCCCATGGATTTATGTCTATCCAGTTTACTCAGCTTATCCCTAACCCAGTCCGCATCAACCAAGGCGGGCTCCTCTCTTGCCTCAGCTTCCTCTGGAACCTCAGCAGTCTGAGGCTTGATATCAAGACAGCCCCCAGAAGTACAGACAAAGACAAAGAAAATGTTCTATATCTCTGCTTTCTCTGTATTCTCTGTCTCCAGGGCACCCACCTCATTGATCCAGGGGCCTACATTGCCTCTAGCGTTAGTTTTACCTGCTATGTATTTGAAGAAGACCTTTTTGTTGCCCTTGACCTCTCTTGCAAGGTTAAATTCCAAGGAGGCCTTGGCTTTCCCAGTTGCATCCCTGCATTCTCTCACCAGAGCCTTATTATCACCCTAACTGGCCATCCCCTCCTTCCATGGCCTATAAGGTTTCTTCTTCTCCCTCTTCAGTTTGTCTAGCAGCTTCCTGTTTAACCACACAGGTCTGGCTCCCTTCTTTGACTTCTTTCCTGTTGGGATGCTCTTGTGCTGTGCTTCAAAGAAGTGGTCTTTGAATGTCAGTCATCTGTCTTGGACCCCTTACCCGCTACTACCCTGTGCCATGGGATTTCCCCTACCAATCGCCTGAAAAGGCCAAAGTTGGCCCTCCTGAAATCCAGGGTTTTGAATCATGGACTTAGCTCCCTGGTAAGCAGATCTGTGGTTCTGAGAAATACATGACAGAACTGCATTTTTCAGAATCGTCCTCCTTATTACTCTGGCTACTTCACGCCTGATGTCTGATTCTGAATTAGAACTTACAAGACCTAGTACACAGGTAAATGTAGACTGTTGTATGGCAGGAAGAGGGGTTGTTTCTAGGGACAAAGCATGGATTCATGGCATGTCCTGAACAAAGTGTCAGGATTTCCTGCCAGAGCAGCTCCCAGGTCTCACCTCTTCCTTTCATGAGTTCATGTTTTATGACAAGCTATGGCCTTGAAGTTCCACAGAGATGACAACTATGACAGCAGTTGCTTCAACCTGAGATACACTCAGAAAAGGTATTTTCTAATATTCATAGAATCATAGTCTCATAGAATGGATTATGTTCGAAATGGTCCCAGAGATCATCTAGTTTCAACTCCCCTGCCATAATCAGGGACATCTCTCACTATACGAGGTTGCTCAGGGCCCCATCCAACCTAGCCCAGAAGGTTGAAGCTTTAGCACTTCCAGGGATGGGGCATCTATGATCTCCCTGGTAGTAACTTGTTGCAGTGTCTCACCATGCTCTAGTGAGGATTTCCTTTCTACAATGTAATTTAAATCTACCCACTTTTAGCTTAAAATCATTGTCCATTGTCCTATCACTAGAGTTCCTTGTAAAAAGTCCCTCTCCAGCTTTCCAGGAGGCCCCCTTCAGATACTGGAACATTGCTATAAGGTCCCCCAAACCGTTCTTTTCTCCAGGCCAGGATCCTCCATCCTGTTTTCATAGGAGAAGTGCTCCATCCCTCTGATTATCCTTGTGACCCTCCTCTGAATTCACTCCAACATTTCCATGTCCTTCTTATACTGGAATGGGATTCAGCGTTGCAGGTGAAGTCTCACAAGAGCACAGCAGAGGGGGAAAATCACCTCTCTTGAGCTGCTGGTCATGCTGGTTTTGGTAAATTTTTCTTTCCAGCCCTGAGATCCTCTTGTAATGAATGTTGCACAGCAACAATGTCGTTGAACAAAGACACTGAAAATAAGTAAAAGCTCACCTGCAAAACTAAACCCAAGTCATTGTTTCTAGGTATGTAGACACACAAAATGTTTTTGCAAGACATCTTTTGTTACTGAACTTTAGGCGGAGCGGTCTTAGGCTCTGACAAAGCTCTTTAGCTCTGAATAGGATCTCAGCCTTCCAGTAATTAGTCAGCTTTTTAGAAGTGTAACAGCAGTTACATGTAGAACAAGATATTACTTTATGCACTTTATAGCCACAAGAGCTTTCCTTTTAGCCTCAAAAGGAACAAAATACCACCCATGCACCCATACCTTCTGTGTAAGCAATGGTAAACTGTTTCTGCTGTTAGGAAAAGAAAAAAAGGTAATCACGTTCAACAATTGTAAAAGAAAAGAATTTAAAAGGAAAGGTAAAAAGAAAAGGGAGTAAGGAAAGAGGGATCCTCAATGGAGCCAGTTTGTTTCATTGTCTCTTGACACTGCCTTAGTGATGATACCTGACAGCAAACACTAGAAAGGGAATGAGAAGCTGATTTAAACTTTTCCATGTTTCAGTATCTCATTTCAGAATAACCGACACTTTTCTAGGCTAACTGAAATAGCTGATGCTGGACAAAGTAATCTAGAGTCCAGCGCAAAAAACCCCTTGGACCCGCTACAGGTTCTTCCTCTGAAAAATCTTCCTCTGGGTTTGGATCAGGCCCTCAGATGCCATGCAAGAAAAGCTATTATGTAAGCATCTTATGTTGTTTTCCTACCTGGCACTGAATTTTCAGAAATAAAGGATTAAAGATTAGGAACAATGCCAAGGAAAAATGGATTGTACAAATGACAATAATTGTAAATCATGTCAGCCTGTGCTGGAAAGCTCCTCTCAGCTCTCACATAAACTACAGTGATGCAGTCTGCATCTCCAGAAAGCAGATGCTCCCTGCCACAACTTTAAAAAGAGGCACTTAGCAAGATACATATTGTTCAATCGCACAGATGCTTCTCTTTTTTTCTCAGTTTCCAGAAAGATATTTCTCTCATGCCATATTAGAATGACAACGGCATCTAAATCAAGGCTAAGCCCGCAGCAGAGTGATGAGCATCCTATCTGAATGTGGTTTACACATGTAGCCACAGCACAAAGCAGCATTTTATCTTTGTATGTCTCCTGGATGTTTCTTGTGATCGTTCAGCAATATGATTTTCAACAGTAAAAAAAAAATGTAGAAGGAACACTTACAGACTGGGACAAGGAATTTAAAAAAAAGGAAAAAGAATTAAACCCTGAGTGCATGAATGCAGGCACAGACACACACACAGACACGCACAGAGTACTGAATAGGTTGTTTGATATTTAATCTGAAAGCAACTGTTTAGATATTTGCTTGGCCTGTTTCTAGATTTTTCATTAAAAATGCGTGGTTAAGAGCAGCCAACATGATTTGCATGTGTGTGTGTCTTATTTGTTCACTGCTATGCCTCCTGTGTCCTACATCTTAATCACATCCAGGCACCCGCCCCATTACATTACCAGAAGGGAAGTGATGGACATCCCTTGACTCTCTTCATGACCCCCTGATAATCCTGTTTCACACACAGGCTCCCTGCTGTATGAAACACAAAAGCTGCCACTGTAGTTCTTTACTTCCAGTCGATATTCTGACAGACTTGATCTAGCAAATTAGTATGCTGTGGTAGGGGCACGACAAAAGACCCTTTTGACACACTCTGAATCGATACAAAGGCCAACAGAGAGCCATTTCACTGTAGTTCTGTTATTTTTCCCCTTTTGATGACCCTTCTTCTTTTTTTTTTTTAGCTTGTATGACCTTGTCAGATTTAAAAACATAATGTTAGAAAAGTCATCCTTGCACAGAAGAAAAATCTAAACATACAGAAATGCATGAATGTCAAAGTAAAATTAAAAAAACCAGCTGGATTAGAGGAGTAGAAATTTTTCTTGTATGAATTCGTTTGTCTTTCACAATGCTGAAATCTGTACAAGTTTCAAATGTCAGAGAGTAGAATTAAACAGATTGGTCTGGCCATGAATATTGTGTACATCTGAACATCATTCTTTCTTTTTCAAAAAAAATGAATGGTTTATTTTAAAGTATGAAAACTGTATGCCTCAGTCATATTTACTGATATGAAGGATCATGCAATAGCATCATCTGTTGGAAAATTGTAGTCACATTTACTTAATTTCTCAATGTTTATGGTATTAAATGTTACTGAATTTATGCTGATATGGATACTATGACAGGAAAAACACTTTCCAGCAGGTGGTCTATATAAAAGTATACCAAAAACCAACTTAATTCAGATATGAAAGTTTATCTACAGACATTATACTAGTTCAAAATTACTACTCATTCATAGAAAAGTTACAGGTTCAATTGACTTGCATCCTTAAGCAGTATTATTTTAAGTATTTCTCTGCATCTGCAGGAATTACTCATTTGTTTAGAGCCACTGCCATTTTAATTAAATTTACACCTTTACCAATTTAATCAGTTTTATGTTGGCAGATTCTGTGTAACAGGCTTACATTTTAGTGTTTAGGAAACACATAAATGAGGATGCCAACAATTTTTCTTGGATACTTACATGTTACTATGCACAGGTGCACTACGACTTTGCCTTATCATGATTTATAGTGTAAGTATGTCATAATAATGACTAATTATTGTAATTTACATGCTTTAATGTTGTTTTTAAAGAGTGATTCATCCTCTTATATGAAAAACAAGTACTCCTATAATTATTCACTTTCTCACACTAGCTAGCCAAAAAATAACTACTTGAAGTCATTTTCTAAAACCTATACTAAAATTTTAAGTTTCAAATCTGAAAACGTAAGTCAATAAAAAATGAAACATTTCCAGCTTTAGAAAACACTTTACTGTAACTCACAAAGAAGCATTTTCCAAAAATACAGGTGCACAAATTACTCTTCATATTTGCTGTATGTTTGCCCTCTGCTGCACCTCAGCATTTTTCAACACATAAACCTTGTTCTGTCAAATAGAACTACTACATAGACACAAGGGATAAAGCGTATTGTGTAAGAAATTCAGGCCACTTCAGACTACTCAGCTTGAGAACAGAGACAAAATTACACTTGCTGTTTCAACTTCTCTAGCAGTTTTATCACTCCCAAGATTTTCAGGCTCAGCTTCCTGTCCCAAAGCCTCTAAAGCACTGGGTGACATACTCAGATGACAAAAACCAGTAGCCCAGAAAAATAAGTTTTACTATTTACGACTGTGATGCATACTGAGAGAATACTTTGTGCGCAATATGTCATATTTCACTGAGACAAAGAATTCTGTCCTGAGATATATATAATACAATATTTAATGAGGAAAGAACTACCCTTAATATTATCATATTACCCATATTTGTGTGACCTTTATGAAGTCCATGTAACTCCACAGTATCTTGCCCATATAAGTCCATTGTGACTCTACAGCATTAAAACAGAATACTGTTAATATGCACAGCAATTCTTTGTCATATATTAATGTTCTTCCTTCCAGGAAAAATACTGCCTACAATATACAGCAGTCATCTTGAGAGAGCTGCAGCAAGGCTCTTTATCAGAAGCAGAAACAGATACCATCTCAATGGGATATTCTTTTGTGTAAATTGGATTTGACTCCTTTTCCACTATAGTTTTCCCCTCATGGTTTTCCCTCAATTCCACAGATGGCAACTACACGTCTCAAATATACCTCTACTGGTATAAACGACTAGTTACTTTGGAAATCTTGGTTTACAACTGCATCTGCTATTTTCAGCCCAAGCAATCCCAAAGTTAATGGGCAGCTCAGCTCTGACACTTGCAACATGACAGGTGCAGGACCAGAGGCTACCATGAATCTGAAAGGAGGGAAGGAAGAAAGCCAAAAGGAGGAGGGGTTGCCCTAGCATCACTTCTTCCCAGTCATGAATCGTCACGGATTCGTCCTCCCTTAGAACACTACCAGTTGGACCCTTTCTAAAATTACCAGAGAAAAACCCTGCCTCCTCCTTTAGGTATGAGTGTGTCCTATTTTCTGTCTGCAACATGAGACCAAGCACCCTATCATCCAGAGGACTAAGACAAAATTCCCTGTGATTCCTGTTTAGATTTCTCTTTCTGATTTGCTGAGCAATGATAATTTCCTCAGCACATCAAGTGGTTGGGGCACAGCAGGAGCAGCACTCTTGATTTTCTGATAAGATTTCATGAGAAAAAAATTTTAGGAGAAAAAAATAATGCAGTAATGCAGAGACATCAGGCTCTGGAGGAAGATGCCACATCTTTACTATCAGTAAACCTCATGATTTTAAAGATATTGTTAACATTTTCCAGATAAATAATTTTCTATGTGGTGTGTCCAAATATATAAATGCCTACTCCTTTTTTTATGTATGTCTGAAATTCTTCACATATACATAAAATACAATGGCTAGATCTGTACAGTAGGGAAAGATATAACAACTCTACTATGTGCAGAAGCTTCCTTTGGAAATGAAGTGAGCTGATGTGGGACAGTGAGGCTCTGCATTGCTAAGACCTCCTGTTCATATGGCTGTGTCTAGGTACTGTTTACCCTTTACAATTAATGTCATCTTCTGCTCCCATAACACAGCTGATCCTATAATACTTTCCAGGTGGTTCTCAGTGTCTGTTACAAATTTCAAAATAAAAAAGGGTTAAAATGCATCATTAGGTCTCAGTGTGATTTAACAGGAGTTTGAGATTTCAGTAGCTACACTCACTGCAAGACTGTAAGTTCTGATTTGTGTTTGCTGAAATCAGAATCAGTCCACTATGCACTGACTAATACCTACCACAAGAACATCCATTTTTAACTTCTGCCAAGTGAACTCTATGTTTTGGAGTTTGTCTTCTGTTAAACTAGACACTGACCTCAGAGAAAGCTTCTCTGATAATAAATAAGGATAGGATTTAACCTAGGAAAAGTGAAACCTTTTATTTCATATACTGGATAAAGGCAATGTGGTGTGCTGCACACCCATATAAATATTTTCAAATTATTATGTGTTGTTTATTTGTATTACTCTTTGTCTCATCTACTGCACTATTACTAAGATTGTCTACCTCTAAGTTTATACCACATTCATCTCTATCTCTCCTAGGCACAATATAGTTTAGCATGGTACCTGCAAAAGAAGAAGATATATAATTCCAGCTTAAATCTTTCACTTCTTGCAAGTCCTTTTTCTGCACCTTCGGTAAATGAATCATGATATTTGTTTTATTCTCATCAAACAGTCTCAAACAACTGACGCAGTTTGTAGTCAGCTAAATGTCAGCCTCTATTAATAGGAACATGTAAACATTAATCCAATATTTAAAAAACGAACACTCAAGAGTTGGAGGGTTGCTGTACCTCCAGAATCATCTCCTCAGCTGCTATGAATCCACATGGCAGAAGTGCTACACTGTGGCATATAATGTGTGCATCTACATGAGCATGGCAGAATTCAGTTTTCTAATTGACACTGGACGCAGTGTGCTTCACTAGAGCATGCAGATGAAAGCCTCAGGCTGGCCATATGAAAGCAGGAAGACGTACGGTCAGAGCATCTTAAAAAAGATAAAGCATTTAGCCTCTTCTGCTTATCACTGTGTGTGAGATTTATGGAGAATGAAACGATGAAATAGAATGACATCTAGTAAGGAGAGGGAAGGTAACAGTGATGATTTCTTTATGGTATTCTCAGGGATTCTTGGATGCTTTTTCATAGCTCATGCTCCAGTTGTTTCCTTGCCATTCTAACTGTATCAGCCCCCTGTTTAGATACTGGTAGTATATGCAACCATGTTTCTGACATTATTGTTCTACCCTATAATAATAATCCATTCTAGAGAAACTATTGTGTTCCACCAGGAAATGTCAAGAGTCAACATACAATTTTTCTCAACATACAATTCTAAACGTAATAAAACTGCACCACTAGTCTGTCTGAATTTGTACTTATCAGTACAGCTTCTGTGACAAAATGCAGACCAGTGGAACACTATGGAGAAATCCAATTGTCCTACCTCCCACCAGTAAACAGTCAGAGGTGACAATATTTGTACGGACAAGGCTGTGGAAGAAAATTGCAAAATTACAGATGAATGCAAAAAAAAAAAAAGGAAACTTTCAGGCAATTTTAATCATCTGAAATTTGTAAAATTAGACATGTTTAAATGAAGAAATCTTTAACATACTTCTCCCTACACAATATCTTCCTCTAATTCCTGTCTGCATCCTCCTTTGTCTCCAACAACATGAAAACAAATATGCAACAGGCTTCACATTTATTGTATCTTCAGCAGTAATAAGAAAAGTAGAAATAAAATATTTGTTTTCATATTCTCAAATATAGAAGGAAAAAAACAAACAACAAAGCAAGCTCAAAACTCCTTTTGGTCACCTTTAAAACTTCAGGCTGCCTTTTACACTGAATTGTACTTATATTTGCCTACTAATCTCCTCACCTATTACAGATTTCACAAGCGACTTGTGATGCTGAATTGCAATAGCTGTTTGTACATTTCCAATGTTATTCATTTTCTGTTTGCTTTAAGTTAAATTGGAAAGAACTCACTTTTAAAGTAGCTGTCAAACTGTGGATCATCTGGCAAGTCAGTAATTACTTTTCATAGAGTAATCTGCCAGAATGCACAGAATTCATAGGAATTGTAGAAGGTACTAGGATGCATGAATACAGATTCTTGCATGACACTTTTGGTAGTTGAAATAATAATAAAAATCCCTATAATATATAGAATAAAATGCATCAATTTACCCCTTTAGTGAAAAAGGAAAAACACAGTTTTCAGAATATGTATATTTTTAAAAGGACTTCTAAGGAAATGATGGGGAAAAAAACCTGCACTTTTAAGCACATTTTGGAGTGTATAATACGAAAAATTTTCCTTGTTTTCCATTTAGGTTTATGCAACTGTCCATATTAGAAGTGTGACTGCTTATTGCTGTCACTGTTACTGAGACAAATATTAGAATAATTTGGACAGAGTTTACNAGACAAAAATAACGTTTCATAATATTTCACCCAATAATGAAACAAGTTGTGTTTTGCCTCAGTGGCCTGACAATACCAAAAGAGAAATGCTCAGTAACTCCTTGTTGTGACACGTAATATGCATTGCAGGGGGTAGTGCTAAATGGTATTTAAGACTATGTTACGACCCCTAAGTTTTCCTAAAAAATCTGTCCTGAATTAAAAGACAATCCTCACCATGAAGGTTTTGTGGCTGGGCAAAACAACAAATATGGAGCCAGTATGAGTAAATGCTGTGTTAAATCAGATATTCTGACTGTCCAGAGATGGGAAGCCCAATGAAAATTAATACCTTTTATTTATTTTTCTTACCATTAAAACTGATCAGACTTTGACAGGGTCATGGGTTTGAGTCCCATATAGGACATCTTGAGACAGTACTGTAGGCTTACCCTGCTCCAGCAGAGGGGGTAGGACTTAGATGATCTTTCCAGGTCCCTTCCAACATCTAACATTCTGTGATTCTGTGAAAACTGATCAGACTTTGACAAAACAATGGGTCAAAACTCATCAGTTACCTGTACAGGATTTTCTCCTTTGAATTTTTTCAAAATTAGAATAATATGAGAGATTCAACATTCTTAAGCACGCAGCAATGAAAGCCTGCAGCAAAACTGCAGGATATAACCAAGAGCCAGGTACTTCTCAAAAGTAGTAATATTTTGTCATTCATGTCCACTGTGTTAACTCTCTTTAAACATGGTTGTATTTGTTTGTATAATTATACTGTTTTTATTTCCCAGAAGATGATCTTTAGCACCTATAGCCAGTGTGTGAGTTTGTGCATCTACACAGGTGCTTCTGATCTTTAAATATCTGTCTATCACTTCCCTATAATGCTGCTTTTCTTCTTTCTCTCTGTCCTTGAGGAATCAGGTCAATTGTTACAGCCAAACTTGGCAGCTGTTAGAGCAAGATGTCAAATGT
>VXBP01002485.1:59849-73960 GCA_013400115.1 Rhinopomastus cyanomelas
AAAGACCTGCTCTATTGGAAAAGACATTTTCAAAAACTGGACAGGGAATGTCTTCCCAAGGAGACTGTACCTGTCTTTTGAGCACATCAGGCTTCTGAGAGCCTCAGCCTTGGATTCTTTCCTCTTACTATGTCTGTATCTCACAAAACCCACAAACTACAAGCAAAATAAGGAAGACTCAATGAAATATTCAATTTGTTGTTACATTTCTGAAACCTCTATTTGTGCACACAGACATATCATTAGAAAACACCATAACAAGAAATAGAAGTCAGTAAGAGGAAGTATTCCCAATTTTACTTCTATTTTGGCCATACTTGGGTAAACAGAACAACATTTTCATTACTCAGACTTTTTACCTGTGTCAGTAATTCGAATCAGTGTAAACGTCTGATAAAGACACTTTATATTCTCACATCCTAGTAAATCTGGAGATTAACTGTGTGAAACCTGGTATGTGAACTCCATAATATACACAAAATTAATATTTTCCACTTTTATTCATTATTTATGCAGATGTTTATTTCTGTTCACACTGTTATCATTCCCCTTATGGGCAATCTAACTCCATCAACATTTGTTCCTTTGTTCCTTTACTCTTTAGTGGTCTGTGTTTGTGTATCCCTATATTAAACTTGCTCTATACATCTCATTAATAGGAGGAACAGAAAAAAACAACTGCCCAACAAAAAAAATATTCGAATTAAATATTCATTTCTAATGTATGTGACTTTAAAAACTGTTGAAATCAACTAATGTACGAAATGGAACGCAAACTGTGGCAATGAACTGTTTTATTCTCTTCAAGTAAAAATAGCACAAGCATTTGTATATTTCGTCTTGAAATGCCACCTTAGGGATCTGACCTAGTTTTAAACTCTTATTTCCAGAAATGAAAGATCTTCACATTAATCTACTGTTGCTCATACATGTGGATCTACATATATGAAGAGGAAGGCATCTCATGAGATAGAACTTCAGCTGTTCAATTGCTTATTCTTTGTTCTTCACTACAGCAAGACTGATGTGATCCCTCTCCTCTCACTTCCCCTCCCCCAAAACAGGAAAAGAAATCAAGGAAGCTGTAGTCCTCTCTGGTAAAAATTTCCCTAATATTCAATAATGCCTCCCTGTCTCTGTCCTTGTGGGAGATCTCTGGTAGCATCTGTGCCAGCATATGTTATACATCTCTGAGTGGGTCACTACCTCATTTTGTCACCAATTCCTCTATCACCTAGAGAGACAGCAGTACAGTGCTCTGCAAGACACAGCACTGTCATGTCTCTCTCAATAAACTTGGTTCAGTACACTTTAACCCTCTTTCTGTACACTTAAACCCACTAACTGTGGTTAACCCACTCTTAACTGAACCTTTTTCACAACGGAGGTTAATATGAATGAAAGAAGCTTTATCAGAGCTAACAGCTTTAAAATAAGCAAGGCCTCCAATGATAATTTCAGCAGTGTACTTGAGAAGAAAGGAAGGAAATATAGGTTGTTATAGGTCACTTTATATGCTTTGAGTGCTTTGTGAAATATATATGTAATTTGCAAATAGGTGATATTGCAAATCTCGCTTCTGATTAATTTCTATGGCAATAGATTGTATTAAAGGCCATGATAAAGCCTGCTTTTTCTTCCCTTATTTCAGCGAAATTAGACTGAAACATCAGTTTTAGGAAGTTATTTGAATGTTGCTTTTCTTTTTCAGTTAATGGTGCAATGAAGTATTGTAGGACTGTTCTCTGCAGAGATGCCATTTCTGAAGAGCACCCCGAGGTTTTTCCAAGCTAATGTCTTACATCTGCTCATTATTTCAAGTCTGCCTCCAGTTTTGCTGTAATCATGGCTGACCCTCAGGTTTCCAAGACAATTTTCCAGAAACAAATCTAAAAATAATACCCAGACTAATTTTTTAAAACTTAATTTGTTATTAGGATTATGTCTCATTAATTTTAGTATTTAACTGAGGCAGGATAAGAGAATTTAAAATACAATGTCTGACAACATGGTATAAAAGAATTATTTTTTTTGCCATTTGTGGCCCTTTTGAAGGGCTGAAAACCTGTAAATGAAGAATCTATTAAAATGGCATTAAAGGAAATTTAATTTTGTGTATTTAAATCATAGTTAGAAACAAGTAATTTACTGTCAATTTCATGAGAAAAATATTTAAGAACTGTTGAAGTGTTATCCTCCAAGTTTAGATCCTGATTCAAAATGAGTTGGGAAAAGGTAGGTATACCTTGATCTTCCTTATTAAGGTAGTACTGAGCTAACACAATGTTTAGCATTTTTCTTTTCATGGTTGTCAGAAAAAATATCAAATAACTGAGTATGGGATACAACAGTCATTTGAGATTTATTGTTTTTAACATTGAGAATACTTTCTCTAGTTTTTCTGACCTAAAACTGTACTACTAACTAAGATAGAGGGTTTCTAGACTTTGAAAGATTATTTCTTAATTAGAAAAATGAACCCAAATACACCTCCTCCCATTGCTCTGAAGCTGTACCATATGTTGCAAAGGCTCCATCCACTTCATACATCATCAGTAGCTCTCCATGAGTGCTAGTCCTTCAGTGCAATTTGAACAAATTAGCTGACAGGTAAAAAAAAAAATACCAATCTAGAGAACTGAGTTATCTTCTGTATGACGATGCCGTATAAAATGACAAGCAATTTTTTTAGGAGTCTTAAAAACTGCTCTGATGCGCTTACACACATGACAAAAAGTTTTTCAAGTGCAGTTCTTTCACCCTACCACATTTAAACATAACCCAATCATTACTATAACGAAGGTCATCAAAAGAATTTCTTCCTTTCTGAAATCTCCAGATTACTAGACCTGTATTAGGATACCAGAAATGTTGATTTCATACATTAAATTTGAACAGAATTATTCACAGATCTCAAAAAGTGGACTGAAATGCTTGTGTTCAGATACTGTGGTATGAGTCCAGATTTACAGCAGCATAGTTAAGAGCAGAATATGGCACAAAGTATTTTAATTATTTCATCCTTGTTAGGATTCAGATGTTGAAGGATGAGTACCACGGGTACCAATGAACTGCTAAGTTAGAAACCTGTGGGTTTCTGACGATAGGGGTTAATGCTTGGAAACCTCATAGAGCTGTAAGTAAAGTAGCAATGAAGAGAACTGCTGTAATTGTGGAGTTTTTTCTTTTCTGTTAGGTAGAAATGAATCAATATCCAAGGAGAAGCAAAATAAGAAATTTTCAATAATTTATACTGGTCTTTGACAGGGATACAATTTTTTTGACTCTTAAATCAATTGTCAGATTCAAAATAATTGCTGGACTATTTCCTACAGTGTGCATTACAATTTGTCTAAGAAGGTATGGTCAAGCAAAGGTTATGTCACAGTGTTTTCAGGAGCATGTTTGAATAATTATGTAGAATTTCTTTTTGCTACTGAGTACCTTAATAAAGAATCAATACTGTAGCAGGCCCCAGAGGAGTGAATCCACACAATCTTTTGCCTGGTTCAGCTGACACCGAGAATATCATGTAAAGGTGTGCACAAGCATTTCAATTGGCTTGTCTTCCTACTGATTAGACCTAGAGAGATATTTTATTACAAACTAGATGGGCAAAATGCTTTGCTATCCCTTCCCAATTGAATTTGCAATTTTGCTATACTGTAAGATGTGATCGACAAATTATTAGGGTTCTGCATTTGGAGAATAAAGTATGAGATGAAACAAAATAAAAAGTTAAAGAAGAATGAAATGCCAGAGAATAACATCCTCTTATCTTTGCATTTGTAGAGTACTGTACTCATGATCCTATAGGAGGTTTTGAGCAAAGATATGTTCTGGCTTTTACAAATGGATTGGAGTTGCCATTCATCTACAGTATCTTGTTTATGTCTGTGCTGTGCACTTTCATAAGTCCCTATGAACTCCTCTGTGGGAGTACTTGAGGACAAATTGTTGAAAATTAATTTACCTAGCTGTACCTTGTCTGCTGTGTCTTGCAAACCCTAAACTAAATATTTTTCCATACCTATTGGAGTTTACAATCTTATGAGAGCCAGGAGTGTCCTCTAAAGGACAAATCAGGGAGTAGACAATGAGAATTGAGAATGTAAAATAATATAGAAAAAGTTTTAATTCCACTGCTTTTTAAACCATCCTTCTTTTCTCCAAAAGTAAACATACATGAGAATGCAGATGGCAACAGGGAACATGTGGAGAGATGATACAGGAAAGAAGGTAAGTCTTGGTGTCGTTGCTTTAGTGTGACAGGCATTGTATGCACCTAAAAAATTGTCCAGACCCTTCATGGACTTTTCCTTTAGCAGCAGATCACATAAACTAACAAACTTAACTAACAGAGATTTTTATTTTTCTTCTTTAGAGAACTATGAATAATGATTAATATTTTGTCAATTCTTTCATTGTTTTCTTAAATTTTTGTGCATGAGGAATAAAATATTATTAGTGACCTCCAAGTTAACTCCTGTTAACAGTGGTGTTATTACTGTTATTGGTCACAAGTACAGTTTCACGTATTTCAGGACCAGGTCTGTCTAGCCTTTTTAAACTATGACCTCCTCAACTTAAGAATAAATTACCTCATAAAAATTTATTGTTCGGTTTAGATGTCAAATAAAAGGATTCCAGTCATGAGTGCTTCCTTTCAGGGTACCATGGCTGTAGATTTCTACACAATGTCTATGTAATGTACTTTGTTTTCAGGATGCTGCTTTAAAAGCATATTGTTCACTAAACTAATAGCAAATGGCAGAGATGTAGAAAATTGAGACCATTCTTGTTCTTCACAGGTTTCTTAATGAAATATTTTGCTAACTTGAAAAACAGATTAAGAGTACACTGAGTACTCATTATATCTGCAAACAAATTAGATTTGCCTTTTAATCTCTTTAAAAGATTCCATACTTTTCCATACTTTTATCATCTACATCAGAACATTATGGTTTAGAATTGAATTCCCCATCCATCTCCCTAGCAGCCAAAGAGCTTTTTTCTCTCATGATTTGCTTTTACTAAGAGACGGGAGCGATCACTTGCTCTTTGTGATGGCTAACCATAACGACAACTCTTACAAAACATTTTAGAACTGGGGCCTGGGCAGGTTGCTTTTACATGAAGAATAGGATCTATTAATTTCGTGTATAAGTTTCAAAACAGGCTGATACTTTAAAAAAATGTAACTATTTTATACTGCACAATCAGACATTTAGATCATTATAAAAAGTATACAGTGCAAATTATCTTTACAGTACATTGTAAACTTCTTGGGAAAAAAAAAAACAACCCACACAATTAAGTAAACCACGACATTAATTCTTGTTTTATTTAACTCTACAGAAGTAGTAATCTTGTGACACTGGTCTGTGGCAATGACATTTACACAAGACAAAAATATTTCACTCTTTAAGTGCTATGATCATTTTTTCAGAGCATTTCAAAAGAGGTAGGTGACTATCAAGCAAGGACCTCAATTTCAATACACACAATGTGATAGAACAATAAGTTATTTTCTTCTGGTCTGCATTGTTTACATAGAACAGAATAATACAACAGAATAATGCACCACAACCACAAGTACTCTTGCATTTGTGTACAGGCATCCTTGCCCACCAAGTAGTTGCTGTTAAAATTGTCACACAGTAATTATAGAGGAAAATACAAAAAGAATATGAGGACAACAGTATTTAAACATGTGGCACAAAATGTTATTATGGAGGTGGGGTGTCTTCCCACTGAAATCACTAGGAAGGCTTACCTGAATTTAGAGAGGGTTAGATTGTGTATACACCTATCAGCCAAATGGCTGGTGAGGGATGTAGGTAGTTAAACTTGGTTGGGTAGAAGATGATTACCAGTGTTTGTCACCTTCTGCTTTTCCAGGAATCTCTCAACTCTCATTCTTTTGTACTCCATATCTTTCATCCCATCCACTCCTTACACCTCAGTCTTAAGTTTACCATCACAGCCAGCAGCTTACTAACTTGTAAGTAGTCAAAAAGATCCTCTAGAAATTTTGGGAACATCCCTATGGCCAATCTCCATGGTGTCCTTTAAAGCAGTGTAACTTTGGCAGATACACAACCCTGCCTTTTCAAAGGCAGGGCTCAGAAGAACTTTACACCACCTGCATGTTCCCTGCTGTGACTCATACTCTGCCTGTGGTGACTGCACTGCACTGCAAGCCTTTATTTCATAAAGGACCATAAATCAACATAAAATCAAATGATTCAGGTGAATAATAATTAAAAAGATATGTCCATGTGTAGAAGAGGGTTTACAGCTTTTTTGGAGTATGGTTTCAGGTCTGGTTTGACTTTAAGACTGTTTGAAAGCTTAATGAGTGAAATTTGAGTGGAAAATCCTCAATGCTAGGATGTAGTCATTTTTGATTACCTGTAAATTCCAACTATGAAACAATAAATCTTTCAGCTTAGCATACTGAAAATTTACACTCGACTCATTGGCTTGAGAATGCATCATATTTTTCTCATTAAGGCCATGCTGTTTTGTAAGAAGAGTTTTTCCATTTCTGCTGCCAGTTCTAAAACTGCAATTGCAATGCCTCAAGATGACCAACCTGAGAACAAATTGGACCAGATCTTGTTACAGGCAGAGATACCATGCAAAAGGAAAGGCAGTATGCAATGCTAAGCCCATGGTAACTCTGAATGTGGATCCTGTAACATACATTTTAAAACAAGAATGCAACCTGGTTAGGAGCAATACCTAAAAGTTGAAAAAATCTCAAAGTAATTGTCACTGCTGTATATATAACACTTCTCAGAGGATTTTGTTTTTAAATATGAGACATCACAGAATGAAATGAAACAAACCTTAGTTGTGGAAGCAGAGTACACGAGATCTTCCTGACAAAATGATTCAACACTACGCAGTTTCACTACAGTGCTACTGACAAAACAGTGCATTCATCAATAAATATGACATCTCCTGTGCTCTATCATTCTTCTTCACCTGTAAACCTTCAGTCTTCTGGATGAACATATATTCATATTTTCCATTCCCAAGATAACCGATAATCATAAGCTGTAAAAATTGCTTAAAAATTTGTAATCCCTTAAGGCTAATTTAAAGTGAAATTTAGAAGTTAGGTTGATTATTGTCATCAAGTCATACATATTAAAAATGTATTATTTGTTTTTCTTTAATTTCTTTATCTTTAATGTCACTCAATGCTAGCGATGCTAGCATATAGAGGAGCCAGTTCTCATACCAGGTCTTCGAAGTTTGAAAAGAATCAACAAATGTGAGCAAGGCGGAGGGGCAATACACATGAGTTCTCTTCAGTTGCATACAGGTTCTGCACCAGGAAATGTAGCATTTTCTGTTGCTGAAATGTCTTTCTCACCCGAAATACGTTTAGAGAAAGAAACCGAGTAATAAGTTTGTAGTCTGATGGAGACTTTTCAAATGTTGTTGAGATAGGAGGCACATAAAGTGTGGAGTTGACATCACTGACATAGAAAAGGTCTAAAATCTAGTTCAGTTGGACCCCGTATTTCTCAGGAAAATTTTGGATAATTCTTATTTTCCATTGAGTCATATTAATATCCGAGTAAAGAGTTTGGAAACTTGACTTTTCGAAATAGTGAAAACTATTATAATAACATAATACACACTGAACACCAGAACTGACATTTTCCCCATTTCAGTATAGCTAACTTGTATTCATGTATTGAAAATCATGTATGTAGAGTTTACATGAACTAAAACTAATTTTCTCAAGCATGTCTGCCTCTAATGTAGATTATTTTAATTAATGATAGGCATATGTATCACTTTCTCATATAAAATTAACGGACTTCAGCTGGCGACCTGTCAAAGTGGTGTGCCTCAGGGGTCAGTGTTGGGACCATCTCTGGTTAGCTTCCTTATTGATGATCTCTATAAGGACAGAGAGAATCATTAGTAAGTTTGCAGGTGACACCGAGTTAGGTGGGAGTGTTCATCTGCCAGAGGGTAGGTAGACAATGGGCCAACATTAATGGCAGGAGCTTCAATAAGGCTAAGTCCAGAAACTGCACTTGGGTCACAACAACCCCCTGCAATGCTACAGGCTTGGGGAGGTGTGGCTGGAGAGCTGTGTGGCAGAGAGGGACCTGGAGGTACTAATAGACAGGAATATGAATAGGAGCCAGCAGTGTGCCCAGGTGGCCAAGAAGGCCAGTGGCATCCTGACTTGTATTAGAAATAGTGTGGCCAGCAAGAGTAGGGAGGTTATTGTCCCCCTGTATTTATTGAGCACTGGTGAGACCACATCTTGAGTACGTGTCCAGTTTTGGATGCCTCAATATAAGAGAGAAGTGGAGGTGCCGGAGCAGGTGCAGAGGAGGGCAACTAAGCTGGTCCCTAGGGAATAAATCTTATGAGGAAAGACTGAAAGAGCTGGGGCTCTGTAGCTTGAAGAAGAGGAGGCTGAAAGGAGACCTAATCAATCTCTACAACTACCTGAAAAGATTTCGTGGAGTGCAGTTAGTGATGGAGCAAGAATGGAGTGGGTTTAAGTTACAACAAGGTAGATGTTGTAACTTAATATTAGGAAGAATTGTTTCATAGAGATGGTAGTCATGCACTGGAATAGGCTTCCCAGGGAGGTGGTTGAGTCATCATCCCTGGATTTGTTTAGAGATCGTTTGGATGAGGTACTGAGTGATCCGGTTTAGGGGTGAACTTGTAAGGTATGGTAGATATTTGGACTTGATGATCCCGGGGGTCTTTTCCAGCCAGAGTGATTCTGTGATTCTGTGATTTTGATAAGTAACCTGGATATAGCTTAGCTTTTGGAAAACATACATAAACTGTAGTTTTACTATTTTAACAGATAGATACGATAACTATCTAAATAATAGATTTTCTACCTGGGTTTTATATATAGGTACATGCAAACACAGAAGGAGAAGAAAATAGAAAATTTGGAGAAGGAAATATAAAAGTCAGAGAAAGAACGAACATGTCTCTTAATGTCTTGGGCAACATGAAGAAACATACAGCCGTGCAGCATAAATTTGACTTTGTCTCTAATGTCAAAATTTGTCCCATCATTTTTCATAGCAAAGGATCTGATGGAATAATGCACTTTTTGTTGAGTCTTTGGGACAACACTTATTTCTGTGAAAAATATTTGTAATGGTGATGGAAGATGACACTGAGACTTTACAGACAAATTTGAAGTTCCTGGAAGGTGTGAATAAGAACTGATCGAGATATCCCATAAAACTATGCCACCCAAGAAGGAGAATGGTTAAAAAAATCTATTTACCTTGGAGGGAATTTCTGTATTTTTTATGATAAATTTGAGGTTTAAGTAAGACTGGTGTGATTTTATTGATTAAAATTGGTTAAAATTACCACTTAATTAAATGTGGCAATTTCTATAAAACCAGAAAAGGATTAGCAAAATTTGTTTTAAGCATAGAAGCACAGACCCAACTTCGGGACCAAGAAAGGAGACTTTTGTGTGCCAACACCTTGCAGGATTGGGCCTGAACTTATCCTGCAGCGAATCTTGTCATAAAACTGAGTTTGTAACAGGCTTTTGTTACTCTACCATTTTCAGCAATTGCCTGAGGGTAATTTGAACATTTCAGCTTCTGGAAAAATAGCTGCCATGATATAATATATATTTATTAGCAGACAACTGTATAGTGTTGATATTTCTGCCTTCAAGACAATCGTTAAAACTAAAATAACAAGACAGTTTTAGGTGTGACAGTTTCAGCTCCTGGCACACTAAGCTCTTGTTTGATATGCTATGTTCATTTCATATTTGTGTAATACCCTGAAGAAATTAGGTTGCAATAAAGTCCATTTTTGTCACTGCATGTAGCAATGAATATCACACCCAGCAGGGCACAGTGGCACCTGGCTGTCCAGACCCAGTGTAGCACAAAGCCATCTGGGGGTAATTACAACAAGGTATTCTTTAAGGACCAGATGGGACCAAGGAACAGAAGCCCCAACCCCTCCCAGTCATTTACAACATAATTCCTTTCAATGATATACTTAATTCTCCCACCAGCTACGCTTTTCAGCTTGCTGTTGTCACTGTTCCTTTATGTTAATTCAGTTGACAGACACGGAAAAAGAGAGAGAGTGGAGAGCAAGCCACTGGTGCCTCAAGGGACTAAAAGAAATTATTCATCCTTAAATTGTTTCCACTACACCAAGTACAGTAACAATTTTTTTTTAAGGACGGCTGAAATTATCCTAAAGAAGGTCAATGCTGTAGCCCTGTGCAACACCAGCTGAGTTTTATTCAGCCACCTGTTAGATGGGAGTGTTCTGCACACGCTCATGATGCATTAAACCAGTTTAAAGGGTCTTTTTATTGACTGGCAGCCTCCCTACATTCAAAGTGCTCAAGACATGGCCCTGCTTTGTGATCATATGTGGCACACAAGACTTAATTCAATTATGCTGTAAGCCTATCCAGTTTGTATCAGTGCCCTTTCACTTTTGTGTCATTTGTCTCGTATCTTGTAAAGAGTTGTATTTCTTCTTTTCTGTAGAGGAAAAGGCATGCACTAGAAGAAAATTGCCTTTATTTCGTCATTCAGATTTGCACTGCAGATGTACAGGCTACACTTTAAAAAAAACACAAAGAAGTATTTTTAATAATACAAAGGTGGCAAAACAAAAGAAGGAGTCTTCTACAATTTTAAAATCAAAAGATATACCACTTTAAAGGAAGGCCAGGCCGACAGCCTAGACATATTTCAAATAAGAAACAAATAGAGAGGTAAGTAAAGAGAGAAAAATAAGTAAATATATTCAATAGTTTGAAAATTACAAACCATGAAGCCCTGAATATTTCTATCCTTTCTTTAGAAAGAGACTAAAAGAAATTATTAATCTGTAAATTATTTCCACTACACTAAATATAGTAACTTTTTTTTATTTAAGGAGGGATGAAAATATCTGAAGGTCATTCTGTACAGCAAATTACTTTTCTGAGAGCAAGCTTGAAAATATTTGGGCATTCATTATATGCTATGTTGCTCCTAGATTCATGGAAAAAGTACAGCTAAGCTGCAATATATCAAACAAAATGTGGGTTGTTTTTTAAAAAAATACAGCAAGATATTTCAGCCAATCAGTATATCTGTATGAAAACTATGAATGAAAAAGCAAGATGCTTTTTGACCTTGAGTTATCTGAGTAAGACAGTGCAAAAGTTCAGAAGTGTGTTATCACATATGTTATTTTCGGTCAGTGTTCCAAGATTCTGATCAAACATTTAAGAAAATACCAATTCAACAATCTACAATCTATGTCCTTACATGCACTTAAAATACCTTCAAACACATAACAATTTGTTTTTACAGAAAAAGCTGAGAAGAAGGAAGTTTGCTGCATACAGAAACCACAAACTCATACTAAAATCACTCTATGAATACAATTCCAGTATAAGAGTGTAACAGGCAAATGGGAGACTGAGTTGGTTTTAAAACTTGATTTATAAACGTTAAATTAATTTATACTGGAAGACGGAATCAATAAAATATGTCGGTGATATGTATCTTGTATCTTTTATAATGCCTTTTACATGAAACATGGATGGTGTTGAATTCACAGTTATAAAATCTTTTTCGTGCTCAAGATGAGTGTGTGGATTCCACCACAGTAATAGATAAAACCGTCTTTGTTCAATTGGGATAAATATTCATTGATATATCTTCCTCTCCTTTTTCCACAAAGCAAAAGTCAGAGAAAGGGCAGTAGTGCCAAGTTACTACCACTCTGCATGGCAAATAGGTATCAGTTGCTGATGTATCAGCCTCACCATTGAAATACCCTGACCATGAAAGACTTTTCCCTTTCTGCATTCATAATATCTTCACTCAGAGTGGTTAAAAGAGCTTCTTGTGACTGTGAAAAATTTATATCTTCATTTAATAATTTCTGGCTAATATTTTTTAAAATTCTGGTCATTTTCTTCCACTAGTAAAAAAGACTCAAGAAAGGTTTTGAAAGGATTCCAGAAAGTCTTAACTGAGTCAGGAAAAGGGATACCACCCATTCAGTTTTGTTTGGTGTCTGTTGCTAGCCTGTGCATCCTACATAGACCACGTAACAGCATTTCTAGTTCCTCATCAAACAATTTAACCTCTTTTGTAGAAGAGAGCTCCTGAAGGAAAAACTGTGTATTCATTTTTCAGAAAGGAATATGATTTTACTGGGAAAAAAATATAGCAAAGCATTTAAAATGTAATTTTATGTAAGTTAAGAGACTCATGGGTCTCACCATTACCAAAAAGCTAATCCTTCCTCTCTTTCAAAAGTTACTGACATGAAACAGTCAAAATCTGATTTCAGCCTAATCCTGTTCCCATCAAGTAAACATAAACATATATTTGCTGTTTATGTATATATATATACACATGTATATGTAAAGTATATATCACCTGGATACATTAAATCATTAGAAATCAAATTATTAATAAATTTATTAGGGATCAACTTGTTAACATATAAATACTAATACTAGAAGCTTTAACCCAGGTCGTCAGGGAAGTCATTGAAAAAGAAGGCTGTGCTGACAACTTCCCACCTTGCTTTCACTCTGTATTATGGCTTGTGTCATTATGGACTACTGATGACATAACATTTATGCATATAAATCCCAGCAATACCCCTGAACCAGAAAGTTCATGTATATGAGTTAATTTTTTTTAGATTAAAAATTTGTTCTGTATCACAGTGGGATGTCATATATCAATGATGCTTACATTTTAACAAAATTCAGACAAGAATACACCTGATATAAAAAATCACAGCTAGATATAAAGGACAGACTGGTGCAAAAAGCTTCCTTATCTTCTCAGTCCATAAAGATTACCAGCAATGAATTTTTCACTTAGGATGTAAGGATGTCAATATAATGAATTACATTATTTTAATGTAATTAAAATAAGATCTACTGGAAACATATCTGGTCTTGCAGCACAACTCAGTGAAATCTGAAATACAAATAACATCAGTGCAACATCTACTGATGTAGATCTCTTCTACATCTACTTTGGCATTCATGTACCTTCTTATTAGTGTTTTTTATTGTGTCAGTTTAGATTCCTATGACCTTTGGTTTACTTAGAAGTGACTCCACGAATCAGAGTGTTGGTGAAAGACTCTAAATCATGTGGCATGTGGGACTTCCAATCTTAGGGTACCAGGTGTGTGCTAGCTGAGATATACTGGCCTTGCACTGTAAGGAACTAGTGCTAGGAAGCCCCATTTTCACATATCATAGGAAAACTCAGGGGGAAAAATGCTATGAAATTATGAAGAAGAAAGGATATTGTCCAGAAACTGAGAAAAGAAGGCCATGTTCTGTTCTATATGACAGACTAACTCTTTGTTGGCATTTATAGGGAAGATGTACTTAAGTAAAATCCCTGAAATTTAATTTAGGAAGGGATATTCCTCCCTTGGTAGTAACAGCGAGCTTTTCTCCTCTCTGTTGAAAAGTTTTGCAGACAACAGATGTGAATCCATTTTTCTTCATCATCTCTTCCCTGCTTTCCTGTAAGGGAGTGGTGATTTTCAAGTTACAAAGTTTTCCTTAGAAAACTTGTTATTGTTACTGCTATCCTACAAAGATCATAGAATCATAGAATCACATAGAATCATTAGTGATTGGAAGGGGCCTCGAAAGATCATCTAGTCCAATCCCCCTGCCAGAGCAGGGTCACCCAGACCAAGTCACACAGGAACACATCCAGGCAGGTTTTAAACCTCTCCAGAGAAGGGGGCTCCACAACACTCCTGGGCAGCCTGTTCCAGTGCTCCGTCACTCTCACTGTAAAGAAGTTCCTTATGATATTTACATGGAATCCTATGTTTCATTGCTCCTCATCCTATCACTATTATAATGTCTTCCATATAAACAAAATATGCAATATGCATGACAAGATATACCTTTACATGGGTTTGGGATAAACAGAGAAATGTGAAAAAACATGTTCTATAGACTTAATCTCCTACCCCTTATTTATTCTATTGGAGCCTTTATGTCACCTTCATCTTTACAGACCCAGGTTCAACCTGTGTAGAACACTGGTTAATAAAGTCCC